>SJYT01070847.1:7506-110416 GCA_006410635.1 Cephalophus harveyi | reverse complement strand
CAGGGTGACAATATACAGCCTTGACGCACTCCTTTTCCTATTTGGAACCAGTCTGTTGTTCCATGTCCAGTCCTAACTGTTGCTTCCTGACCTGCATACAGATTTCTCAAGAGGCAGGTTAGGTGGTCTGGTATTCCCATCTCTTTCAGAATTTTCCACAGTTTATTGTGATCCACACAGTCAAAGGCTTTGGCATAGTCGATAAAGCAGAAGTAGATGTTTTTCTGGAACTCTCTTGCTTTTTCCATGATCCAGCGGATGTTGGCAATTTGATCTCTGGTTCCTCTGCCTTTTCTAAAACCAGCTTGAACATCAGGGAGTTCACGGTTCACGTATTGCTGAAGCCTGGCTTGGAGGATTTTGAGCATTACTTTACTAGCATGTGAGATGAATGCAATTGTGCGGTAGTTTGAGCATTCTTTGGCATTGCCTTTCTTTGGGATTGGAATGAAAACTGACCTTTTCCAGTCCTGTGGCCACTGCTGGGCTTTCCAAATTTGCTGGCCTATTGAGTGCAGCACTTTCATAGCATCATCATTCAGGATTTGAAAGAGCTCAACTGGAATTCCATCACCTCCACTAGCTTTGTTCGTAGTGATGCTTTCTAAGGCCCACTTGACTTCACATTCCAGGATGTCTGCCTCTCGATTAGTGATCACACCATCACAATTATCTGGGTCGTGAAGATCTTTTTTGTACAGTTCTTCTTTCTGGCCCATGGATCAAGTCTGTGGCTTTAGGTAAGACATTCAGCTTCTTTAAGACTCAGTTTGCTCATAAAGCTGTTTAATATTTTTATATATTGATCATGTACCATGAATTATAGTATGTGCTAGATACATAAACAGTTTTCAAAGTGGCTACTAAAGCAACACTTCCCTATTTTAGTGCGTGCCACTGACACTACACAAGACCAAGTAACTTGGGGACATCTTCCTGTTGTCAGATACCAGTGAGTCACATAGTGAGGAAATTGCTTTCTTTTAAATATGTTTGAAACCTTAAGATTTTGTCAAGGAGAATTATTTAGTTTTGTACCAGTGTTTTTTTTTTTAAGATTTTCAACTAAAGACTTTCTGCCTAGACTGGCCAGAATTGAATTTCTTTTATTTTTAAATTGTACTGTCATCACCTTCTTATAATACAAGCAGAGTAGGTAGTGATATACAGTGTCCTTTTAAGATAAAATTCTTTATCTTAAAACTAGCCACATAAAGAACTTAATAATAGTATTAGTGTTCTGTGACTATGGCAAGAATTGTATATGAGTGATTGTCATTTGGGGAACTCTGAACCAGTGTAACCCATGGATTTCTCTTAGTTTGAGTTCCCTGGTAACAGATCCTGAGAAAAGGATTCATGTGATAGTGATTTTGGGGGAAGGTATTCCTAGGGCAATCTGGAAGGATTGGGGAAGCTGAACCAGAAGGAGGAGAAAGCTGAGAAGGGTGTTAGTCAGCCGAGCCTCCAGAAGATAACTTCTTTATTTCTGCAGGGCAACTGCGGAGAAAGTACATGACAACCTGAGTTGTCACCATTAGGGGAAGAAGAGCTGGAGTATTTATACACCCTCATCCCTCCCATCAGGATGCAAATTCCTAGGCATTTCTGGGTCTTCAGGTCTATTGGCAAGTTGGCTTCAATACCCCATGGCAAAGGATCACAGGGTTTGACTGTTGGAAGTGAGCACACAGAGTTTGTGTGCAAAGATGGTGGAGGAATCTGAGGCTATGGGTGGGGCACCAATAGAATTTAAGTGACCTGTGAAACAGTAACCTTATGTGTTACACTTTTGATTTAAGCCTTTGTGTCTTGATTTCCTCATGTTGGCTAGTATAACAGTTGAACTTGTCTCTGGGGTTTTTATGATGTTTAAATAACAGTATTATGGATTGACTATTTTTCTGTAAATCCACAGTTAGGCTGCACCTGAAGCAATAATATCCTTGAAATTATGGGTTTGGTAAGTAATTGTCATATATTTCTTTCCTAACATGTTAACAAGCACACAGAGGAGAGTCTTGATGCAGAAAAAACACTCATGTCAGAATTATCATCTCTTAACTGAAGCTATCTCTCCTTTTCTCCAGATGCATGGCTGTTCTGCGTTTCTTAGCCTGCCTTGCAGCTGGACATAGTCCTGTGACTGAACTCTAGACCAGTGGAATATGCCTAGAGGCGTGGGCCAGTCTAGCTTATCATGAATTCTTGTATGGTTCCTTTATGTTCTTGTGCCTTGCCTGTTGACTGAGATGGTGATGTTGTAATTTGGAAGCCCTGTGGTCAACATGGCAGAACCTCTGTCACCTAGGTTTCTGAGCTCTTGTGGATGAGAACTCCCTCCCTACCTGTTTGCCCTCCCAGAACTGACTTTAGCAAAAAGGATACTTTTGTTGTGTTGAAGCACACTGTGTGTGTATGTATTTGTTACCTTAAGTTCTTGAACCTGAACTAGTACAGAGCTAAAAAAATGTTAGCTAAAATCCCACATAGGACCTTGGGCAAATCAGTTTACCTCATTTGTAAAATTGGGATAGTCTGACTCCAAGGGTAGTTGTGAAGGTCAAAATGGAAATGAAGAATGTTTGGTGGATAGTGAAGAGCTGCACATAGAGAGGGGTTATTGTGGTCTTTCACTTTGTGCCCATGAAGAGGAGGGAACAGAGGGCCGTGTTACTTGGCTGCTATTCTCACTGCTGAGATTTCTCTCAAACTTAAACATATTGACAGGGCTCCTCATTCCTTGTGACCCCCGAATTACACTGGGTGTGGTGAACGGGAATGGAGGGGGCATCCAGAGGAAAGGCCAGAATTTGCATTGATGTGATATACAGACAGTTGGTTGCACCAAGGCTGATATTTGGGATACTTTGGTGAACATTCTAAATGTTCAATTATAAATGCAACTTATAATTGAAAAATATCTCTCTCATTCTAAACATGTACTTTTATATAATTGCTTGAGGTGAGGTTCAAGTAGGTATTTGAGTAAAACAGAGATAGTAGGCTTAAAAAAATAAGTATACTTCTGGTAAGGAGCTGTAGCAAAAATCAAGGAAGTTGGGTTTGCAAGGTACTATAATGACAGAGAACAACATATATGTCATTTTTAGTTCATCTGTCTTTAGTTTATTCATTGAGCAAGTAATATGCAAGTACTTGCTCTCATTTAGGAACAATTTTAGTGACCAGGGATATAAGAGAACAAAACAGACAAAAAATCTCTGCCACCTTTCTAGTGGAGAAAGAGAGACATTAAACAAAGAACATGTATGGTGAGATAGATGACAGTATGTGCTATTGAGAAAAATAGGGCAGAGAAAAGACAGATTGTGGGTAATGGTGTTGCACCTTTAATTAGGACTGTCAGTGAGGTAGTCATTGATAAGGTGGTAGTTGAGCAAAGATCTGAAGGTGAGAGAGCTGTGGAGAAGTCTGGGAGATGAGTGTTCCAGGTAGGGAAGGGGCAGGTGCAGAGGCCCTGAGATGGGGTCATGTACCTGGCATGTTTGAGTAACAAGTAGCCAGTATATCTTGGGAGAGAAAGGAGCTTGGTGAGATAGACAGAACTGTCATAAATTACCACCAATGAGGTAGCTTCTGAGTTCAGAAATTTTTCTTTTTCTCTTTAGAGTTCTGGAGGTCAGAAGTTCTGAATCTAGGTGTTGGCAGAATTTGCTGTCTCTAAGGGGAGAATCATTTCTTGCCTCTTCTAGCTGCTGATGACTCCATGCATTTCTTGACTTGCATCTGCATAGTTTCAGTCTTCCCCACCATCTTCATGGGGCTTTTTCCTCTTCTCCTGAGTACCATCTTAGCTTTTTTCTCTTACAGGGAAACTCATCATTTGAATTATGGCCCACCTGGGTAATCCAGGATCATTTCTTCTGCAAATCTGTGTTGTAATCGAATCTGCAAAGATCCTTTTTCCAAAGAAGGTCATATTCAGAGGTTCTTGGATGTGAATGTTGCAGATGGGACCATCATTCAAGCTTTTTCAGACATCAAGAGTATTACACATCTTTAAGGACTTGTAGGGAGTTTTTAAGACTTTAGTTTTTACTCATAAGTGAAATCTTTGAAAGGTTAGACTTAGCTTTTAAAGAGACCTAAAGAAGGTCCTTTTCCTGTGAAAAGCATATACTGTGTGTGTGAGTAGGGATCAAACCCAGGTCTCCTGCATTGCAGGCGGATTCTTTACCAGCTGAGCTACAAGGGAATCCTGCGATCAGGGAGACCAGATAATAATCCAGAGAAATGAAGATGGCTTGGACCCCCAGAGTGTTGGATATAGATGATAAGAAGTAGGATTCTGGGAAAATTTTGAAAAGAAGATTGAAGGATAACTCAACCCTCCTTGCCTAATTGGCAAGATGGAATTTAGTTATCAATTTACTCAATACTGAAAAGTTTCTTAGAAGTCTTCTTTCTTAAACATTTTATTTTAAAGTAAGTATAGATTCACAAGAAATTGCAAAGACAGTACAGAGAGATCCTGTAGTATTAATAACAATATTACATCTTCTTTAATTAGAAGTTTGTTCCTAAAACCAGGAATTTGATACTGATATAACATTTGTGTATACCTGCATGGCATTACATCACATGGTAAATTTTTGTAACCACTACCACAATCAAGACACAGAACTTTGTCATCATCACAGAGATCTTCCTTGTCCTAATCTTTTATAATCTTCCTTACTCCCCCACCCGCCACTCTTATGATGCCTAATTCCTGGCATCCTGAAATCTGTTTCCTATCTCTGTAATTTTTTCTGCAATTTGGAACTTAGACATCTTTGATATCATCTCTTGCAGTTGATAAAGCAGCTGAATTGCATAGAAGTTAAATGTGGGAGACCATTTACACTCTCTTGCTCAAAGTGGGAACTTGAACCCTTGTCTTATGACTCCCATTCCAGGGCACTTACAGTTTCTAACTCCAGTGAAGTAAAAGTATTTAGGTGTTTGGATAAATTTTGTTTATGATGTAAGCTCAGTAGTTTGTGTCTTTAGATGACATTGTTAATAGTTTAAGACCATTTGAGATTCTGGAAAGAAAAGTTTTACATTTGTGCTTAAATTCCCATAGGCTCTGGGTAAAGAACCCTGGCAGAGCTCATCTATCCACCTGCATTAAAAAGATTTTACCTTAAAACTTGGTATTTTGGGATCAGTTTATATATTTTCCGTTGAGAACCTTTCTTCCTACAGTTTTGTAGTGTAATAGACCACAGGAACCTGGAGAATGTATCCATCAGTGATAGTCTTGGTAACATTTATAATCTGTTGATCAAATAAAAATCACTGAAATGGGTTCAGGTGATGTGATGACAACAGATTTGTTTCAGCTTCCTTTCTCTGGTTCTCTTAGGGAAAAAATTGCTGGAAACTCGAGTTTTCCTTGACTCTTTATAGAACTCCACACATAGATTGTAATTCTACTTTGACAGTGTTTTATAGAATCTTAGGACTGTAGGAACTTTGAAAATGCTTCAGTCCTAAGTACAGAAAATCATGGCATCCAGTCCCATTACTTCGTGTAAATAATTGGGGAAACAATGGAAACAGTGAGAGACTTTATTTTCTTGGGCTTCAAAATCACTGCAGATGGTGACTGAAGCCATGAAATTAAAAGATGCTTGCTCCTTGAAAGAAAAGCTATGACCAACCTAGAAAACATTTTAAAAAGGAGAGACATTACTTTGTCAATAAAGGTCCATATAGTCAAACCTACGTTTTTCCAGTAGTCATGTATGGATATAAATAAGTACATAGAGTTAGACCATAAAGAAAGCTGAGTGCTGAATAATTGATGCTTTGAACTGTGGTGTTGGAGAAGACCCTTGAGAGTCCCTTGGACTGCAGGGAGATCAAAGCAGTCAATCCTGAGTAATCATTGGAAGGACTGATGCAGAAGCTCCAGTACTTTGGCCACTTGATGGGAAGAACTGACTTATTGGAGAAGACCCTGATGCTGGGAAAGATTGAAGGCAGGAGGAGAAGGGGACGGCAGAGGATGAGATGGTTGGATGCCATCACTGACTTGAGGGACATGAGTTTGAGTAAGCTCAGGGAGTTGGTGATGGACAGAAAGCCTGGTGTGCTGCAGTCCATGGGGTTGCAAAGAGTTGGACACGACTGAGTGACTGAACTGAACAGTAGATGAAATTTAAGCAAAGAAAGTAAGATAAGAACATTTTGAGGTGTGAAGTTCCTGGGCTAGTACAGAAAAATGAAGGATACTTAATGGAATATGAACACACTGAGCAACTGAACTGAACTGAAGCCATTGCATTTAACATGGGCAATGAAAGCTTGATTATGGTCACCAGGAACAGAAAATCTGTTTTTTTTTTTTTTTTTTTTCTTTTATATTAGAATATGATTGTTATATGGAATAAAATTGGTGTTTAAAAGACTTTCTTTTTATTCATTTTCAGTAGCAAGTATTGTAACTAAAGACTCTAAAAAAATATTCATAGTTTGGTGGGTTAAACCATAGACTGAGGCTGAGTGTGGAGGAAAAAGGAAGAGGTTGGTAAAAGGGTACAAACTTTCAGTTTTAACATGAATATAGTCTGAATATCTAATTATAACTCAGTGACTATAATTGATAACCGTATTGTATGTTTGAAATTTGCTGAGAGATAGAACTTAAATTTTCTTACCAAAAAAATAGAAAAGGATAGTAAATATATAAGGAGATTGACATGGGTGTGTTAATTAACTTGATGTTAATCCTTTCAGAAAGTGTACATACACAGGTTATCATACACTTAAGTATCTTGCCTTAATTTAGAAAACTCAGCAGTGGCCACAGGACTGGAAAAGGTCAGTTTTCATTCCAATCCCAAAGAAAGGCAATGCCAAGTAATGCTCAAACTACGGCAGAATTGCACTCATCTCACACACTAGTAAAGTAATGCTCAAAATCCTCCAAGCCAGGATTCAGCAATACGTGAACTATGAATTTCCAGATGTTCAAGCTGGTTTTAGGAAAGGCAGAGGAACCAGAGATCAAATTGCCAACATCCACTGGATCATTAAAATCACTGCAGATGGTGACTGCAGCCATGAAATTAAAAGACGCTTACTCCTTGAAAGGAAAGTTATGACCAACCATATAGTATATTCAAAAGCAGAGACATCACTTTGCCGACTAAGGTTCATCTAATCAAGGCTATGGTTTTTCCAGTAGTCATGTATGGATGTGAGAGTTGGACTGGGAAGAAATTGAGCACCAAAGAATTGATGCTTTTGAACTGTAGTGTTGGAGAAGACTCTTGAGAGTCCCCTGGACTACAAAGAGATCCAACCAGTCTATCCTAAAGGAGATCAGTGCTGGGTATTCATTGGAAGGACTGATGCTGAGGCTGAAACTCCAATACTTTGGCCACCTCATAGTTGACTCATTGGAAAAGACCCTGATGCTGGGAGGGTTTGAGGGCAGGAAGAGAAGGGAACGACAGAGGATGAGATGGCCGAATGGCATCACCGACTCGATGGACATGAGTTTGGGTGAACTCCAGGAGTTGGTGATGGACAGGAGGCCTAGCGTGTTGTGATTCATGGGGTCACAAAGAGTCGGGCACTACTGAGCGCCTGAACTGAACTGATGTATCTTGCAATTTTATTCATCATTTAGACCTCAGTAAAGTAGGGGAAAAATAAAAATTAAACAATAGAAAGGTAAATAAACAGAAGTCATATATGGCTATGAGAATCGGACCATAAAGAAGAGTGAGTGCCAAAGAATTGATGCTTTTGAATTGTGGTGCTGGAGAAGAGTCTTGAGAGTCCCTTCAACTAGAAGGAGATGAAACCTGTAAATCCTAAAGGAAATCAAACCTGAATATTCACTTGAAGGATTGATGCTGAAGCTGAAGGTCCAGTATTTTGGCCACCTGATATTCAAAGACTTTGATGCTGGGAAAGATTGAAGGCAGGAGGAGAAGGGTGTGACAGAGGATGAAAGTGAAAGTGAAGTCGCTCAGTCGTGTCCGACTCTTTGCGACCCCGTGGACTATAGTCTACCAGGCTCCTCTGTCCATGGGATTCTCCAGGCAAGAATACTGGAGTGGGTTGCCATTTCCTGAGGTGGTTGAATAATATCACCAACTCAATGGAAATGAGTTTGAGCCAACTCCAGGAGATAGTGAAGGACAGGGAAGCCTGACATACTGCAGTCCATGGGGTTGCAAAGAGTCAGACATGACTTAGCAGCTGAACAACAACAGCAGCTACAGGTAAGACTTCTAGCCCTGGCCTAACTAACTGTGTGTTCTTAGGCAGGTAGTCTGAACTCTCAGAACTTTATTTTCCTTTTGTGTCTACTGTGGAAATAGAACAAGGAAGTTGTAAACACTTAAAAGGTTAAAACTTCAGAGTACATAGTGAGTGCTCAGTAAATGGTGGTGATGGTGATGGTATTAGTAGTACTAGTTGTTTTGTTAGGAATTATAAAAAGAATGCATTTTGTTTTCAAAGTTTAATAAGTTGAACATTTTCTTAATATATCATTTTACATATAGGGATGTTATAAGATTGGATTATACAGTATGCTTTCTTAAAGTAGCAAGCTAAATAACTTAGGCCGTAACTGACCAGTTTGGAAAGTAAGAATCCATTCTGTTGATTTTCTCTGGATCACCAGAAGCCTGTTGCAGAAAGTAATCTTGGTCCCACAGTGTGTATGGGCCACATTCTTGTTTCCTCTCCTGACTCACTGTGAGCCTCATCTTCTTTCTTCTCCTGTATGTGGACTCACATGCAAACCCAAACTCATGTTCATATGACACTGAACTGTGAGGTCCCTCCAAACATTAGACTTGGTTGTCCTCATATTTTTATATATGATGTTTGCTGTCCAGAAATGCCATTTCCTAACTTCTCTGTTGTCTTTTAATATGTAGCCCAAATGGTATTTCTTGTTATGTTTTCTGTTTCTCACTGTTAACTTTTCTCCCACCCACCTCCAGTGGCCGAGTCTCTTTAATCTTCGTGTTTTCCGTGTCTAGCACACAGAAGTTCTTAAGAATGAATGTGTCCCATCTCTGGTTAACAGAAGCTTACACTTACTTGAAAGCAAGGAGTTTTCTGCTTCTGATGAATAATTAATCACTTTAAATTGTCCAGGAGAAAGTGTGGGTGTCTGGAAATCATCATCAGAACTTGGAAACTTGAGAGACTAATTCTGTTTCTTAGTTAATTAAAATGTGGCCATGAATAACCAATAAAAATTTGAGAGAATAATCAGATATTGCTTCCAGCCATTCTCCCCTTCCCTCTCCACATGTGGAAAACCAATTACTTCACTTTTTTACCTGAGGAACTCTTTAATCAGTGTGATTTGGAATAGATTGTAATGGAGAAGTTGATAGTTTAATATCTGATCTTAATTTTTTAAAACTTGGAAGCTCGGTGCTATGCCTGTAGTTGATGCTTTAATATTATTTATATTTATTAGTGTGTTTTTCAGTACATTAAAATTTATTGTATTAAATGGCAATATTGCACATAAATGTGGGCATAGCTGCAAAAGTTTTTGGTTCTAATGTGAGGTCAGCTTTACAGAGGCCAATATATTTGATTCTGCTTTTGGTGGTGGTGGTGGTGGTTGTTAGAATCTTAGCTTTGTATTTAGCGTCCAAAATTTATGTGTTACTCACACTTTATTTTGTGGCATAAAATGAAGGGATGAATAACAACAAGATAAGAAACTATTTGAGGGGGATAGTAGAGCCAAAAATCTTGTCTTTTCAAAAATATTTCATTTGGATGTGAACATTATTTCAGGGAAAACCTTTGATTTTTTAAAAAATATTATTTTGTCACCTGGATATTTTGTGCCTCTTTGCCCAACACTCCTGGTTTATTCTGTGATTAGTCTGTTCAGGTTTTTATTAACCATCTCAAAATTAAATGTCTTCTAGCTTGACAGATAGCAATTGGCTTCATATCAAACTTCAGTTCTGCTAGAAATCTGAGAAGATTTAAAGAAAACTTTTTTGACAATTAAGTAATATTTTGAAGGTATCAAGTTGCTGACATAAAATGATTGATATAAAGCATAGTCTTGGAGAAAACCTATAGAAATCAGATATTTTAAATGCTATTTCTGCATAAGAAGATTTCAGTTGCCACTTATTCTAAAAAAAATCTTCGGAAGCCACAGAAAAATGTTGAAAGGCCATAAAGATCCCTGCAACTAACTCTGCCCTAGAGAAAGCCATCGTGAGCAGTTGTGTGTACCTTTTCATTATTTTTGTACATGTATGCCTTATGTACATACATGCATCTTCTAAACAAAGTTAGGGTCTTACTGGTTAGATAATTTTGTTTTGTGATTTCTCTCCCATTTTGCATAAAATCATAGGTATTAACCTATGCATCGAAAATTTTTGCAGATATTATGTGTGAATGTATGGTTTTTTAATCGCTTGACCAACATCAAATATGCTAATTAATTTTTTTTTAATAGATGGGAAATAACTTCTCATTGATTCAGGCTGTTTGCTCTGATACTACAGAGATTGTACATTTTTTTTTTGTCTGCCCTGAAATAAACACTATTATCTTCCTCTGTCTTCGGAAGAAATTTGTTTATGAAAATCACCTAAGACAAGTTTTAAATTCTTATGAGTCAAAAATACAGTTTTTTACTCCTGATTTCAATAGGAAAATGCATTGAATGCATTTTGAATGCATTCTTGACTTATAAAATTAATACCATCTTATGCTAAACAATACTAAGCCCTGTTAAAATGGACACAGTTTCTTTAGGAATTAAAGTCAACAGTGGCCACGCGACTGGAAAAGGTCAGTTTTCATTCCAGTCACAAAGAAAGGCAATGCCAAAGAATGCTCAAACTATTGCACAGTTACACTAATCTCACACGCTAGCAAACTAATGCTCAAAATTCTCCAAGCAGGGCTTCAACAGTACGTGAACCAAGAACTTCCAGATGTTCAAGCTAGATTTTGAAAAGGCAAAGGAACCAGAGATCAAATTGCCAACATCTGTTGCATCATAGAAAAAGCAAGAGAATTCCAGAAAAACATTTGCTTCATTAACTATGCGAAAGCCTTTGACTGTGTGGATCACAACAAACTGTGGAAAACTCTTCAAGAGCTGGAAATACAAGACCCCCTGACCTGCCACCTGAGAAATATGTATGCAGGTCAAGAAGCAACAGTTAGAAGCGGACATGGAACAACAGCCTGGTTCCAAATTGGAAAAGGAGCATGTCAAGGCTGTATATTATCACCTTGCTTATTTAATTTATATGCAAAGTATAGCATGTGAAGTGCCGGGTTGGATGAAGCACAAGCTGGAATCAGGATTGCAGGGAGAAATATCAAAAATTTCCGACATGCAGATGACACCACCCTTATCGCAGAAAGTGAAGAGGAACTAAAGAGCCCCTTGATAAAAGTGGAAGGGAAGTGAAAAAGCTGGCTTAAAACTCAACGTTCAAAAAATTAAGATCTTGGCATCCGGTCCCATCACTTCGATGCAAATAGGTGGGCAAACAGTGGGAACAGTGACAGATTTTATTTTCTTGAGTTCGAAAATCACTGCAAATGGTGACTGCAGCCATGAAATTAAAAGATGCTTGCTCCTTGTAAGAAAAGCTATGACTAACCTAGACAGTGTGTTAAAAAAGCAGAGACATTACTTTACTGACAAAGGTCCATCTAGGCAAAGCTATGGTTTTTCCAGCAGTAATGTATGGATATGAGAGTTGGAGCATAAAGAAAGCTGAGCATTGAAGAACTGATGCTTTTGAGCTGTGATGTTGGAGAAGACTCTTGAGAATTCCTTGGACAGCAAGGAGATCAAACCAGTCCATCCTAAAGGAAATCAATCCTGAATATTCATTGGAAAGACTGATAGTGAAGCTGAAGCTCCAATACTTTGGCCACCTGATGTGAAAAACTGTCTCACTGGAAAAGACCCTGATGCTGGGAACAATTGAAGCCTGGTGGAGAAGGGGAGAATAGAGGGCGAGATGGTTGGATGGTATGACCGACTCAGTGGACATGAGTTTGAGCAAGCTCTGGGAGTTGGTGATGGACAGCAAAGCCTGGCGTGCTGCAGGCCATGGGGTCGCAAAGAGTCGCACAGAACTGAGCAACTGAACTGATCATGACACAACATAACACGATGGTTTCCTTTCATTGTTTGCTCTGTAATGCGTCTGTTCTCTGAACTCCTTCAGCCTTTGTTTACCTGTATATTTTGTTGTTCAGTCACTCAGTCATGTCTGACTCTTTGCAACTTCATGGGTTGCAGCATGCCAGGCTTCTCTGTCTTTTCATGGCTGCAGTCACCATCTGTAGTGATTTTGGAGCCCAAGAAAATAGTCTCTCACTGTTTGCATTGTTTCCCCATCTATTTGCCATGAAGTAATACACACTTAATATTCTTTTTAGCAAGTATTCATTGATTCTCAGTGTTTATGTAATTGAAAGTTTAACACACGCTCCATTCAAGAAAACCATAAAGCATACAGAAAAAAATCAGTGAAAACAATGCAAGCTATACATGAGATAATTAGTATGTGTTATGAACGACCACCTATGATCACACTTATATCAGATGTACAGATATATGCTTGCATGATATTTCTTGTTTTCAGCTTTCGGCTGCTCACAAGACATGAGGTACCAAAAATGGTCCTTATAAATAAATGCCATGTCAGTTGAACCAGATTTATTAAGTGAAACTCCTCATTAAGTTAGATTCTTGTAACTTGATGGATATATCTCAGTGTCTTACTGTATTATAAATAATTGGGGAGAGGAAGGGAGTGAAGGTTATTTCATGTCATGTAGCTCAGGTAGTGTTTTAATTGAATTTCACAAATGAAGGTTTTGGTGCAAGGTGATTAGATTTCAGTTTTCGAAGTATCACATTGACTATTGGGTGGAGAGTAAACTGTAGCCAAAAAGGTCATAGAGGTAGTCCTGAGTTAGGAGGCTGTTTGGAGGGTCAAGTGTAAAGGTTCAAGTGTGATTCTTAGATCATTTGTATCAGGATCACCTGGGATACTTGTTTAGGATGCTGATTCCTGGGTCCCCATGTATATAATCTATAGTTAAAATTCAAAAATCTGCAATGTATTAATGTTTGTCTCATTAATGTTTGAGAATTAGTGATCTAGAGATCTGAAGAGTCTGTTTTAGCCCTGTATAGGAAAGAAAACACTCTTTGGTCTGTTTTATGAATTTTTGAATAAAGGAAAATAAATATACCTTTCATAAGAATTCATTTTGATAGTGTCTTGAGAAAAAAAGGATCATTTATTGGATATTTAATAGTTACCAGGCATTGTCCTAATTGCTTTTGATATCTTTTTTTTTTCCCTTAAGCGTTCCACAACTGGGCAAATTCAGCATTAATAACACAATTTCTAGATGAGGAAACTGAAATTCCTAGAACATGAAGTTAGAATACTTTTGGCTGCATGTAAAAAAGTCTTGACTCAAATTGACCTAAGTAATAATTTTTTATCGCAATTATCAGGGATTCCATAGTAGGTTGTGCCTCAGGTTGGTGAATTTCAGTGGCTTCTGTATCTTATTGAGACTCCAGGATCTTTGCTTTTCTCTGCTGTGAGGGTGTTGGCACTGGTTTTATCTTTTGGAAGCAAGGTGACTTTCACATTTCTGGGAGAGAGAGATTCTTCCAGAGGAAGAATAGAGATGTTTTCTTTTTGTTATTTTTCTGAAGGGATGTTTATTGGGAGAATTGGGTTACATACTCATTGCTGAAGCCATTGAGGTGGGATTCCCATCACTGGCTGGGAATACTGAATGATTTAGAAAAGGTACTGGAAGTCACTCACAGTGTCTACTATGGCCAGACTGCTGCTGAGTGGCTGAATTAGGATGTCAGACTCCAAAGTCTTCTTGGTGCTTCCTGATTCCGAGTTATGCTTCAAGTATTCATTTGCAAGCCTTCCCATTCCTAGGCTGTTGAGGGCATCTCCAGTTGCTGGAGCTCATAGCCATGGTAAAAAGACTACATTTACTTTCAGCTCTCTGCTACCCCCAAGGCAGTTTGACGGAGAAGGCAATGGCACCCCACTCCAGTACTCTTGCCTGGAAAATCCCATGGACGGAGGAGCCTGGTAGGCTGCAGTCCATGGGGTCGCTAAGAGTCAGGCACGACTGAGCGACTTAACTTTCACTTTTCATTTCATACATTGGAGAAGGAAATGGCAACCCACTCCAGTATTCTTGGCTTGGAGAATCCCAGGGTCAGGGAGCCTGATGGGCTGCCGTCTATAGGGTCACACAGAGTCGGACAAGACTGAAGCGACTTAGCAAGGCAGTTTGAAAAGCTGTGTACTGTCCACTAAGAGGGGAAAGGTCAAA
This sequence comes from Cephalophus harveyi, assembly GCA_006410635.1. NCBI lineage: Eukaryota > Metazoa > Chordata > Mammalia > Artiodactyla > Bovidae > Cephalophus > Cephalophus harveyi. The sequence goes on along the minus strand of SJYT01070847.1, from coordinate 96,031 downwards.
TGTTACTACCAGCTGGAAATGTATTGATGTGTGTCAACCTAGCAATGAGCAGTGATGCGGGAGGCAGTTTCTGAGCCTTTACAGAGACAGCCCAGCCTTTATAGGGCCCACTAAGTGCCAGGTTAAGCACTCGAATTGTGTTTTCTCCTTGACACAGCAATATCATGAAGTATGTACTATCATTATCATTATCTGTCATTTTCCTTATTTTACAAGAGGAAACTGAAGCTTCGATGGGTTAGTTTGCCTAAATTCACCCAACGTGTAAATGGTAAAGAGTCCTGATTTGAATTCACTTTTACTTAAAAGATTTTTACACTTACACTTGTATTTAAAGATTTTTACAATTGTGAAATATAGCATAAAATACTGAAAACAAATCTGTACAATTTATGTGTAGTTTAATCTGTAATTGTAAAGTGAATATCACTCCCTGGACCAAAATAGAAGGTTATCAATACGCCAGAAAATCCTCATCTCACTGTTTCTACTGATCAGCTTCCATACTACTTATTTTTGTGGTACTCTTTCAGTTGTGAGACTTATACTCTTAATTACTCTGCTTAATTTTCCTCCTTAGGAAAATCTTAGGGCTTTCCTGGTAGCTTAGCTGTTAAAGAATACGCCTGTTATGCAGGAGACCCTCGTTTGATTCCTAGGTCAAAAATTCCCCTGGAGAAGGGATAGGCTACCCACTCCAGTATTCTTGGCCTTCCCTGGGGGCTCAGACGGTAAAGAATTCTCCTGCAGTGTGGGAGACCTGGGTTTGATCCCTGGGTTGGAAAGCTCCCCTGGATAATGTAATGGCAACCCACTCTAGTATTCTTGCCTGGAGAATCCCCATGGACAGAGGAGCCTGGTGGGATACAGTCCATGGGGTTGCAAAGAGTTGGACACATCTGAGCTAAGCATAGCACAGTAAGTCATAAAATAGCATAAGGGGAAGCTAGATGGACCAGAAATCAGAGGCATTGATGTTCCCCTTTTGTAATTATATTTACATTAATTAATTATATATCAGCCAAGTCACGTCTTCAAAAGGGCAAATGTAAGGCCAAATAACTTCTAATAACCATTATCCAGGTAAAGAGTTGGTTAACTAGGACTTGAAAACCAAGTTGGAGGGCAAGTTTTGCTTGCTTTTTTGTTTGTTAATTTAGTATTATTGGTTTTAGAAACCCGTAACAATTCGGTGGTATACATCACTCATTTTGAATAGCAAGTATTTTGTTTCCTATGTAAGTTAGTAAATTGCCCTTGCACCTTATTGATTAAAATGTCCTAGCTCTTGAAGGACTCACAAGTATAATTTCTCTAAGACAGACTGTACTTATGTTTTTTAAAATCCACCATTGAGGTCTGTCCATGAGAAAGTGGAACCAAGTGATTATTAATTTTTCATTGAAATCTTCTGAATAAGTGTTTTTTTCTTGGTTGGTTTCAAAAGGAGTCATATTCCTGAATCTAATTAGAGGCAGTTCATGTACTGTAGGCTTATTAAGATTCAAGGCACTTTTTTATTTTAGCCTGTCTGATATCCCTTTTTAATTTCACTTAAATTTGAATTACTCTAAGCATCGTGTGGGCATATTGAAGATACTCAGGGTTATTAATAATGATGATGTTGACGAATCTGTCCCATCTTACTCTTCTCAAGTTCCATAACCTTATTCTTGATCTTGGCTTGTGAATACGTGTGACTGTGCTGCTTCCCTTTTCTTCCTTTGCAAACATCAGTAATCAATCATGACATTATTCTGGTGGGCCCAGACAAAGCCCATGGGCTGTTTTCACATAGCACACCAAGCAGACAATTCCATTTGGCCAGTTAGCAGGCCCTTTGCCATTCCTGGTCCTGATATTGGTTGTCTTAGTTCTAAATGTGTGTATCCTTCTTTATGACCTATTGAGTAAGTTGCTCTATTAGCTCTTTTTTTCTTTTCCCTCAGTTTCTGCCTTGGAGTGTCATTTTTCTCCCTATTTGAATGAAGATCTTTCCCTTTACTGTTCATTTCAGTCGCTCAGTTGTGTCTGACTCTTAGCGAGCCCATGAATCGCAGCATGCCAGGCTTCCCTGTCCATCAGCAACTCCCGGAGTTCACTCAAACTCATGTCCATCAAGTCGGTAATGCCATCCAGCTATCTCATCCTCGGTCATCCCCTTCTCCTCCTGCCCCCAATCCTTCCCAGCATCAGAGTCTTTTCCAGTGAGTCAGCTCTTCACATGAGGTGGCCAAAGTATGGGAGTTTCAGCTTTAGCATCGTCCTTCCAATGAATACCAGGGCTGATCTCCTTTAGGATGGACTGGTTGGAACTCCTTGCAGTCCAAGGGACTCTCAAGAGTATTCTCCAAAACCACAGTTCAAAAGCATCAATTCTTCAGCGCTAAGCTTTCTTCACAGTCCAACTCTCACATCCATACATGACCGCTGGAAAAACCATAGCCTTGACTAGACGGACCTTTGTTAGCAAAGTAATGTCTCTGTTTTTTAATATGCTATCTAGGTTGGTCATAACTTTTCTTCCAAGGAGTAAGCGTCTTTTAATTTCATGGCTGCAATCACCATCTGCAGTGATTTTCGAGCCCCCCCAAAATAAAGTCTGACACTGTNGGTGATGTCCACGTGTAGAGTCTTCTCTTGTGTTGTTGGAAGAGGGTGTTTGCTATGACCAGTGCATTTTCTTGGCAAAACTCTATTAGTCTTTGCCCTGCTTCATTCCGCATTCCAAGGCCAAATTTGCCTGTTACTCCAGGTGTTTCTTGACTTCCTACTTTTGCATTCCAGTCCCCTATAATGAAAAGGACAACTTTTTTGGGTGTTCATTCTAAAATGTCTTGTAGGTCTTCATAGAACTGTTTGACTTCAGCTTCTTCAGCATTACTGGTTGGGGCATAGACTTGGATAACTGTGATATTGAATGGTTTGCCTTGGAGACGAACAGAGATCTTTCTGCGATTTTTGAGATTGCATCCAAGTACTGCATTTCGGACTCTTTTGTTGACCATGATGGCTACTCCATTTCTTCTGAGGGATTCCTGCCCGCAGTAGTAGATATAATGGTCATCTGAGTTAAATTCACCCATTCCAGTCCATTTTAGTTCGCTGATTCCCAGAATGTTGATGTTTACTCTTGCCATCTCTTGTTTGACCACTTCCAATTTGCCTTGATTCATGGACCTGACATTCCAGGTTCCTATGCAATATTGCTCTTTACAGCATCGGACCTTGCTTCTATCACCAGTCACATCCACAGCTGGATATTGTTTTTGTTTTGGCTCCATCCCTTCATTCTTTCTGGAGTTATTTATCCACTGATCTCCAGTAGCATATTGAGCACCTACTGACCTGGGGAGTTCCTCTTTCAGTATCCTACCATGTTGCCTTTTCATACTGTTCATGGGGTACTCAAGGCAAGAATACTGAAGTGGTTTGCCATTCCCTTTTCCAGTGGACCACATTCTGTCAGTTGCTCAGTTGTATCCAACTGTTTACAACCCCATGTACTGTAGCCCACTAGGCTCCTCTGTCCATGGGGATTCTCCAGGCAAGAATACTGGAGTGGGTTGCCATGCCATCCTTCAGTGACTCTTCCCAACCCAGGGATCAAACCCAGGTCTCCCACACTGCAGGTGAATTCTTTACTAACTGAGCTACCAGGGAAGCCCTAGACAAGTTGAGGCTTTACTATTGCCAGGAAAAGTTGTTGACACTGATAGGAAGCATTGGTTTTTAACTGATACTGATTACAGCTTTCACTATTACAACTAAATGTTTTCCTGCACTTCATTATGGAATATGTCCTTAATTTCATGTATACTTGGGGATTTACACTATTCCATAGGTTATAAGACATGAGGAAATAAAATACACAATGAAGAATGTGGATTTTGGTTTAGAACTTCCTTTATGAAAACATGCAAAATTCATTTGCTGTTTCTGTATTTTAAAGGTTTGACCTCTGTGTAAATGACTTCACTGCAGAAATTGATTGCAGTGTATTGCAATGTTTTTGAATATTGGTATAATAAATATTTAATGGATACATCTTGGTAGTAAGTACTCCATCCAGCATGGAGTTAGAGAAATTTTACTTGAATCAGCCTGTAAAACAGCCAGAAAAACATAATCATGTCCTTTTGAATAACTTTAAAAACATTTAACTTTTCATTATTAATTTTCCTTGCTTTTTGGTTTCTGCCTTAAGCTTATTAATTAAAGAATGTGGTACCTGTACATTCATCCCTTTACACTTATGGGTTCTAGGGGTGAATGCAGTGGAAATACAAAACCATACAACTCAAATTTGTATTTGAATGTGAAGAATTACGAAGCATTTTTGTACACATCCATTACATCTGTGGAGTACCAAACAGATTCTTCTATTGACTGTAGATGTTTATGACAATATAATAGTCATAATAGTAAAAGCATTTATTGAGTGTCTTCTTCGTGTTAGGCACTGTGACTCATACTTCAAGGGGAGGATCTCATTGATGACAGATGATAACCTGACAGGATAGTGATTAAGCTCATGAGCTCCACAAATTTGGTTAGAATTCTTGAGACCTTGGAAACATGCCTAGTCTTCTGTGCTTCAGTTTTTCACCTGCAGTTGGGGATAATCCTCTTCCTACCTTCCTGTTTCTAAATTTATGTAGTGCGACAGTTATCTCTGTGGTCACTTCCTGTTAATGGTCATGGTCATCAACATAGTAGGGCAAGGACTCAAAAGCAGGTCTTTGCAAAGTACATGGTTTTAATTACCTTCCACTGTCCTCTGTGTCTAAGCATGGCTGACACATAGTAGGTGTTAAATGTATTCTGAGGTACATCTTACCTGTAGAGTTTGTGTTTGTTTGAACTGCCATTTGTAGGTAATATATGGCAAAATGTAGAAAGAAACTTTTCACCATCGTAGTCTTAGAGATAAGTGGTGGGCTTGTAGACTGAAAATTGGATCATTCTGAAAACATAAATACTGAACTGCTTGGAGAAGGAAATGGCTTAGTTTAGAAAGTGCCTGACCTTGTCTAATTTAGCATCACAAGAACTGTTGTTGTCTCCAAAGAAGGCAGTTTGGTGGCCCCGGTTTTAGGTTGAGATCATTTTATCTGTGGTCTTTATATCTAATAAACTGTTACCACTCTGCCAATACTTATAAAGTGGTTTGTACACACCAGGACTGACCAGGCACGAGGGATGCATTGGTGAAGCCATCAGGCCTGGTATGTGCCTTTGAGGCCATCATAGTTTCTTGGCAAGCCCAAACATTGACAGATCACACAAATATGTCATCAGTCACACTTTTTGAGAGATGCTGTGAGGGAAAATGATGGACTTTGGTGAGAAAGATTAAGCTAGGAGTGGAATGCTGATGTAGGTTTTAGGTTAGCAAATATTTTCTCTAAAGGACCATATAGTAAATATTTTAGACTCTTGCTCCTTACATTCTTGATTGGAACCACTCAACTATTATCAACTGTAAAGTGAAAGCAGCCCTTGACAATATGTAAAAGGATAGATGTGGCTGTATGCCAATAAAACTTTATTTACAAAAATTGGCTGGTGGGTAGATAATGTCCAATGGACTATGGTCTGCTGAATCCTGATTTAGGAAATTGGGAAAGGTTTTCTGGAGAAAATTATTCATTTGAAAAAGTAGTTTATGTCTTTGGTACAGAATTAAAATTGTTGGGTGTTATAATAAAAATAAAATCTCCTACACCCTGTGCCCTTCCTCAGAAGAGAGCACCCTTGCTAGTTTGGGGTGTAGCATTCTATGTATAAAGTTCACTTTATAAGCCACACCTATAAATTTAAATAAACTATTTAGAGGTTATTTATTGAATAAGCTGAGTTAGGCAAGTTTTGTGTGGGGGAAAAAGCTGGTACTGCTGCTGGATCTGCTGCTGTTCAGTGATGAGATGAGGCTAGGGAACTCTGCTCATCATTAGTCTTCTTTTTCCATCAATAATGGGACGCAGTCTTTCCGTTCTTAATACAGATAAGGATTTGTGAAAATTAGTGTCTGCTCTTGAGACTTTCTGATCATAAAATGATATTAGTGGGAGGAGAAGAAGGAGCACCTCTGGAATTGCCATAGAAAGGCTTAGCAAAATAAGATTTACAGTCAGGAGCTTCTCCCACTCCTTCTACTTGTGCAGTTTTAGAGAAGGAACTGTTCTCAAGGAAATTGACTATGTGTGGTACTCTGCAGAAAATGTGCTCAAAACTTGGATTTGATAGCTTCTGGGTGAGAATTCCCATCTTATTCCCTGTAATGGAATCACATGCTGAGTTAATTCCTGGCTGTTTTGCATTTTCTCAGTTGGGAAATAAAACAGCATACCCAGAATACCCCTCCCTTTTCTTTTGCCCTGTCCCTCTACAAATAGACCTCTTCTCTCATGATCTGGACTGGTGAGAAAGGACATTTGGGCTAGCAAGATGTTTCTGATGCCAATCTGAAAGACTTATCAAAATCCATAGCTTGACTTTACTTAATGAAGTAGTGTCTTACTGTATCTGCCCTGGAAAGCCTCATGTATGCTTTCACTTAGCTAGTGAGGTAAAAAACTCTCCTGTGGGACTCTCAGCGCTAATGAAGGAGGGTATGAGGATGCAGTTTCCTTCTCTGGATTCTCAAGTAACCTGTCCTCATATCATACTGAGGACAGGAGTCATCAAATTGTTTCTTCAAAGACCATATAGTAGGTATTTTAAGCTTTGTAGCTGTGCGATCTCTGTTGTAACTACTCATCTCTGCAGTTGTAGTGAGAAAGCAATAAGAGACAATATATAAACAAGAAAGTTCATCCCAAACACCTTGTCAAAATATTCCTTCCAACTATATGACAGGGTCTTCCTGAGAGATTTTGGGAGTTGATGTACCTTTGTCCATCTTGAGTGTTCACACATGGCGTTCATTCCATAAAAAACTGAATTGAGTACTTGCTATATATCATACAGTGCTCTAAGCACTGAACATTCATCTGTGAACAAACAAGTTTGGGCCCGATGGACTTGACATTCTAGCCCTATAAACATATAATATTAGTTACAGATATGGAAAAGAAAATGGCAGCCCACTCCAGTGTTCTTGCCTGGAGAATCCCAGGGATGGGGGAGCCTGGTGGGCTGCCGTCTGTGGGGTCGCACAGAGTTGGCCACTACTGAAGTGACTTAGAAGCAGCAGCAGCACAGATACGGAGTCATCAAATGGGAACAGCATTGTCTAAATTTCTCTGTATTCATACTTTCCATTCCAGCTTTTTTCATTTGGAGTTCAGTCAACTGTACTAGTTATTTTAACAAGAATAATTTAATGTAGCAAGTTGATTAAAAAAATGTTGGGAGGACTGCAGGGACAAAAGCGAACCCTGACTAAAGCAGAGATTGTAATTGTAGGAAGCAGCTACCACCCCTGGAATAAACTCTCCAAGAACTTGGAAATGGGGAGGAGGAACCCTGCAGTACTGGGACCCAGAGCATTCAGGAAGAGGCACTGCCTGGCTGGGTTCCAGTGGCTCTGAGGCTAGTCTAGGAATATAGGCAAAACCTTGTAAACTGAAAGCAGGTGCTCTTGGAACGAACTGATGCTGCCAGGGTGAAGAGCTGTGACTCGGAGCTCTCATGAAGGAATATCATACCCTGAAAGGAGCAGATGCTTTCTCCATCCTCCAGCCTTCTCATCTTGCAGTGGTGCCATGTATTGGCAGAACATAATGGGAAGCCGGCTGGCAAAAGAGAAGGTGATTTGCAGAGTTTCAGTTAGCAGAGTGGTGGGCACCTAGACGGGAGGTTTCAGAACTGATAAAAAAATAGCTTAATAAGTGGCACATAGTGATAAGACTGAAGTGTGGGCCCTCGTTCTGCACTGAATCCCAAAGAGGTTGTGCAGGACAGTAAGATAAGTGGAAATAACTGAAAAAACAAACATGTACTTTCACACAAAGGTGAAACAACTCCTGTTTCCTTCCATCTAATATTATGGTTAGTTGTGTACTTGAATTTCTTTGCAATCTGTGGTATTTCCTAAGGGAGTAACTAGTTCCATGGGATCTAAAGCAAATGTCAAGTGGAAATTGGTTTGGGGAAAACTGTGAAATATATCTAAATATGGCTGGATGGCATCACTGACTCGATGGATGTGAGTCTGAGTGAACTCCGAGAGATGGTGATGAACAGGGAGGCCTGGCGTGCTGCGATTCATGGGGTCGCAAAGAGTCGGACACGACTGAGCGACTGAACATGCATATTTTTAAATGATTGGACTTCTCAGAACCTTTAATAAGATAATGTGTGTTGAGAATTTGTAAGAAATGAAGTAAAATGGTGTATTTGGCAGATATCTGTCGATGAACTTCTCTCCTCCAATTTCTAGTTCACTAATTTATCTTCTGAAAATATTTACTTTCAACGGATCTCTTCTTGCCAGTTTTTTTTCCACTGATCAATTAAACAATTTCAAGATCTTTAGATAAATTTATTAATTGCTACATTATTCTGTGACATGTCTGATGTATTATTTTTTTAAGGCACAGTTTTGTGCTTTGTTGTATATGAGTTTTTTCTCTCAGATATTAGTTCTTTTCTTTGTTGCTCTTTCCTGATGTTGGTGGGCTACCACTCTTTATTGCTGACTTTGTTCTTATAGCACCCTGCTGTCAATGGCTGTGGGGGAGCGGCCGAGCATGTATCCCCATGGAATGTGCCAGCAACCAGTCTCTTCCCAAGGTGTCAGCGGGCACCCGGGCCACTGTGTCAGCCCTTGGGCCCAGGTGCCCCAAAACACCACTTTTTGTCTCGCATATCTTGTACTACCTGAGATCAGTTAAGTTACCCTAATGGTTGCATTATGAAAAGGCAAAATGATAGGATACTGAAAGAGGAACTCCCCAGGTTAGTAGGTGGCCAACACGCTACTGGGGATCAGTGGAGAAATAACTCCAGAGAGAATGAAGGGATGGAGCCAAAACAAAAACAGTATCCAGCTGTGGATGTGACTGGTGATAGAAGCAAGGTTCGATGCTGTAAAGAGCAATATTGCATAGGAACCTGGAATGTCAGGTCCATATATCAAGGCAAATTGGAAGTGGTCAAACAAGAGATGGCAAGGGTGAACGTTGACATTCTAGGAATCCGCAAACTAAAATGGACTGGAATGGGTGAATTTAACCCAGATGACCATTATATCTACTACTGCGGGCAGGAATCCCTCAGAAGAAATGGAGTAGCCATCATGGTCAACAAAAGAGTCCGAAATGCAGTACTTGGATGCAATCTCAAAAATGACAATGATCTCTGTTCGTCTCCAAGGCAAACCATTCAATATCACAGTTATCCAAGTCTATGCCCCAACCAGTAACACTGAAGAAGCTGAAGTCGAACAGTTCTGTGAAGACCTACAAGACCTTTTAGAACGAACACCCCAAAAAGATGTCCTTTTCATTATAGGGGACTGGAATGCAAAAGTAGGAAGTCAAGAAACACCTGGATTAACAGGCATATTTGGCCGTGTAATGCGGAATGAAGCAGGGCAAAGACTAATAGAGTTTTGCCAAGAAAACGCACTGGTCATAGCAAACACCCTCTTCCAACAACACAAGAGAATACTCTACACATGGACATCACCAGATGGTCAACACCAAAATCAGATTGATTATATTCTTTGCAGCCAAATATGGAGAAGCTCTAGACAGTCAACAAAAACATGACCAGGAGCTGACTGTGGCTCAGATCATGAACTCCTTATTACCAAATTCAGACTCAAATTGAAGAAAGCAGGGAAAACCGCTAGACCATTCAGGTATGACCTACATCAAATCCCTTATGATTATACAGTGGAAGTGAGAAATAGATGTAAGGGCCTAGATCTGATAGAGTGCCTGATGAACTATGGAATGAGGTCATGACATTGTACAGGAGACAGGGATCAAGACCATCCCCATGGAAAAGAAATGCAAAAAAGCAAAGTGGCTGTTTGGGGAGGCCTTACAAATAGCTGTGAAAAGAAGAGAGGCGAAAAGCAAAGGAGAAAAGGAAAGATACAAGCATCTGAATCCAGAGTTCCAGAGAACAGCAAGAAGAGATAAGAAAGCCTTTCTCAGGGATCAATGCAAAGAAATAGAGGAAAAGAACAGAATGGGAAAGACTAGAGATCTCTTCAAGAAAATTAGAGATACCAAGGGAACATTTCATGCAAAGATGGGCTCGATAAAGGACAGAAATGGTATGGACCTAACAGAAGCAGAAGATGTTAAGAAGAGGTGGCAAGAATACACAGAAGAACTGTATAAAAAAGATCTTCACGACCCAGATAATCAAGATGGTGTGATCAGTCATCTAGAGCCAGACATCCTGGAATGTGAAGTCAAGTGGACCTTAGGAAGCATCACTATGAACAAAGCTAGTGGAAGTGATGGAATTCCAGTTGAGCTGTTTCAAATCCTGAAAGATGATGCTGTGAAAGTGTTGCACTCAATATGCCAACAAATTTGGAAAACTCAGTAGATGGCATCACTGACTCGGTGGCCGTGAGTCTGAGTGAACTCCAGGAGCTGGAGATGGACAGGGAGGCCTGGCGTGCTGCGATTCATAGGGTTGCAAAGAGTCGGACACGGCTGAGCGACTGGACTGAACTGAACTGAATGGTTGCCTTGGCCCCTCCTGTGCTCCCTCTGTACCAGCCTTCAAGTTGAAAGTATAATCCGTTACTTCCAATTCTGGTACAGTTCCTGTCCTAGTTGTTTTAGATGTGGGATTCTATTTCAGTCTAGTTCCTATTTGCCTGACATTCTTCAGGGATTTTTCACAACTTCTGGTCTACCAAGTGTACTCCCTTCACTAATATTTTCTCCAGTGCTGCTATCACTGTTTTGTTTAGACATTTTGGCCCAATCTTGTGTTCTTCCTTTCTGTGTCCCTACTCTGTTTAGCTTTTGTTCTAATCTCGTAGAGTAGGTACTGCTTACTAGTCTGATTGCTTTTGCGAGGGGACTTGGTCTCAAGGTGGCAGGTCACTTCTCCAGCCATCATTTTGGCAGTATTTCCTTTGGGTGTTTCCTCTGCCTTGGGAAGGTTATGTGCCTCAAATATGGCAAGATCTGTGGAAATCACAGATATCCAGATCTCAGGGGAGTGTCCTCCACTAGAGACAAAGGAGGAGGTCCTCCAGAAAAGAGCTTTCTGGAGAAAGCAACCAACAAGGGAAAGGTTCGGTTCGGTTCGGTTCAGTCGCTCAGTCGTGTCCGACTCTTTGCGACCCCGTGGACTGTAACCTACTAGGCTTCTCCGTCCGTGGGATTCTCCAGGCAAGAATACTGGAGTGGATTGCCATTTCCTTCTCCAGGGGATCTTCCTAACCCAGGGATCGAACCCGGGTCTCCCGCATTAGAGGCAGACGCTTTAACCTCTGAGCCACCAGGGAAGCCCCCACAAGGGAAAGGAGTTGTTATTATCTTTTTTTGATATTTATTTATTGGGATATACTGGGTCTTAGTTGCAGTATATAGGATCTACTTCCCAGACCAAGGATTGAACCTGGGCCTCCTGCATTGGGAGCTCGAAGTCTTAGCTACTGGACCACCAGGGAAGTCCCAAGGGTGAGTTATTTAGTCTATTTATCCTGGGATAGCCATTGGATGCTGGCTGAATCTGGCCACATGAAAAGTAATGGAGCACCATCTTCTCATTTCTTGCCTTTCTGTGTTGTTTCTTGACCCCCAGATCAGATTGAAAAGGGATGTCATAGACGTTGTTCATTTTTTTCTTTTTTCTGCAGCCTTGTAATGTTGTAATGGTTGATAATTTTATTTAACTTAAGTAAAGAAGGTAAAATGTCATCTACCAGTGAATGGTAGGGCAAAGATGGATCACCAGATCTTCAGCTTTATCCTTTTAAGCCCATTTCTCACTGTCAGCTCATGAACCCTTCATCACAGCATTACCAAGCAGTACATCATATTTTGTAGGTTTATTTCTCATTTTCTCGGTTAACTTTTAGTTTGGACCAGGTGTTTACTTGTAGTAATATTGTATAGCATTTCACTCTAGGTTCTTGAAAGAAAAATAATTAGGATTAAACTGTCTTGAGATTTCTTAGGTTCTTTTGAATCCCTCAATTTTAAGAGGATATGGAATGATTAGAATATTATTTTCTTTGCTGCTCAGATATTGAGTGTCACAGTGTCTATTTTGCAAGTCCTTTCGTCTGTGTGTGCTTTTCAGGTTTTTCTATCATCACGACATACTTTTCAAATGAATGACAGTATTTCTTTCAAAAGTTTCCTGGAACAAAGTGAATGTCATGTATCCTATGCTGTGGAATAAATTCTCTTTTCAGGAATTATTTTGAAGTTTCATTTTCATGTTATCTAATTTTCTGAAAGCTTGCCGTGAAGATTCACTTCTGTGGGTTTTTTATACAGATATATGTAAAATTTAGCAATCTCTGCCTTTCCAACTCTGACTAAAGAAACTCAGATTATTGCAAGAGAAGAGATGACTAATATGAATCAAAAGGTCTGGTATCTATTTTTCTAAGTAGGACATTTGTATGGGATATTGGGCAATCAGATTTAACACTTGAGACTGTAGTTTCTCCTATAAGTGAGAATTCTGCCAGTGGAAACATGAAGAAAGGGACACTGTATGTGTTGATAACTTTCTTAATAGACAATTCTAAGATCTCACTCCCCAGAGCAGTAGTATTTCATTCATCAACACGAATGAAGTCTCCTTCTAAACACAAATAATGCACTTGGAACCTTGCAGACACCAATTATTATTCTGTACAGCAACCCTTCAAAATGTCAGACGAGCTCAGGAATTTCTCCAGCAAAGGTTGATCATTTACTACACTCCGAGTCATTTCTTCAGTGTGCCAGGGTGACAGGTGAACCTGTGAGATTGAGTTAGCTAGGTCACTCAAAGTTGCTGCTATAAAGAAGCCATGAGAAGTCTATTTCTATCAGGTAAATCCCATTAAACTCAAATGTATCCTAAACTATTAAGTGCTATTAGATTGTTAGAAGGAGCACAAGTGTGTTGATTGAAATAAAGTTGGCCCCTTGCAAGCTTTCAACTGAATTTATTGGAAGGGACTTCAGGGAATAATTTAAGGCGAGCTGACAAATTGGGAAATGAAGGGAATGGAATGGGGAAGGTGGCAGAGCTCTACTGGGGAGCTGAATCTGAGTTGACACATGTGACTCATGGTAATGGCCATGCTGAATACATGTAACAGAGCACCTTCACAGACCTTCTGTGTTTATATCCTCCCAGCAACCCTGGAAGATTTGGTGTTCTGCTTCACTAATAATCTCTGCTTTACTTACTTAGGGTCACCAGCTCATTTGAGGTGGAGTTCTTGAAAAGTCTTCTCACACCTTTGGGCAAGGTTGCTGAAGAAAAGTATCTTAGCATTTTCTGTTTTCTTAGTATTACATGTAATCTCCTCTGGTGGCATGTGTAAATGTATAAAATGATTGACTGGGATTAGCTGAGCAATTAATGACCCCAGAATACAAGGTTGAGCACTGGCTGTTATATTATTCCACTGTTCTGAATTTGTTTTCCAGTGAGCACTTTGCATGAAGACTATTCTTGGAACCCCAAAGCCACAGAGACTACCACAGAGACTCACTTGTGTGAGTGAAGTCTCTCTCTCTCTCTCTCTCACACACACACAAACACACATACTTTTTATGAGGTGAAACAGAGACCTGATTTTCAGGAAATTACTTCTAGAGTTACTCACTCATGCTAGAAATGAGCAGAAAGATGAGTTTTATGAACGTGAACCTGACATAAAAGCAAGCCACTTGGCACAGCCCTGAGACAGTTCATGGATGAAAAGCTGTATCCTCCTCTGCTTCCCTGAGCTCACCTGTTCTGCACAGCTGTAGTGCTGGTGTGCTGGAAGGGCCTGAGCACGTGGGTGGATGCTTCATGCTGGCTTGATAAGGCTGTGACAGCTTGGCAGCAGGGGTAGGAAGTCCTCCAGAGCTCATGTACAGTGTAAGCTATTGGCACAGCATGATCCCAGATTTCTTTTAGATCTGATTTTTTACTTCTGATGAAGATTATTTCTGGCTTGTTCTTTTGTATTTTATTAATAAATCCATCTTAACTCATGGAATTAGGCATAGTTATTAAATTTATTGTGTTAAGTACATAACTATATTTTAAAAATGGGTAATAATGAGATTACTATCAAGTCATATGTGTGTCCAATATGAAGAAGTTTCAAATGCTGCTTTCTTTTTGTTTTAAAAATGGGTAATAATGAGATTGGGAGAAGGCAGTGGCACCCCACTCTAGTACTCTTGTCTGGAAAATCCCATGGACAGAGGAGCCTGGTAGGCTGCAGTCTATGGGGCCGCGAAGAGTCAGACATGAGTGAACAACTTCACTTTCACTTTTCACTTTCATGCATTGGAGAAGGAAATGGCAACCCACTCCAGTGTTCTTGCCTGGAGAATCCCAGGGACGGGGGAGCCTGGTGGACTGCCATCTATGGGGTCGCACAGTTGGACACAACTGAAGCGACTTAGCAGCAGCAGCAATGATGAGATTACTATCGAGTCATATGTGTGTCCAATATGAAGAAGTTTCAAATGCTGCTTTCTTTTTATATTTGCTCAGATAATGTTTAAACGGGCTTCCCAGGTGGCACCGTGGTAAAGAATCTGCCTGCCAAGGCAGGAGACTCAGGTTCGATCCCTGGGTCATGAAGATCCCCTGGAGAAGGAAGTGGCAACCCACGCCAGTATTCTTGCCAGGAAAGTTTCTGTGTACAGAGGAACTTGGCGGGCTACAGTTCATGGTGTCGCAAAGAGTTGGACACAATTGAGCACATATGCACACAATGTTTAAATAAAGGTCATAAGGTGTACTTGATACTGTTGAAGTCTCTTGGTGCCCTTTTCCCAAACTCATGTCTCTCTCTGTCTAACCTAGTCACTGTTCTAAACTTGGTATGCCGTTTTTTAAACTATTTTGATATGTTAACTCACATTGTTGCAGAAGGAAAAACTTTTCCTCTACCCATCTTCGGTTCATTGTCTGGGTTCCTTCAAATTAGGCTGAGAAAAAAAGAGAAAAACAAAGTTTATTAACAGGTGCAGTGTGCACACACATGACAGCACTCAGTAATGAGTAACTTAAAGAGATGATCAGAACTCAGGATTTTATAGCATCGTAACAGAACAATAAATTTGTAGGGGAGTGATAGGATGAAGGAAAAGGACTTCTAGGGGGAGCAAATTGTGGAAGGTTAAATAGATGGGGGATACTGATGGGAGGTAAGGACTAGTTAGTAGGTTCCTTGAGTTGATTCCTCTGGTGCTGTTTCTGTGGTGAGTCTAGATTTATCTCCCCTGATTAAGAATCATTCTACCCTTGGGAGGGGAGTTTGGGGGAGAATGGATACAAATATTTGGAAGACTGAATCCCTTTGCTGTCCCCCTGAAACTATCACAACATTGTTAGTCGGCTATACTTCATATAAAATAAAATTGAAAGAAGGATCATCCTGTCCTTCCTTGTTGTGCATGTGTGTGTCAGGGACAGGGGGAGAGAGAGGTAGTTGGGAGCAGAGAGTTTTTCTTGTGTTTGTTGCCTGAATGGCATATTTTGGGAGTAGCATGCTCTGAACCCCTTTATCTCCATAAGATCGTTTAATATTATTGTTTTTCCTGTTTAAGTGTGCATACTCTTATGTGTCCCCCTCTTGTCTGTCACTTGCTTTCTTTTCCCTCTCTCTATTTTGCTTTGAAAATTTGTTTGTGTTGATCTATTTCAAGAGCTGGCTTATTCGTTCGAAACATTTTAAGAAATTCCATTGGATATGCTACATTTTATTAATTTTTATTAATCTTTAGGTTTTATTTCTTCATTTTTTTTTTTTTTTTACTATTTCTGCCTGCTCTCTCTTTAATCAAGGGAGGGCTTCTGTTTTCTCCTTGGAGAGAAGCTGCATATGGGCCACTGTAGCAGGAGAGTGCTATAGGAGGGCCGTTTGTCTGTTGCCCACTGGGATCTATATTAAATAATGGAAGAAGGTTATAAGATCAAAGACCCAGTAACTCTGATGTTGTGAAATGATATACAGAAGTGTCAATAATTAAGTGTAATGCAAAGGCCAGTTTGGGCAAAAAAGTCCAAAGTTAAGTTTGTTTCTAAAGAAATGCTTTTTTATGAATAGCAGGTACATAAAACTCAACAGGTTTAATGAACGAACCTTGTAAAGAGTGTGCTTTTTGGGTGCATGTGTGTGTCTAATACTAGATTTCTTTTTACTTTATTCCCCACATCTAATCCATGAGGAAGCTTTGCTTAATTACCAAATTCTGCCTCCATTTCTGTTTCCATCTCCACCACCTTCTTTGTGGTCTAGTTGAGGATTCTACAAACTGTGGCCTGCTAGCCACATCGTTTTTGTAAATAAAGATTTATTGGAACACAGTCCTGCCCATTTATTTATGTATTATCTAAGCCTGCTTGTGCTACAAAAGCAGAGTTAAATAGTTGCAACTGAGACTAGCCTCAAAGCCTATAGTATTTACTATTTGGCTATTTACAGAAAAAGTTGCAGGCTCTATTCTGGTTTAATATTGCTCTCTTTTAATTGGTTTCGTTCTGTTAAACAGGAGACACAGTGATTTTTCTAAAATGTGAATTTGATCTTCTCATCCTCCCTGTGAGTGAAAATAATCTCAACTCCACTCTGTAGCTTAAAAGCACCTGCATGGCCTGGTCCCTGCTCACCTTTCCACCTTTATCCCTTTCAGGATTCCCCCTTGTTCTGGTCATACTGAGCCTTTCCTGCGTCAGAATAGTCTGCTTGAATTCTCATGGTTACTTCACATGTCTCCCTGCTTTCTGACTTTAGGTTTTTTCATGGATGACATTTCCTCAGAGGTGACTGCTCAGTCTGCAGTTGGCCTCCATCATTTATTATGCATATTTTATTTCCTTCACAAGCTTCTTTGTAATTATACTCTTCATTTATGTGCTCACATCTTTCTTCCTTGCTTCCTCTCTTAGGATGCAAACTCTGTGATGGCAAAAAACATGCCTGTACTGTTGATCTTGGTTGCCAAGCACAGTTACTGCCACATTTTAAAGTCCAGTGGAAAACTGTTGAATGAATGAACAAGGTATAGCTTCTGCCTAATTCTTTGGTAGGAGTTAAAATGCAGGCATATGTTTATGCTACCTAATTTGTTTTCTTTCTCTATATAAATAAATCTTGCCCACTTCTGTTCACAGTGTAAACCTAAGGTGATTTTCCTTCAAAACATAATCAAGCTGGCATACTCTTCACCAGGGAACAGGCAGGCATTTTGAAATACTGTTTCTCAGGATATTTAGAGCCTTTTATACATTTGTTTCTGCTGTTATATTAATATGCTAATGTTTTTGGAGATTGTATTTTTTTTCTCCCTTTCTTTCTTGCTGCTGGCAGAGCAGCAGTGTGGTGTTGTGGAGTGAAGCCCCCTTTGGGTATCTGTCCTTACTACAAAGAATTTTACATTTCTTTGCACCTTAAAAAAAGTGCTGCTTTTCTGCTGAACCTAGGATAAAAAGAATGAAGCAGTATCTTTGAGCATCTTAATTCTTTTGACTTAGTGAAATCCATTCAGGAACCTCTCTCTTATTCAGAGCTGTTCATTTTTCCCTTGAACCTCCTTTCCAGTTCAGCTCAGTACTGTTCTACAGTGAAATCCACAAAACAGAACCTCCCGCTTCTCCTCTTGTCCCAGTTTATTTCACTGCCCAGGACCCACTTTTGTGGGCTAGGAGGCCATTCAGGATTTCTGCCTTACTAAAGAGCACAGACTCTGGAGTCTGAAACACACAATCCTGGACTAGAATGTGGCTTTGCCTGTAACCACTTAGCTTTCCTGAGTCTTCACTTGCTCATGTGTAAAATGGGCTTCTGTTAGTTTGTTTCCTTGTAGAGTGGTTGTGAGAATTAATTGACATAGTACTTTTCTAGTATCTAATACAGTTTCTGCAGCTTCGTGGCACTTAACAATTGCCAGCTAGTATTTGGTGTAGTCTTAAAATATAATACTTTGTCGAGGTACTCACAGAAGAATTAAATCTAAAATAGCAACCGGCTGTGATCCAGTGTCTGGAGAGTCTGAAAGGGCAGCTTTCAATTCTTCCCTGATAGGACAGATTATTTTATTTTTGTAACAGTTGCTGCCCCCCTTACTGTGGGCCTTAGAGAAGATGTACTATCAGAGATGTATTGCACGTGAGGCGTGAATAGCCTCAGGCTCCTACTCTGATCCTCATCTAATAGTTTATTGTAAAGAAGAGTTCAAGTATTCTCTTGATCACTTTATGGGCAGGCCACTCAAGGTGGCTGTTCTCTTGCTTTCTGTCCATCCCCTGTCCGACTAGTGCCTACTTCACCTACACCCTACTCACTTGATGGACCTTTCTATGAACTTGCCCCATGTCCCAGCTATTGATTGTTCTTACCAAAGGGGTAGTAAGGAGCATGCCCCTCTCTGGTTTCTGTGGTAACTAAAGAGCCCACCTGATGTCCATTCCCCTCTAACTGGTAATCTCCTCCTCCCCCCAGAAGCAATCCACGTCCTGCCCACTGTCCCCACACACAATGGGGTGTTGTTGCTCCAGGACCCTGCTTCAGACACATATGTTCCCCATCTTTATTGTTTATATGATCACCTACTATTTTTATTCTAATGATTCCTTAATGTCTCCTTGCCACCTTTTTCTCCTGGTATGTTTTTCTACGTTAAATAATAGTAGCTAACCTCTTTTTGGTGCTTATGATACACTGGGCATTGTTCTAATTGATTTGTATTTAGTTCCTCAGTTCAGTTCAGTCGCTCAGTCATGTCCGACTCTCTGCGACCCCATGAATTGCAGCACGCCAGGCCTCCCTCTCCATCACCATCTCCTGGAGTTCACTCAAACTCAGGTCCATCGAGTCGGCGATGCCATCCAGCCATCTCATCCCCTTCTCCTCCTGACCCCAATCCCTCCCAACATCAGAGTCTTTTCCAATGAGTCAACTCTTCGCATGAGGTGGCCAAAGTACTAAAGTTCCCTACAGCAACCTCTAAGGATGGGCCTGTTCGTTTTCTCCCTTGTAAATGAGAAACCTCATTTCAGCTGCCATTTTTCTCATCCATAGAGGGTAGCTTTCCCCTGTACCCCTGTTAGAGTTTAGGGACTCAGCCACAGAGGACTCGTTAATTGGTTAATTAACTTCCTTACAGTGTGCTAAATGGGAATAATGTGAATGGCACGTGGCCAGTTCTGGACAGAAAGGATGCTATATTTTCAAAGGTTACCCACACGAAGGCCCCGCACTTTAGATTGAACACACAGTAAATATAACAGAGTCTTGGTACTCACTTTCCTGCTCGCTCTTCTGACATTATTCTTTCCTTTCCATAGGCTTAGGCTTCAAATCATGATGCTGCTCTTCTTTATCTGTTTCTTTAGCTTGTTTTCTTTGTGAAGCAGGAGTTGACCTGCTGGCATTATCACATAAAGGGCTAAATAGAAAAGTGCTATTATAATTGTTGTTATGATTATGTTATGATTATATTATGTTATAAACAGGTTCCACTTAATCTCTTTTCCAGGGCATCAGTGAAGTTGCTACTTCATCAGAGTCTGTTTTAAGCAAGCAGACCTTTTTCTTTATGGTACTCTTACGGAGACACATCAAGTTATAGCTGTCTTTTCATTTGCACCAACACATTTATTTGAAGTCTAGTATTTCCTAGGTAACGTGACTAAGGTAGATTTATGGGTCCTAATTTGCATACAGAATAACATTGGCAAAAACGAAAATATAGCAAACAATACCAACTCTTGGCCTGCCATAGCCCACCGAGCATCTGCCTTCCTTGCCTGTAATGAGAGGTGAATGTATTTTCTTTCGAGTTTATAGTTAATTACTTGTTTGTATTCCACTCTTGTCAATGCTTTTGAGAGCTCAAAATGAGGTTTAAGAGCCTCTTCCTGCCTAATAGCAGGCGTATGTGTTAGAGGTGGTAGTTCTGTGTCACAGAGAAAGCAAGCCTTTGCTTTCCCACCCTAGTTTCACACCTCACTTGAAGAAACCCTGCTACATTTAAGTAAGCAAGCAAACCCTTCATTGTCTAGGCAAGTTAATAGACTCAAGGTTATACATTTGGGTTAAAGCCTAGGTTTAATGACTTCCTCTCAGTGTTTTTGAGTAAATTGATTTTCATTCCACAAATAATAAATTTTTTGTTTGTTTTAAATTTAAATTAGATTAAACCTTTCTTTGATCACCATGTTCCTCGTCTGCCCCATCAGATTCACTGGCATTTCAAGTTTGGTGAACTTCTTCTGGCCTTTTTCTTACATACCTACTTATTCATATGTTTATCCTTGAAAGATACAGAATATTTATTTGTGTGTGGACACGTGTATCTGAAATATATATGTTATTCTACTTTGCCATTTTCTTCTAGTAATGTGTGTTGGAGAATAGTCAGTGTTAGGCCTCCATACTTATGAGGCTAGACTAGTCAATGAGAAAGTTATTCTCGAGATCTAGATGGTCAACACAGCAAAGGTTTATATCTTGTCATGCAAATGTGTGACTCTGAGGCAAGGGTCCTCCACGTAGTAACTCAATGATCCATGCTGTTTCAAACCCTCAGATTCCGCTGTCTCCACATGTGGCTACCAAGTCCTTGTAGCCATCAGAAAAGGGCCCTGAGGGGTTGCACATGGTTGCTGCAGAGTTTTGGCACAGTAGGTACAAGAGAACTGAGACTGGAGGGAGCACATGGATACCGGTGGTAGTGTGTTGCCACAGGAGCTTTCAGTGCTTCGTATAGCTTGAATATATTGTGATTTAATCAACTAGTCTCCTATTTGATGAGCATTTAGATCACTTTCAACTAAACTCTTTATCATGTACACCACTACACAGAAGAGCCTTGTATGTATCTCAGGTACACATGTGAGTATTCTGCTAGTTTAAACCCTCAAGAAGTAGACGTCCCAGTTCAGAGAATGTGGGTGTTTTGGTTACTGCCATTGGTGCTGTCAACATTGTTTTTGGAGTTGGTCACTCTGGTGTTTGATCACCAATGACATTATCAGACCTTCATTGTTTTGCCCCATCAAATGGCATCTTTGTTATTTTTGGCAAAACGGCTTCTTTTTGTTGTAGGTTCTATTTTCCTGGTTAGTAGTGAGTTTTCTGCTCTTTCTTGGTCTCTGTTGTGCTGCCTTCTTGAGTGAAGCAGGACCATGGACGGTCAGGCTGAAGAAAGAGCATGTGGAGAGCCCGTGGGCAGATGTGGCTCATGTGTTCTCTCTTTGGGGATGGGGGCGCCCAGCTCAGTGACATTTCTTTCTGTACCCCCTTTATTTTTTTTTCCTCCCATGGTGTTATTTCAGTAGTCTCTACACTTCTAATTTTAAAACCATGGGGAAAGATGCTTTCTTGGTCGTGTCATTTTTTTTTTTTTTTTTTCCTTCTGTGCAGCTGTCTAATTTTGTGCTTTGAGTTTTGTCTTGAATTTTTGCCTGCTTGGTCATTGGCTTTTTATCTCTTGGTTCTATTTGTCCTTTCCCTCATTTTTCATTCCTTTTCTTCTGGCTCTACTCCCTTATTCCCATAGGCCCTTAAATCTTTATGTGGTGCTTTTCTTTTAAGTTGTATTTTCCCCTTCCCCTCCAAGCATAGAAATGCTTGCTTTGTCGAAGAAATGCAGAAGGGAAGGGAGCAACAGAAATCCTGAAGGAAACCAAACCCAGGTGCCCACCCACTTCGGCTGTTTTGAGAATATGATGCTGTCCCTGATGTGGTCACTTTGCCAAAATCTGTATGAAAGAAGGAAAGAACACTGAAATTAGTCCCTTTCACAGTAGGGTCTCTGGGCACATTACTTCCTATCTTTAGGTCTCAAGGTTTTGAATACAAAATGAGGAGGCTGGACCTCAGTAAGGCTTCTCTAGTGGCACAACAGTGAGGAATCCACTTGCCAATGCAGGAGACAAAGGTTCGATCCCTCAGTTGGAAAGATCCACTGGAGAAAGAAATGGCAACCCAGTCTAGCATTCTTGCCTTTTAAATTCCATGGACAAAGGAGACTATTGGGCTGCAGTCCATGGGGTTGCAGAGTTGGACATGACTGAGTGCACACACAGATACAGTTGCAAAGAGCACAGGAAGTGATTTGAAGGCAAACAGGCAAATTTGAAGGCAAGCAGGCAGAAACAACTAAAAGGCACGGGGTCACATGATCTTTAAACGCTCTTCCGTTACATTCCAGAGTTCATAGATTCCCTCGGAGATTCTTAACTTCTTCAGTGAAGATAATAGTATAGGGTTTTAACAGGTCATTCCTCTTAGGAGACAAAATAAACTACTTACACCATTTTAGAGTCTTAGGTCAGCATCCACTCATACCTTCTCTTCCCTTACTGCCAAAACCTGGAGCAGCTACATTTTTCCTCACATGCTCTGTGCCAGCATTTCATGAGGATCTTATTTCTGGTAGATTGTTGGCCTTTTGAAGACAGGAATATGATCTTGCTTATACCAATCTCAGTCTTTATTAACAAGAGGCTTCTGGGAATGTGGGGCCAGAATATAGTCACAGGGCATCAACAGTATTATATAGTCAGTCAGTACCGTTAATTGGAGAAGCTTTGCTGTGTTATAGGCATCTGTGATATTGGGGCAGTGGTCAACCCTGCAGCCTGGGTTTCTTAACTGGTAAGATGGTTTTTATTAGGACAAGTTTGGTGCTATAGATGGGCTAAGTTCTTCAGCAACAGCAAATAGCTAAATGTCAGTGGCTAAAAGTCCACAAAGGTTTTATTTTTCACTGTATATTCATTGTGATCCACCTGGGGATGATCAGTCCTTTCTCTAACCCCTAGCTCATAGATCAGCTGCCATCTCGAATACTGACAATCTCCAGGTCATGAGAGAGAGTCTGGATGGGTAGCGGATTGACAATCAGACGCTGGACCTGATGTGTCATATACCGTATGTACTCATGCCTTAGTACCTGGAACTAGTTTCATGGCCTCACCTAACTTCAGCTAAGGCAAGGAAGTGCCTGGTAGGAGGACAGTTTGGAATATTTGTTAGTTAGCATTAATGGTAAATACAGAGATAGATAATAATACTTGACTTTTCATGATTTTTTTGGCCGTTAGATAATATGAATATTTATAATGCCTAACCCATAGAACATGCTCAGTCAATAATAGGTGGAACCATTATTATTATTATTATTGTTATTATTATTTAGCAGTTGATTACATTTCCAGCATTCTTTACAACATCCTTCTACTTAGAAAGTGTTTCTCTTTTTTCTTCTCATGAAAATGCTAAAGTAGACTCAACTTGTTTGTCTCTAGACATATCACAGATTCTTAACTAATGAAGTTGAGTTAATGAAGTTTTAGATTAAGACACGGGCCCTAGTTTAGAGCTGACAGATACAGGTCATTATTCTGTAAGATGATCACTTTGTAAGTGATGGCTTGAATATCAGCAGTGGCTTCAGAACTATGTTCACTGTGTTGGTTTTCAATTTAAGAGCCACAGGCTCTAAACAGCTTTTCATTTTGAGTCAATGCAGAAACCGTCAATATGTATTATATGTCTATGAAGCTGGTCTCCGGATCAATTGCAATTAGTTTGCAGCAGATTGCATTAACATATCTAAAATTAATACAGCGAATGTTCTGATGAAAAGAAATTGACCACAACCACACTATGGCTGTTTTTAGTCTCTCTCAAACGTTTTTTTTCCAACAGTATTTCTTTTCTTCTTTTGTTAATGGCTTTAAATTGGTATGTCAACTTAGACTTAATGTATTGATCCTTCCCTAATTTACCTTTTAAAAGTGGTCCCAGAATATGGCACATTACTAATGTTCAATCATTTCTTTCTTTAGGGGACTTTTACTAAATGCCTTAAGCTTGATTTTTTTTTTTGGTCATGTTACATGAGGTGCTGTTAAGACTGCTAAGTCAACAAGTACATTAATTTTTGAATTGTGTTTTTCAAATTACTAATGTTTCATCAAGATTTAAAAATTCAGAAGTAAGATTAACAAATTATATATGATTAACAAATTATATACAGTAAATGTGAGCATTATGTCTAGTAGTTTATTTTTATCTTAGCATTTTCTGTTTCTAAAGAAGTAGTGCAGGCAACTTCAGTTTTAATAACATCATTACCAGTATTTATAAGGATGGAACAAAGAGACAGCTTGAGGCTTGATCATGTTGAGATGTGAATTTTTTACAAGTGTGTATAAATTATGTTATGCTTATTTTAGATCTGAAGGAGTTTTACTTTTTTTAGAACAAGTCAGTTTCTGGAAATGAAAATTATCTGTATCAGGGGACAAAAAGACAAAAGGCAAAATTTATTCATTTGGCTATTTTACTGGTATTTTTAAAAATTTCTTCTGTATGCCAAGCACCATCACATTCTTCATACAGATGCAAATAAGTTGAAGACACACCTCGCCCTTGAGTAGAACCCAGTCTTGCTGTAAGGTTCTGGAGCCTTTTTGGAATGCCTCCCATCCAGAAGAGCTTCATGAGTGCATTGTAGCTTGGAGATGCCAGAAGAACATCCTGTTTTAAGGACACATTAGAGGTCTTGAAAGCTACTGGCTCCACATGGTAAAACCCTGTGGATCTCAGTTTATGGTCTCTGTGATGTTTCTCAGTCACTCACCGAGGTCCTTGCCTGGAATTTCTAGGAAGCGTTTCAGGTGATCTTCCACCACCAGTCTAGTGATCCAGTTGTGTGACTGATTTTTTGGTTGGCTTGTGTGTTAATGGCTTTGTTATCTTACCTCCTGTGAACAGTGGTTCTGTTGTATCATAGCCATGGATACATGGATATTTCATTTCATGGATAGAAATGAAACTAAGTGTATTTATTTTTTCTTTTCTTTTAAAAACAAGGCTTATGGATTTAATGGGCTTCCCTGATAGCTCAGTTGGTAAAGAATCCGCCTGCCATGCAGGAGACCCTGGTTCAATTCCTGGATTGGGAAGATCCACTGGAGAAGGGATAGGCTACCTATGCCAGTGTTCTTAGGTTTCCCTTGTGGCTCAGCTGGTAAAGAATCTGCCTGCAATGCGGGAGACCTGGGTTCTTTCTCTGGTTTGGGAAGATCCCTTGGAGAAGGGAAAGGCTACCCACTCCAGTATTCTGGCCTGGAGAATCCTAGGGACTGTATAGCCCATGGGGTTGCAGAGTCGGACACTACTGAGTGACTTCAACTTTCACTTCACTTCCATGAATTTAATAGATAATGTTATTTATCTTATTGGATAGAATGAGAAGAGTTTTTTCATGTCATTCTATCCTTTGATCCTTTTCTTTCAGTACAAATGAAAGCTTACTGATCAACACGTAACGGAAGACAACTTTCACATGATTCTTAAGCAGTTACTTCAATATACAAATTGCAGTTTTTAGGAATTAGTAACTTAATTAATGGTGACTATTTCAGGTTACTGTACTCAACTTCCGTGAGTTGGAGATAATCTCATTAAACAAGTAATGGGATCCATTAAAAACCACAATAAAGAAATGGATTAGTCTGTGGCCCATTGACCTCAAAGAGTTAAAACAAATTTCCTGAGTTACCTTAATGTTTAATGATGTATATAGTTATTTAAATAATGCTATGAACTTTGTTTGGAGTGGAGACAGGGAAAAGCATATGCTGTACCACTGAGTCCTTAACAGTTTTAAAGGTAATTTTTTAATGAAATCCTTATAGACGCCCAGGCAGCTGCAGAACTAGTGCAGCAGTCCCATGTCCTCTTCACCCAGTGTCCCCTCTTGTTGACTCTCACATAGTTTAACTCTAATATCAAAATTAGGAGATTGGCCTTGACTGAGCTACGACTGAAACCCCCTATTAACTAAATTTAGACCTTATTCATTTGGGTGTATGTGCAGTTGTCCATAACAGTTTTGATTAGAAAAACAATTAAGCATGGAGAATTCATTTTATATATATATATATATATTTTTTTTGTTTTGCCTCTACGATTTCTGTTGCTAACTCATGTTTGAGGGTACCTATAAGACTGGCCCTACCGGTTGACTGTTATTTTTCTTTCTGTTTTAAGTCTTCTTATCTCTCTTCCCCAATTTCTCTAGGTGGTTCAATTAACATCTAGAAGATGGCTGAACCTGCAGGAATACCAGAGTAAGAAATTAATGTCTGACAACGGAGTGAAAGTTCAAAGATTCTTTGTTGCCGACACTGCCAGTGAAGCTCTGGAGGCTGCTAAGAGACTAAGTAAGCTAATTCATAATGGGTGAAATATCCTTGGCCAAATTAGTGAATTCACAGGTAGTGGTTTCCCACTAGTTAAGTTTCTCAGTTGCAGGTTATAGTAAGTGACAGGTACAGTGGAGAACTTTGAGTTGTAAGGGCTTAATGCCCAATTAAGAAAGCTTTATTCTTTTACATGAGACAAAAGCATATGTGGTTCCACTCTATAGTAATTTTTCCATGTTTCTCGGCCACCATTTCACCTAGTTCTCTTATCTATGGTTTAGTGGCTGTGAGAAAATTGGTTGAAGGGTATAAAGTGTCAAAGAGAAGCCTATTGCAGGGTGAGTCAGGAAAGACAGTTGGCATCCTTCATTTAAGCCTCTGAGAACATGGGGAAAGTTCCCTCTGAGTGACTGGAGGAGAGAAAGCGAAGAATCTGCGTTTCGAAATCCTGCTGACTTTGGTTCGTTGTTTTGCCCTTTGATTTATCAGCTCTATAACTTTGTGTAAATAGTTTTTCTTTTCTGTGCCTCTTTTTGTTAGTCTGTAAATCAAGGCTAATATGTTTACCTCCCAAAGCTATTTAGAGGCTTTAAGGGAGCCTTCAAGGGAAACTGCATGGAGCTTCCCTGGTGTCTGAGTAGAGAATCCACCTGCCAGTGCAGGAGGCACAGGAGAAGTGGGTTTGGTACCTGGATTGGGAAGATGCCCTGGAGTAGGAAATGGCAATTCATTCCAGTATTCTTGCCTGGAAGATCCCATTGACAGAGGAGCCTGGCAGGATACAGTCCGTGGGGTTGCACAAAAGTTGGACACGACTTACCAGCTAAACAACAACAATAAGGGAGACTGCACACTAGTACATGGTAGAAAATCTAGTTCGTTTCCCTAGTTATGGATTGAGAAATGAGGACTCAGATTTTGATGTTTTTCAGTGAACATTCCTTTAGTGCCATGTAGACTCTCTTGTTGTTGGTCTGGATAAGCACCGTCCATTAGAAATGTGAGCCACACAAATATTGTTAAATTTTCTAAGTCACCTTAGTAAAGGTAAAAATAAATAGGTGAAACAAATTTTAATAATATATTTTGTTTACTCCAGTATATCCAAAATACTATCATTTCAAAATTTAATTAATATAAAACAGTTTTCAGGCAGTTATTTTATATTCTTTTCTTGTGCTCAGTTCAGTTCAGTCACTCAGTCATGTCCGACTCTTTGTGATCCCATGAAGCACAGCACCCCAGGCCTCCCAGTCCATCACCAACTCCCGGAGTCCACCCAAACCCATGTCCACCAAGTCAGTGATGCCGTCCAACCATCTCATCCTCTGTCATCCCCTTCTCCTCCTGCCCTCAATCTTTCCCAGCATCAGGGTCTTTTCAAATGAGTCAGCTTTTTACATCAGGTGGCAGAAATATTGGAGTTTCAGCTTCAATATCTATCCTTCAAGGAACACCAAAGACTGATCTTTAGGATGGACTGGTTGGATCTCCTTGCAGTCCAAAGGACCCTCAAGAGTCTTCTCCAACACTATAGTTCAAAAGCATCAATTTTTTGGCACTCAGCCTTCTTCACAGTGCAACTCTCACATCCATCCATACATGACCACTGGAAAAACCATAGCCTTGACTAGATGGACCTTTGTTGGCAAAGTAATGTCTCTGCTTTTTAATATGCTGTCTAGGTTGGTCATAACTTTCCTTCCAAGGTGCAAGCGTCTTTTAATTTCATGGCTGCAGTCACCATCTGCAGTGATTTTGGAGCCTCCCAAAATAAAGTCAGCCACTATTTCCACTGTTTCCCCATCTATTTCCCATGAAGTGATGGGACCGGATGCCATGATCTTAGTTTTATGAATGTTAAGCTTTAAGCCTTTTTTCACTGTCCTCTTTGACTTTCATCAAGAGGCTCTTTAGTTCTTCTTCACTTTCTGCCATAAGGGTGGTGTCATCTGCATATCTGAGGTTATTGATATTTCTCCCGGCAATCTTGATTCCAGCTTGTGCTTCTTCCAGCCCAGCGTTGCTCATGATATACTCTGCATAGAAGTTAAATAAGCAGGGTGACAATATACAGCCTTGATGGACTCCTTTTCCTATCTGGAACCAGTCTGTTGTTCCATTTCCAGTTCTAACTGTTGCTTCCTGACCTGCATATAGGTTTCTCAAGAGGCAGGTCAGGTGGTCTGGTACTCCCATCTCTTTCAGAATTTTCCACAGTTTATTGTGATCCACACAGTCAAAGGCTTTGGCATAGTCAATAAAGCAGAAGTAGATGTTGCTAATGCTCACAAATCTGATTTGTATATTACATCTCCAGGACATCTCATTTCACATTGACCACATTTCAGGTGCTTGAAAGACACATGTTGTGGCTACCCTGTTGTACAGTACAAATCTGGACACTAGAAAGATGTGTCTGTGCATTCTTTGGTTGCAACCTTGGAGGGCAGTTGTTTCCCTTTAAAGAATAAAGAAGAGAGCATCTGCTCACTGGCATTGCCCAGGCAGCTGTAGCAGAGTTTGAGAGTACAATACAGAGGCAGGCTCTGTATTTCAATTTTTCAATTTTCTTTGCTCTTTTAAGAGTAAGAAGTGAGGTACTTCAGCTAGTACTTGTTGTTTTACCTCCCTTTCAGAGTTATCCCAGGTGCTTAAATGCAGCTCCTTTATTATGTTAATTGGAATATATATATGTATTCTTTCTTTCAACAAATATTTATTGTCACCCACATGTTGTAGGCACAGTGGATGCAGCTGTGGAGGATAAGCGAGCCCCTTTTCTCCTTTGAAGCTGCATTCTAGAAAGAAATGGATTTGTACTTTTCAGATGCTAAATGTAGAAACTGAGAGCAGTTTATATTTTAAGAAACGAAAATTGGTTTTATTTTCAAGAACTATCAAAATTGGTTTTTATGGTGGAAAAACATTAGACCTACACCTGGATGAGAGTGCCTCAGTGAACTGTGGTAATACTCAGTAAAGTTAGTATTGCAACATCTTTACATGAAAGGGTCATTTTTGTTTTATACTCCTGTGGTTTGGGGATTGGATAATGAGAGCAAGAAATGTAAAGTTCAGGTTGGTCTTTGCTCTTCATTTCCCCCATTATTTCCTCAAATGTGCTGACTCACTCGTAGTCCAGGTTGAAGAATCTTTCTTAAGGGAATTCGAGAAGCCAGCTGATTACTTCCCACCCCTTTAAGTGGAGCACAGCTAAGAGAACTTATCTTTCAGATTTTCACAGAGATGTGGAGTTAACTAATTGGCTTCTTAGCCATGGATTTGTTTTATAAGCATTTATTTAGCCACCACTTTGTGGTTGGGACTTGTATACTAAATTAACAAGGTGATTTCCAATGTTAAGGGAGGGAAAGAAATGAACAGTGAAGCAAGCTTAAATAAAAGAAAACTAAAATTCAGAAATGAATATCACTTTTTAATGAGGCATTGTGGTACTTGAAGAGTGGTTTTTAAAGAAAATGAAAGTGGATTGAGAATGATGTGGCTGTATGTGTGCCTTGGCCAGTGCATACCCATGATAATCCTTAGATGAGGTGGCCACAGCAAGGCCTTCCCGTGATCTGCTTAGAGCTAAGAGGGATTTTAGAGAACTAACAGAGCACCTCATCTGCAGCACGAATGAGTAATCCTCCTCTTACTCAGTGGGTAGTTTTGGTGGAAGGAAGAGCTCTGATTTTTGTTGTTTAATAGATACTTTTGATCAGAACAGTAATTTATAGTATTGGAGGAGGATGTGGTACCAGGTCTAGTTGATAAAAATGAAAGAAGTTAATAGTGAATATGAAAGGAAGTGTGCACATCACTGAGATAGTTTGGAGAGAGCAAAACAAGAAGAATCTGGCAAAATTCTGTATAATTTATGTTCTTATCAGTGTAAATTGATAAGCATCAACAGCACAATTGAGAGATTCACCAAATAAATTTGAAGTTAAAGCTGGATCGCACGTATATGTTCCCAATTGTCCTGAAAATGGGACCTCTGCCTTATAATTATAGTATTTTAATGGGGAAAAATTATGTAGAATAATAATGTGTGTAACATGCAATAAACACTCTATAAGATGTTACTGTTGCCATCACAGGTGACAGCAGAGGCATGTAATTCTAAACGGTTCACTACTGTCATGAGGTAAGGTCACAGACAAATCAGAGACCTATGAATAATGAGTGTTTTGTTGATTGTATGTTCAGAGAGTTCATATTATAGTTTGCAAAGTTTATAAGTGACTGAAATGTATTAGCTTACCTTTCTGCTTTATTGATATTTGAATATGTTTTGAAATAAAATAACATTTTGTAAAATATTAATATTTTAAAGACAAATATTGGTATTAGCCATGTCTGTGATTTCTATTGTAATCTCTGTGTGGATCAGCTCACAGATCTCTTTGTGTTTAAACTCACACTGCTGGTTTTCTGTTTGCCATCCACTTTTGGTGGTCTTCTCCTTTCCTGGCCCACATGGAGCTTATCATCTCTTGGTTGCTCTGAACCCATTCTCCCACTTAGCTCTTCCTACTTACCCAGCTGAGATACCCCTGTGTCATCTTAAATGCTTCTCATGTCTGTCATATTCCTGCATTTGCCAAAGCCTGCTATTTTTAGCACAGTATTATTTTGCTAAAGCAACTAAACAGGTAGGAAAAGGTTAAAAACAGCTAATGATTGACAAAGATGGGATTTTTACCCAGGCAGATTAGATTTAATCTCCTCCTCAAACATTTTTGCTCTTTGCTAACTTGATGATGTTGTTCTTAGGAGATTTTAATAGATGGATCAGCATTTTTAAGATAGGAAATGCATATTATGTATAAAATTAGAAGATTGAATTAAAACTAGATGTGGCAGGTTCTAAGACAATTTATAGAAGCTCTGTAATCTTCAGATATTTTCTTAATGATTCATTTTGTTGTATCTATTTGGGAAAAGAACTTTTTGCTAGGTAGTGATGGAAATCTTGTTAATTTGAACATTTGTTTCAAATGGGTAATACAAGCCTTTTGTTTCAGAAACAATAGTGATAAGATATTGAGTGAGACCCTCATTTTCTTGCACAGAAAATGGACTTGTGTCTGATTAAGAGAGTAAATTTGGTTTAGGGATGTAAGTTTTTAATATAGGGATAATATTCAATTCTGCAGCATTTTTTATGAGCTACCTTTTGTAATCACGCTTTCAGGAAGGAATTGTTTCCCTTGTGTGTAATTTTCTCAGGAGACTTCCTCATTATACAAATTTCTCCTGTATGGATTGCATTTAGTGTATACAATCAGCAAATAATTACAGAATACCTACAGTGTGCATGACTAATTTCTGTATTGTCTTTCAGGTCACTTTAAAAATGAAGACATACATATCTCACATAACTCTAAACTCTTAAAGGCTTGTCTTAAAGGAGCTGTTTATAAAAGAATAGATGAAACTTACTTCAGACCACCACTTGTTAGTTTTTGGAATCTCCACAGTTGTTGCCTCTTTTTTTTTAAATACTTTTATTTACTTATTTGTTTTGTTTTTGGCTACGCTGGGTCTTTGTTGCTGCGCAGGCTTTTTCTCTAGTTGCGGCAAGTGGGGGCTTCTCTCTAGTTGCAGTGCATGGGCTTCTCATTGTGTTGGCTTCTCTGGTTGCAGAGCACAGGCTGTAGGACACATAGGCTTCAGCAGTTGCAGCTCACAGGCTTCAGAGCATGAGCATGGGTTTAGTTGCCCCGCAGCATGTGGGATCTTCTCAGATCAGGGATAGAACCCACATCTCCTACATTGGCAGGTGACTTCTTTACCACTGAGCCACCAAAGAAGCTCTTCACCCCACAGTTTATTAATTATTCCATTCATGTTGATATGAGACTCTTGATATTTGATTAAGCAGTAAGACTGGATTTTGTAAACTCACAGTTTTATTTTTTGCCAGGAAAGAAGTTAAAATATGAATGGAAAAACTAATCTTTTCTGAGCTAATGACATGTATCCTAAAATGGAGATAAGGAGCTCTTATTGAACTCTGCTAGCTTTGAATTGCCTTCAGCTCCAATGTGTTTCCATTTGTCAATATGATAACTTATTCTTTTCCTTTTATATAATCACATCCTAAAGCCTGGTGAATTACTTGTACCATTAAGGTATTGTATTTTATATAAAAAGGGAACTGCTGTCCATTGACTACAGATTGACATGTACTGTTTATCCTGTAGGCAGTTAAATACATTGTAAGCTTCTTTGTTGCTTTGTCATATTTGATTATGTGGTGAGGATCTCTCACAAAGATCTTAAACAACCTTTGTGTTGAGATGGTGGTCATTATGCTGTTATAACGACAGGTGAGGATAACACTGGATGCTCTGTGGTAAATCTTTTTACCACTGTATCAGCTGTCCACTATTTTGAATCTGCAGTCAGGAATGCAATTGCAAGGGTGATGGCAAATACAGGCCATTAGAGGTTAAAGCAGTGTCTGTTTTCTGGGAATCATGGTGGTGAGTCATCCAGACAGAGGTGTTTATGGTAGGTTCTGAGGCATAGTGAATGTTCAATAAGTATTATTGTTGCTCACAAAATTTTCATTTGCCCATGTTTACTTAGAAGTGCTCCCTAAAGGAGCATCTGAATTGTTAATAAAAACTGTCCCTGACTATATTTTTAAGACTATGTTTATCCCATTCAAAAAAGTAGAGCCTTTAGTAATATTTCCTACTATATATATTTTGTAAAGAGATTCCCCCACCTTTATAAACTGTTGTTTTCTATTTTCCCAAAGATTGTACATATAAACGGGCTTGTTTGGTCATCTCCTTAGAATTCCTCTTTGCTAGAATATCTTTTCCTGGTTATCTTGTGCTGCTCAGTGAATAAAAGCAGCAGGAGACCCATTGAGCGAAGGGTAAGATCAGGACAGGTTGTGGGCAGGCAGGGTTTATGGGAGTGAACATGAAGTTTCCTGTCAGTTTCCTTAGAGAAAAAGATGAGAACAGAGCTTTGAAAGTCAGTGCCTCAACTTGATTTTTGTCTATGTAATAAGGTAAGGATTAATTATTCTCATATTTTAACCAATAAAAATAATATTGGTGGGATTTAACTTTTGGCCTCTTGCCATGTTCCTGGTATCATGGTGAGCATTTTGCAAGTACAATATCATGTCCTCAATTAAACCAAAGGGAAAGCTTTCCTTTAGGAACTGGTTCCAGATATTACTGAATCCTTTGTGTCAGTGATTGTGTATCCATGGTGACCAACAATTTCATTCAGTCTTTTCAATGTGTTTTTAATGGAGTTACTTATTAATTTGTTTTTTAAAGCTACCTCATTGTGAATGAACAAAGAAGTTATGTGCATTATCTCATTTTGCAAGTCTTTCCTATAAATAATTTGTGCCTGGGGTCTTTGACTCACCCCAGGGTATGTTACAAATTCTAAATGTCCAGAGGGTACTTTGTAGGGGGTTGTAAATGTAGAAGAGCTTTGCCTAGGGTACATTGGCATAAAAGCTAGCTTCTTAGTATCCATCTATCTGGACATACTTGTCTTTTAAAAGAAACCTTAAACATAAACAAAATCACTGGAGTGGAGACTGAAGCCATGAAATTAAAAGACACTTGATACTTGAAAAAACAGCCATGACAAACCTAGACAGCGTATTAAAAAGCAGAGACATCACTGCCTTCATTGGCAGTGGGAAGATCAAAGGAGATCAAACCAGTCAATCCTGAAAGAAATCAACCCTGAATAGTCATTGGAAGGACTGATGCTGAAGCTGAAGCTCCAATACTTTGGCCACCTGATGGGAACAACTGACTTGTTGGAAAAGACCTGATGCTGGGAAAGATTGAAGGCAGGAGGAGAAGGGGATAACAGAGGATTAGATGGTTGGCTGGCATCATTGACTCAATGGACATGAGTTTGAGTAAACTCAGGGAGATAGTGAAGGACAGGGAAGCCTGGTATACTGCAGTGCATGGGGTTGCAAAGAGTCGACATGACTTAGCGACTGAACTGAACTGAAACATAAACAGATAAATCTCTTCTGATTATCAAAGGAATATTTTGATTTTGAAACTATGAAAAAGCACAAAGACCTATATTCTCATTACCCAGAGAGAACCTGCTTTCAGTTCAGTTGAGTTACTCAGTCGTGTCAGACTCTTTGCAACCCCATGAATCGCAGCACACCAGGCCTCCCTGTCCATCACCATCTCCCGGAGTTCACTCAAACTGACGTCTATCGAGTCAGTGATGCCATCCAGGCGTCTCATCCTCTGTCGTCCCCTTTTCCTCCTGCTCCCAGTCCCTCCCAGCATCAAAGTCTTTTCCAATGAGTCAACTCTTCGCATGAGGTGGCCAGAGTACTGGAGTTTCAGCTTTAGCATCATTCCTTCCAAAGAAATCCCAGGGCTGATCTTCAGAATGGACTGGTTGGATCTCCTTGCAGTCCAGGGGACTCTCAAGAGTCTTCTCCAACACCACAGCATCAAATTCTTCGGTGCTCAGCTTTCTTCACAGTCCAACTCTCACGTCCATACATGACCACTGGAAAAACCACAGCCTTGACTAGATGGACTTTTGTTGGCAAAGTAATGTCTCTGCTTTTTAATATGCTATCGAGGTTGATCATAACTTTTCTTCCAAGGAGTAAATGTCTTTTAATTTCATGGCTGCAGTCACCATCTGCAGTGATTTTGGAGCCCAGAAAAATAAAAGTCTGACACTGTTTCCACTGTTTCCCCATCTATTTCCCATGAAGTTATGGGACCAGATGCCATGATCTTCGTTTTCTGAATGTTGAGCTTTAAGCCAACTTTTTCACTCTCCACTTTCACTTTCATCAAGAGGTTTTTTAGTTTCTTTTCACTTTCTGCCATAAGGGTGGTTTCATCTGCATATCTGAGGTTATTGATATTTCTCCTGGCAATCTTGATTCCAGCTTGTGCTTCTTCCAGCCCAGCGTTTCTCATGATGTACTCTGCATATAAGTTAAATAAGCAGGGTGACAATATACAGCCTTGACATACTCCTTTTCCTATTTGGAACCAGTCTGTTGTTCCAGTTCTAACTGTTGCTTCCTGACCTGCATATTTTTCCACAGTTTATTGTGATCCACACAGTCAAAGGCTTTGGCATAGTCAATAAGGCAGAAGTAGTTGTTTTTTTGGAACTCTTTTGCTTTTTTGATGATGCAGTGGATTTTGGCAATTTGATCTCTGGTTCCTCTGCCTTTTGTAAAACCAGCTTGAACATCTGGAAGGTCACGGTTCACATATTGCTGAAGCCTGGCTTGGAGAATTTTGAGCATTACTTTACTAGTGTGTGAGATGAGTGCAGTTGTGTGGTAGTTTGAGCATTCTTTGGCATTGCCTTTCTTTGTGATTGGAATGAAAACTGACCTTTTCCAGTCCTGTGGCCACTGCTGAGTTTTCCAAATTTGCTGGCATATTGAGTGCAGCACTCTCACAGCATCATCTTTCAGGATTTGAAACAGCTCAACTGGAATTCCATCTCTTCCACTAGCTTTGTTCATAGTGATGCTTCCTAAGGTCCACTTGCCTTCACATTCCAGGATATCTGGCTCTAGGTGAACCTGCTTTAATATCAACTTATTTCCCTCCATTTTTCTTCTGCATTCATTGAGTCAGCAACATTAGTTTCTGTGCACAAATTTACATAAATATAATTGACAGAGAATGTTTAACTTTAGGAAAACACTATGCATATGGTTTTGTGTCCTACATTTAAAAGTCCACGTAATAAGCATGACCTAAATATTAAATAATGGTTTTCATAAATATTGTTGTAATAGTTATAATCCTTAGATTGACAGTTTCCTGTTGTTACTTACTTAGATTGTTTTTTCTATGTTTGCATGTTAGGTAGGGAATGCTAATTTATAACTGCCCAATTCTTGATAGATTAACATGGTAAGGAGTTTTTAGTCACATATGGGTTCAATATGGTGTTTCTGCTCCTGCTGCTGCTAAGTTGCTTCAGTCCTGTCCAACTCTGTGTCACCCCATAGATGGCAGCCCACCAGGCTTCCCCCTGTCCCTGGGATTCTCCAGGCAAGAACACTGGAGTGGGTTGCCATTTCCTTCTCCAGTGCATGAAAGTGAAAAGTGAAAGTGAAGTCGCTCAGTCGTGTCTGACTCTTAGCAACTCCACGGACTGCAGCCTACCAGGCTCCTCCGTCCATGGGATTTTCCAGGCAAGAGTACTGGTGTGGGGTGCCATTGCCTTCTCCAGTGGTGTTCCTGGTTTGCCTCTAATTGGTGACTCACAGATTCAGACTCCTTCATCATCTCACTCTGGCCTCTTCAACACATGTCTCTCAAAGACGACCTGAGGATTGTATCTGTTCCAGCCACGTAAGAGAGAAAAAGAGCTAGGAGTGTTATGTGTGGAGATTGCACGGAGTGTATCACATTCAATTGCTGAAATTCATCAGATGGTCAGAATGAACTGCAAGTGAGGCTGGGAAATATAGTCCCAATGCGTGTGAACGACGAAGAGGAAATGGGTTTGGTGATCATGGTGGTGGCTTCTGGAGCTTTTAGAATTTGGGGGAAATTTGTTTATTTGCTTCTTGACTTAGAACCAGCATGGACTGTACAGACAAGACATCATCCCAGGTCTACTTTGATTACCTAAGTCACAATTTGCTTGACTATAAAATTGAGGCTAATGATACATGCGTTAAGGAATGATTTGGATTAAAAAATAGACAAACATAGCACATACCTCATTTACTCACTGATTTACCTTCTTTCCTTCCTTTTATTTATTTATTTTTTTGAGTCTGAACTGAATCAATGTAAGCCATCA
The DNA here is from genome assembly GCA_006410635.1 of Cephalophus harveyi. Classification (NCBI taxonomy): domain Eukaryota; kingdom Metazoa; phylum Chordata; class Mammalia; order Artiodactyla; family Bovidae; genus Cephalophus; species Cephalophus harveyi. The sequence continues at coordinate 58,873 of SJYT01070847.1, read as the reverse complement.
TAAAAGGCATATAACAACAGCTATTAAAAGCATCAACAGCAGATAAAAAAATAATAATGATCAGTGCCTTTGCAGTAAAACCAGAGTGTTTACCTGTACTTATTGCACAGCTCATCAGATGATTTGGTAATGAATATATTACTTGTATACTGTTGGTTGATATTTTTCTTGGGAGATGAAAGTATGTGAAGTCAAAAGTTGCATAATTTTGAAAGAAAATGAAAGATATTCTTTCTTTACATTGCAGCAGAATAAATATTACCTAGGGCATTATGCTTTTTAAGATGCTGCTCTATTCCCCAAGGTGGTTGTTACAGGAGTTGACAGTGTTTAACAGCTGTTCATAAATAGTACTAAGACTCCACTTGAGTTTTCTAGGTTACTTACTAAGGTCAGGAATGGAATTGAAAAAACTTAAAAAAAAATTTCTTGATCTACCTTAGGATACAAAGGAGATGAGTAAATAAGCTACCTCAATTATGTATCTTTTCTTTCCTTTCATTCTGTGTGGAACAAGCTAACAGATTTGTGAGTCCATTATTTTTCTCAAATTAAGTGTGGGGCAAGTATTATAATTTTTTTGTCTTTAAGCTTTTATTTGAGCAAATATACCAGTCACTTCAGAATGGAGGAAGAAGCAGCAGATGGGATGTGGATAACAGGGGAAAAATAATAATGCTAAAAATATTTGATATGCAAAAATCAAACTGTTCCCAGAGTCTTCAGGTGTGAGATGTAAAACAGCTTTGTATAAACTAAAAAACAGCTTTATATAAACATATATTATCTTTATCGGTAACCTTACTCAGAATCCCTTACTACTCTTTCCTGTTTGTGGGTTCACAAAAACCAGAAGTTCCCTTCATTTCCTTGTTTACTGAGTGTTTTTTTAAATCATTAATTGATACTGAATACTGTCATGCATTTTCTGCACCTGTGTAGAGCATCACCTGTAATATTATCCTATTAATCCATGTATTGTGGCTTTTGTGCATGCTCAGCATGTCCAGCTCTTTGCAACCCCATAAACTGTAGCCCATTAGGCTCCTTTGTCCATAGGATTTTCCAGGCAAGAATACTAGTGAGTTACCATTTCCTCCTCCAGGGGATCTTCCCGAGCCAGGGATTGAACCTGTGTCTCCTGCAAATCTCCTGCATGGCAGGTAGATTCTTTACCACTGAGCCACTGAAGAAGTCTTAATTCATGTTTTTTTCTTTATGAGTTATTAATGTAGTGAATTATGTTGATTGATTTTTGAAGTTTGAACCAGACTTGCATTCTTAGAATGGGACCTGCTTGGTTAAGGTGTATTGTCTTTTATTTATTATTGGATTGTGTAATATTATATTTTGTTTAGAATTTTTGTGTCTATATTTCTGAACGCTGTTGGTCTATCATTTACTTGTTTTTTTAATATATGTCTCTAGTTTTGCTATTAGGATCATGTTGGCTTTATAAAATGAAAAAAATAAAAAAGGTTCCCTGCCCCCACCTCCCATATTCACCTCACCTCCTCTGGCAACCACCAATCTGTTCTCTGTATTTTTGAGTGTATTTGTTTTTTAAGATTCTACGGGTAAGTGAGCTTATATGGTATTTGTCTTTTTCTGTCTGACTTCTTAGTGTAAGAACCTCAAGGTCCGTGCATGTTGTTGTAAATGTTGTAAATGTAGTATTTCCTTCTTTTTTTAATGGCTGAATAGTATTCACATATCCTTCATCTGTTCATCCACCGATGGACAGTTAGGTTGTATCCATGTCTTAGCTGTTGTAAATAGTGCTGCATTGAACATGGGAGTGCATATCTTTCCAAGTTAGTGTTTTCATTTTCTGTGGATAAATACCCCAAATGTAATTGGTGGATCATATAGTGGTTCTATTTTTAACTGTTTGATGGCCTTTCATAACTGTTTTTCATAGTGGCTGCCCCAATTTGTGTGCCCACCAGCAGTGCAGATATTGTCATTTTATTATTGCGGTTTTTGCTGTTTATGCTTAGTGGGGTGCTCCGCATCTCAGTGTACAGGGAGTGGCAGTAGAAGCTATCATTTGACTTGTGGTGTCTTCTTTTTCAGAAAGAGAAGGCACGTTACTTACGAGACAGTTGGTATGCTGACCTTTCCACACAATACTGTTCATATAAAGAAGAGATTATATGTGCTCCTGTAAACCAAGACAGGTTCAAGAGTCATCTGGAATTTACCATTTTCTTAAGGGTCTTTAAGCATAGATGACCATCACTGTTGGCTTGTTTGGATACACTTTGTACATCTGTTGTTCCAGAACTATGATTAATAGTAATCACATTCACTCTCAGACTGTCTTCATTTAAACAATAAAGTACATGATCACCTTGAAGAATGACTTTAAGAATGACTTAAGAACTTAAGAATTCTTAAACTTAACTTTAAGAATGACTCCTTGACTTCAGTGGTCCTTGATATGAAGGCTGTTTTATGGAACGGAATATGACAGCCTTAAGTACTGCCATATTAATTCATGTAGCTTTTGAATGAAGGATGAAGGGGAGATGGAAGGGCCTTCCTGATACTCTTAGGGATGGTGACAAGGAGCCAGAGTTTAAAAACAGTTGCATAGGACAAAGCTTGATTCTTTGTTCCAGGGCCAAGGCTGTTTCCCACCCATTGTTGCTCTCCTGGCATCCAGAACATAGTATGGGTTCGATAAGTGGTTACCGAATGGAAAAACTAGTAAGAGAACAAACCCTCCAGTGATCTTTCCATCTAGTTTCACAATTGCCAAGCAGGACTTCTGTCATGTACTCACCCAGTGGGTTTTCTCTCATGCCACTGGGTCATGTCTTTAAGCTGGGCTTAGGAAGAAGGCAAAACTAAGGGAGCAGCAGTTCCATGGGCCATGTTGATAAGGTAGGAGGTCATGATGGGGGATGTTAACCTGATGGCTTCATCCTTTGCCAGCTTTCTGGCAGAAGTTAGTTTAGGATTTTCTTCAAGCTGGTCCTCTATTGCCACAGAATAGCTCTGGTTAGTATGTGGGGTTGGTCAGGTCTTCTGATATTGCCAGGAACGAGTCTTCTTAGTGTGAGCTTTACTTTCTCTCAGGTTCTCTCTGAGCTCGTGGTAATGGTAGTCCCTATTTACATCACCCACTTCTGCTTTCAGTTAGAGCATCAGTAGATATTTTTTCATTTTCACTTGAAAGGTACCTAAAGAATGCTTCATTTCACTGCCAGTTTTTGTCACTTTATCTCCCTACTGATGGAAACAAAAATAAATATTGCACGGTATTAGCTAGTAGCTTTCCATCCTTGCCATAGTCCTGTATTTATTACCCTTGGACAGAATAAGAGAATGGAGTATAAGGAAACAAAGGGAAGGCTGAAAAACACCTGTAATTTAAGTAATCGTTTCTATGTGATGTTAATTCATTTAACAGTGATTGGGTGTCTAAAATCATTTAAGCACTGAATTTGGTTGGGCACATGGATGACCAGGAGTAGTTGCTGCTTCCAAGATGTTCACTGCCTTGTAGAGAGACTGATGTATAAACATCTAGGAATGCAGTGATGGTGGAAGCGTGGCTTAATGGTATGGGCACACAGAGGGGAAATGGGTACCTATTTCCATTGTGGATGCTGAACAACCAGGAAAGACATCCTGGAAGAGATGAAAATTACATTTCTTTTTCTGACTCTATGAAATCTAATATATGTAATGAACAGAGTTTATTCTGATCCTAGAATAGAAACTTTGGTCTTCTTTACTTTTTTTTATTTGTCTCTCTTTGGTTCTAATGGAAATGATGTCTCAAAATGATTGATGAGGTATTGGCAATACTAACTCTGAGGAGACAAGTCATACCTTAGATAATTTTGCTATTTGTGCATCAAGGTAGGAAAGAGATAAGTGTGCTGCCTGAGGGAAATGTGCTGCCTTCCGAGATAGGATTCTGTGGATAGTGTACCAAGGGATACTTCTTTGAGTAAACCTCAGGCCTCTGCTTGCCTTTGTAGGTTGTAAACTTTTGGGAACCTAGTCAGAATTTATCAGACTAAAGAGATTGAACACTCACAAACCAAACTTACGAGAATGATACATAAACCAAAACCAAAAACAGAGTGTTTCTGTTAGATTGGAATGTTCATATCTGCCATCCTGATTGATGTCTTAGAACAGTGGTCCACAACCTTTTTGGCACCAGGGACTGGTTTTGTGAAGACACTCTTTCTGTGAACCAGACTGGGGGAGATTGTTACATTTATTGTGCACTTTATTACTTTTACATCAGCTCCACCTGAGATCATCAGGCATTAGACCTGGAAGGTTGGAGACTCCTGTCTTAGAAGGGGTTGCTTTGTTTTACCTTTGCACAGGCTTTTTTTTTTTTTTTCTCCCTTTTTTAAGCAGAAGACTACACTTCAGCAGAAGCTGAGACTTTCATTTACTCATGTACTCAGTAGAAATTTATTGGGTGATGCACTAGGTGGTGGAAAATACAACGGCTAACATAGTCTGGTGAACTCCATGTGTGTTTAACAACTACTGTTAAATGCTTTCCCTGAGTTTTCTTGTTGAATCTTCATAAGACATTTCTAAGATATGTCATCGTCCTTATTTCTAGTTTATAGAAGAATCCTTTAAGAGGCCAGTACAGCAGCAGCAGTAGCAGCAGCCTCTAAAAGGCTCTAAATTATCCACATAGGCTAGGCTCGTACCTTGAACTAAGTGGACTTTACAAATTCCAGACTAAATGATGAACCTCTGAGTGATAGAAAAGCAAAGTCAAGGGCCCTTTACTTCTGAGCTCAAAGTCAAGGGACTAGGACCTCTAGTCTCCTGAGCACTGTTCATAAAGTTGTTTGTCTTCACCCAGGGACTCTAATTCATCTTTTCATACCTTCTTGCTCCCTAAAGCTTAGTGTAAAATGCCTTAGACTGGGTAAGCCCCAACCAGAGCCTTCCCTTCCTGCTTGAGGCCAACCCAACCACCCGTCTCCTGGGTTGATTTTATTAGTCAAAGCTCTCAGAAGTCCTGGTGTCTCCCCCTTCCTTTCATGAATACTGTAAGCATCACCCATTAGCAACAAGGAACTGAGCCTGTTGTATTTCACATTACAGTGATACTCTCAATATAGAAATACATCCACTGCCATGATCCAGTGCCTTTTAACTTCATGCAAAGCAATGTCTCTGCTTTTGAAAATGCTATCTAGGTTGGACATAACTTTTCTTCCAAGGAGTAAGCGTCTTCTAATTTCATGGCTGCAGTCACCATCAGCAGTGATTTTGGAGCCGAAAAAAATAAAGTCTGGCACTGTTTCCACTGTTTCCCCATCACAGTAGTTGAAGTTTAAAGGCATCTTTTGTGAACATTGAAATCCCTAAAGAAGGTGGACAGCTAAAGTTTACCTCTAGGCCAATAGTATGGAGCTATAGTGATGGAGAATGATTCTTTCATTGCTTCTGTTTTAACTTCTTTAGCTAAAAGCTCAAACAATTTTTATTTGTTCAGCTTCCTTCAGTTTAAACAAAGTAGTTTTAGAAGTGGTGGAGGGTTGTTACAAGGTTTTGTTAATGAGGTTGTCTTTCAATTGGAAAAAGTGATGCAACTAAAGTATAATTCTGTCTGGTTTTTAATAAACTTATATCCAGCTAACACTCCCCCCTCATTAAATCCGTTTGGACTTTTCGATGGATAAGCATAATCTATAGCACTACTATCATAGCGATTTTCACTTTCTGTTGTCAATAATAAAAATCTTTTACACTTCAGACAAGGACAGTTTCAGGTTAGCAGATTTTTCTGGACCACTGGGTACCATTCAATTTATATTGAGTAACTTACAAAATATTGAATATTTCAGCTTGGTTGAGATACAGAGTATGAACAAATTAAAAAATTATTTACAGAATGCAAAAGGTGCAGTGATAGACATAAACAAGTGGTGAATCATAGAGGACTTAGGATGATAAAGTCTTTGAGGAGGTGATTTTAAGTTGACATGCAAGGATAAAAAGGAGGCAGTCATGAGAAGACCTGGAAGCAAGGTGTTCTAGGCAGAGGCAGCTGGTGGATCAGAGATCATAGGAGACCAGTGAGACAGTGCAATGAGAGGGAGTTGAGAGCACAGATCATGCAGAGTTTTGTGAGCCAGATAAGTCTTTTTGGATCATTTTTTCTTTTGGCCATGCTATGCAGTATGTGGTGTAGGATCTTAGTTCCCCAACCAGGATCAAACTCATACACCCTGCATTTGAAAGTGTGGAGTTTTAACCAGTGGACCACCAGGAAAGTCCCAGTATTTTGGATTTTATTCCAGGTAGAATGTGAAGTTATTGAAAGATTTTGATAAAAACACACCTGAGCTAGGGATTACTCCAGCAATTCTAGATGCCAAACCATCTCCAAGCTTCAGTGAGTCATTTGTTCTTGCTCAAACATCTGCATATTGGCTGCTGTATAGAGGTCTCACTGAGTTTGGCTGTAAGCTACTATTTGGGGCCATGTCTGCTCCATGTGTCTTTCATCCTCCTTGGACTATTTGGCTAGCTGGGGCAGACCTTCACAGGGACATGTCCCAAATGCGAGAGAGCAAGCCCAGCTACTAGCATATATCAAGCCTCTTTGCACTATCATCTGCTAACATCATGCTGGTTGAGCCCAAGAACAGATGACCCAGATCTCTGGTGGAGTGAACTGCAGGGGCACATGGCAGTGGGTATGAATTCAAAATGGGGCCAATGATTCATTTGACCACAAGTAGTTGCCTGATTTTATCTGTTTTGTAAAAAGTTCACAGTTGAACTAGGGTGACCGACTATCTTGCTTGCCTAGCAATGAATAACTTCCTGGGCTACAGATCTTTCAGTGCTAAAAGTGAGAAAGTCTCAGGCAAACTAGGATGAGTTAGTTACCCTGTAATGGATTGTGCTGTGGTGAGTTGATTAACAGGGCTGCAGAAAAAGTTGGGAAGAGGTAGACTGATATGATTATCCAAGTGAGAGAAGATAGTGGTTGGATGGTGAGGATGGCAGAAAAGCTAAGAAGAAGTGGATGTCTTAGGGATGTATTTTGGAGATAGAGCTCATGGGTCTTGCTGATATATGGGGTATGGTGAATGAAGAAAGGTGTTGAGGATGAGTTAGACCAACTGAATATACTGTTTTCTTGAGTATGATGATCTAAGCTAAAAAGTAGTATCACAAATTTTAAGAATATGATAATAAGCTAGTACTTGCAAGTGCTTTCTATATTTAAGTCACACAATATGGTATTTCTCTGGAAATTAGTGGAATAAATGGGGAAGTTGCTATATCTAGACCAGTCCTAAACTAATGAAAATAAGTTGTGTTAGAAAAAAGAATTGCTGCTAACAAAGAGCATCTTCCTAATAGCTTTCACTGGCTTCCCAAGCTCAACACAGCACTTTGCTATAGTGAGCAAGCAAGCCATGGATGTTGGTTTGATTTTGATTTGTCAGTGGCTCATCCCCTCATGATTTTTAGTTTACTTTGATGTTGTAACACTGTCTTGGGTGATAGTGTGTCTAATGTGGTGGAAAGCAGGTTAGAACAGGATTCAAAAGGTGTGACTTTGAGTTGTGGCTTTCATATTCACCATTTTCTTATCTTTTTTTTTGCAGGGATGGGGATGTTACATGGAATTGTGATTAGGCACTGCCAATTCCTTTTCCCCACCTGTTTAGTTTGCTATCTTGAGTGACTAGGAGAACCATTTCCCCAGAACATTCAGGGATGCTGTGTGAATTAACATTGAGTTAATACTACTTTTCATGAGTGTAGTGCCACTAAATACTTTTGTGATCTGAATGACTTACTTGGCATATTTGGACTCTGTAAGTCCTCTGTGAGCTGGGAACCACAATTTAAGTATGTTGTGAGGATCCTGTGAGAGATTCTATGTGAAGGTGCTCTGTGAGGTCCTATCAATAATATATATGCTCTTTTCCATCAAGGCAATCAATTTCCAGGCCTGAATTCATATTGGCTTCCTTTTTTTTTTTCCATCCACTGTACCAGTACCCATCCATGTATTGGTGATGAAAATGTATTTTTTGGAAGGCATGGCAGAGAAAATATCTCCTTTCTAATAGTTCTTGATTCTTCTACTTACCTCTTGGCTGCCTTTGTGAAGCTAAATCTCCTGAATTCTTCTATAATTTTTTTTACATTAGATCTTGGAAAGGTGCTTAACCTCCATGTGCCTTAGTTTCCCCCTCTAAAGGACTGATAATATTTCTTACTTCAGAGACTTGTTGTCTTCTCTTCATGTTATTAATAATTGTAATAATGTATTGTGTTACAATTAGAACAGTGGATGAAAATTATAACTATTCAGTGAGTGTTACCTCCATTATTATTATTGCTGTTACTATTTACACGTAAATTTCCTGCTAAATTTACTTGATTTGTAGACCTAAGAGTGGGATAGAAGTATCTGGTTATATATTGATAGAAAAATGCAGTCTCTGTTGTTATGAACTCTAAGGGGTACTTCAGAATAGAATTTCAGTATTTATTTTTTGGTGATTTGTAGTTTTTCTAGTGGTTAGTGAACCCCATTTGATGAGTTTATTGTATTGTGCAAAGTGGTTTTGATCATATAAAATGCAGTCTTTCTGAATTTCAGCCCACTGAAACCTTATTTTGTTTTCTCTTATCGTGTATTGGCCAGAATCCGTTTTAGCTTTTACTGCACTTTGGCCAGCTCTCTGCTCTTCTTAAGTATTTGAGTTTTTCTTTCTTTGTCCTAGCTTCTTTATGTGTTCTGTTTGTACTCTTGATTTATTAAATCTCTAGGGTCATCCTTTCTCTGGGATGGAAGCAGAGTCTTTTGGACAGACAGCCTGGGAAATCTAACACAGCCTCCAGGGTGTACTTCATGTTCACTTCACTCCAGCAACTGATTAGAGATCAATAAATGCACAGTGCTACTGTATATTATGTGCTTTTCCTGGAAAACAGATCTGTATTCAGTGGGCTAAATAATAGAAGAGGCATTTTTCAGTTGGCATGCCTTTGTAACTATAAATAACTATAATTCTAGAAGATTTTTTCTTAAAAAATAAAATTATGTTTTAATGTTTAAACTCATGGGCAGTCTGGTATCTTTTTCCTTTTGGAAGAATGTGAAACCTTGAAGGATAGAGAAATAATTTTATGAATATTTAACACTTCGAACAAATGAATATTAAAACTCTGTCTAAAAGTTTCTCAAGGCCACAGTAGCTTTGAGATTGGCAGTGGAAATTTTCACGATCTTCACTTGGCTGAAATACGTATGGAGGCATATTGAAAGGAATGCAGTATTATTACATTATACTTTTTATAGGTAGTTATGTACAGTCTCATTTGTTCTTTACATAATGTGGGGGGCAAGACAGGAATTACTTCTCTTTCTCTGATGACAAAACAGGCTCGTAGAGCTCAAGAGATTTGGTCAAAGACTCACAGTTGCAGATAGGCCTACCTGTAACATTTGGATAGGACTGGATAGAAGCCCACATCCCATATGTTCAAATACAGTTATAAATCAAGCTAACAGTTTATCGCAAAGAGTGAGACAAAGAGTTGGACATGACTGAATGACTAAGGACAAACATGCAACAGTTGATCAGATCAACTAACATATACCCAAAATGGAATAAAATGTCTTACCTAGACAAACAGCAGAGAAGGCAATGGCAACCCACTCCAGTACTCTTGCCTGGAAAATCCCATGGACAGAGGAGCCTCGTAGGCTGCAGTCCGTGGGGTCGCGAAAAGTCAGACATGACTGAACGACTTCACTTTCACTTTTCACTTTCATGCATTGGAGAAGGAAATGGCAACCCACTCCAGTGTTCTTGTCTGGAGAATCCCAGGGACGGCAGAGCCTGGTGGGCTGCTGTCTATGGGGTCGCATAGGGTTGGACATGACTGAAGTGACTTAGCAGCAGTAGCAGCAGACAAACAGACTTCCATAATGACCTGGTAGATTTGTCTTGAATCTTATATTTCTGAGTTTTGTTTTTTGTTTCTTTTTCCCCTGGCCACACTGTATGGCTTGTGGAATCTTGTTGCTTGACCAGGTTGATCTTGTTCGTTGACCTCGGCAGGGAAAGTGCAGTGGCCCAACCACTGGACCATGAGGGAATTCCACATATTCCTGGACTTTCATGTAAGAATGTACAGCGTAAGGATTACCAAACCCTGGCCTGTGGTTTCTCTTTTCACACCAGCTCCATCCAATATTGTAAGATGTCTCATGTACATTCATGCCCAGATCCATCCTCTTCTCCTGCATATAGCCACCCCACAGGCCTCAGAGTATACATAGGGGCACCATATTCATCCCTTAGAAGGCCAGGTCTTGAGAAGAGACCCACACTGGATCATTTGGGCACAGATTTTAAGGAGATAGACTCTGGGCATGTCCGCTTTATTTTATGGACTCCTTATCCCATCCCGTCATGAAGTCTGATGATGAGACTAATAGTGGAGTATCCAGTATACAAGTTGGATTCATAAGGATTGTTTGTCCACTTCAGTCACGTTATTAGTAAATTTAGAGGAAAACAAAGTTTGTTACTTCATTCAGTATGCTTTTATTATGTGCAGGTACTTGAGGCTAGAGATGTAGCTGTGAATAAGACATTTCTTTGGATAGTTTTATATTCTAGTGGGAGGAGATAGAAAAATAAATATGTAAATAATTGTAAAATAATGTCTGAAGATTATCAGTGCCATGAAGAAAATAAAAGAAGATAGTGAGCTAGTGATCTAAGGTGAGGAGAGAGTAAGGGGGTGATGGTCAAGGAACCCTTCTCTGAAGAAGTGACATTTGTGATGTGAATGCTGAACAGCTACAAGAAGATCTAAGGGAAGAGTGTTCCCAGCTGGTGGAATAACATGGGCCTTGGCCATTAGATTGGAAGCTTCAGGGGGACAGAAAGACCATCATGGAAGCTTGGGTGTAGTTGGTTGGCTAGAGGACAGAGTTGAAGCTGTGGAGAAAAAAGAGCTTCTAGGAGGTCACTAGGGTGTTGTCAGCCCTGTAAGGGATTTGGATTTTTTCTGGTAGGAATTTTTGGACGATATTAAACAGGGGAGTGACAGTAAAACTTCTAGATACAATTCACTACCTAACAGTTAACTCAAAGTGACCTGTGAAAATTTTAATTAATTTTCCAATTTTAAAGGAAGCCCCCCGCCATACTGAATCTCTCCTGTCTTGAATGTCGTAGATATATTTTGTGGACATTTTGAAGACTTAAACATCGGTGCTCCTGGCAAGTAATGTGAAAAAAAAGATGGCTATATATTTAGCTATCAAGTTTCATGTCTTTTGCTAAAAATATAAAACCAAAAGAGCTCTGAGCATAAATATAAGCATACTCTTGGTGTTGGTTATTTCATAACTATTCTTAGGTGCCAAATGTCTTCATCTTTGTGCGATTTATAGTAATGTAAGTAATGTGTTGGAGACTAACAAATCAAAATCTCATTTCAGAAATGTGACACAAATGTTGTGTGTTGACTTATTGTTTCATGTGTTAGATTTCTGATGCATTTCCTAAAATACCTTCTTGAAAGGAATAGCAGGAAGAAACAATTGTGGTACCAGATATTCTGCTGTATGTACTTTATTATTGGTAAGAGATTGCTAATCAATTCTTAATTGTGTTTAGTAACGTATTGGTGTACTTCAGTGTAGGGACATACAGCAATTTAAAATCTTTTGATAGCAAGGCACTGAGAAGTAGTTTGATGCTTGTTAAAAGAGAACAAAGACCAATTTTAGTTTTTATTATAATGAGGTTTGTTTTTTTTTTTACCATTAAAGATGTTTTCTCAACAATAATCAGATGTGTAATATAGAAGCAGCTGCATGAAATTTTCATTTTTGTGCATAATGTTGGCAATCTTAGACAAGGTTTACTGTATGTTTTGAAAATGAAATGATCTTTTCCTAGTCTGAACAGCTGTGTAACACAGAATGAAAACATCTTCTCCTGTCTCCAAGTGACCATCTGTTTTTATGGGACTTGACAGGTAATTTATTAATTTTAAGAGGTTTGTTTTAGTGAAATGTTGGCAAATGTGCTGTAGCAGATTTTTAGGAAATACTGTAAAGCTCTGGAGTTTTTAAGGGCCATTCTAAAGGTCTGGGAGAATCTTTAAAATCTTTTTTTCTATGTTTTCAGAGATAAAAATATTTGCCAATGAATGATAGAATAGGAACTACAGGCATCAGCGACACATTTGAGTGTTTCGTTTGCTTTTGCCTGATTTTAGGAATATTACCTGTTCCATTAAGGGGAGTTTATTAAAAAAAAAAAAGAGTCTATTGAATTTTTCTTTCATGTGTCTGTTCTTTTTAATAGAAAAATGAAAAAAATAAGTGGCAACTTACTTTTAAAACTCTGTCATCCTCTATTCTAGCTGTCACTACACTTTGTTAGGGTCCTCCTGGCATCTTCTCACATTTTGCAGGAGATGTCAGTTCTTTTTCATATTCATCTGTCGCTTTTAAGGTGTCACTGAATTACCCAGACTGAATGCAAAATGCTATGAAATGCCATAGTTATTATGCTGAGTGCAGACGCATGTGGAAATTCTTTATGATAGGCCCTTACTCATGTCTTCATACTTTATTTATTCCAGTGTGCTTAGCAAGCCAGCCTGACCTTGTTTCTCTCCAGGTAGATCAAATGGCTGGAAACTGTCCTACCTATTTTTTTTTGGGGAAGCTGAAATATTTTTAAGATTAGTGCTCATGGTGGATGAATAGAGTCAAGCTTCATCAGTTCTCTCTCTGCCTCAGTCACCAACTAACGCTAGAACTTAATCATCTTTAGCTTAATTCCACAATCTGCACAGTGAGGTTTATGTCACTGGGATAGCATTAGAAAAATGAATTGAATGTGGTGACTGTTTTGGGGAAAACTTTTGCCTCATGTGTCTTTTTAGACTTCAAGATGTGATCAGGTAAATAAAACAGTTTAGATTATTGTCTATAATACAGCTCTCTGATAGTGGGAATGAGGATAATGATGATGGTGGTGGTGGTAGAAGAATAAGCGTGATTATTGTAAATGGGAAGCATCTTAGACTAGTGACCAAGCTCATGGACCCTGGAGCCAAACTGTCTTGATTTAAGTCCTTGTTATTTACTAGTTGTGACATTGTACAGGAGACAGGAATCAAGACCATCCCCCCAAAAAATAAATAAAAAAAGCAAAATGGGTGTCTGAGAAGGCCTTACAAATAGCTGTGAAAAGAAGGGAAGCAAAAAGCAAAGGGGAAAAGGAAAGATATACCCATTTGAATGTAGAGTTCCAAAGAATGGCAATGAGAGAAAAGAAAGCCTTCCTCAGTGATCAATGCAAAGAAATAGAGGAAAACAGTAGAATGGGAAAGACTAGAGATCTCTTCAAAAAATTAGAGATACCAAGGAAACATTTCATGCAAAGATGGGCTCAATAATGTGGAACTGTACAAAAAAGATCTTTACGACCCAGGTAATCCCGATGCTATGATAACTCACACTCACCTAGAGTCGGACATCCTGGAATGTGAAGTCAAGTGGGCCTTAGCATCACTATGAACAAAGCTATTGGAGGTGATGGAATTCCAGTTGAGCTCTTTCAAATCCTGAAAGATGATGCTGTGAAAGTGCTGCACTCAATATGCCAGCAAATTTGGGAAACTCAGCAGTGGCCATAGGACTGGAAAAGGTCCATTTTCATTCCAATCACAAAGGAAGGCAGTGCCAAAGAATGCTCAAACTACCGCACAACTGCACTCATCTCACATGCTAGTAAAGTAATGCTCAAAATTCTCCAAGCCAGGCTTCAACAATATGTGAACCATGACATTCCAGATGTTCAAGCTGGTTTTAGAAAAGGCAGAGGAACCAGAGATCAAATTGCCCACATCTGCTGGATCATCGAAAAAGGAAGAGAGTTCCAGAAAAATATTTATTTTTGCTTTATTGACTATGCCAAAGCCTTTGACTGTGTGGATCACAATAAACTGGAAAATTCTGAAAGAGATGGGAATACCAGACCATACGACCTGCCTCTTGAGAAATTTGTATGCATGCCAGGAAGCAACAGTTAGAACTGGACAAGGAACAACAGACTGGTTCCAGATAGGAAAAGGAGTATGTCAAGGCTGTATATTGTCAACCTGCTTATTTAACTTATATCCAGAGTACATCATGAGAAATGCTGTTTTTAAGGAAGCACAAGCTGGAATCAAGATTGCCAGAAGAAATATCAATAATCTCAGCTATGCAGATGACACCACCCTTATGGCAGAAAGTGAAGAAGAACTAAAGAGCCTCTTGATGAAAGTGAAAGAGGACAGTGAAAAAGTTGGTTTAAAGCTCAACATTCATAAAACTAAGATCATGGCATCTGGTCCCATCACTTCATGGCAAATAGATGGAGAAACAGTGGGTAACTATTTTGGGGGGCTCCAAAATCACTGCAGATGGTGATTGCAGCCATGAAATTAAAAGACGCTTACTCCCTGGAAGGAATGTTATGACCAACCTAGACAGCATATTAAAAAGCAGAGACATTACTTTCTCAATAAAGGTCCATCTAGTCAAGGCTATGGTTTTTCCAGTGGTCATGTATGGATGTGAGAGTTGGACTATAAAGAAGGCTGAACACCAAAGAACTGATGCTTTTGAACTGTAGTGTTGGAGAAGACTCTTGAGAGTCCCTTGGACTGCGGGGAGATGCAACCAGTCCATTCTAAAGGAGATCAATCCTGGGTGTTCATTGGAGGGACTGGTGTTGAAGCTGAAAGTCTAGTACTTTGGCCACCTGATGCAAAGAGCTGACTCATTTGAAAAGACCCTGATACTGGGAAAGATTGAGGACAGGAGGAGAAGGGGGACGACAGAGGATGAGATGGTTGGATGGCATCACCGACTCAGTGGACATGGGTTTGGGTGGACTCTGGGAGCTGGTGATGGACAAGGAGGCCTGACGTGCTGTGCTTCATGGAGTCGCAAAGAGTCAGACACAACTGATCGACAGAACTGAACTGATTTACTAGGTGTGACCCTGGGCAAATTACTTAAATCTCTGAACCTAATGCTTCTGTTTTGGGATTAGGACCTACACCTACCTTGGCTTGAGTCCTAACCCCTGTACAAAGTTGCCTTAAAATAAAAACAGAAAAGCCCTAGAACATGTTCTAGAGCATTTGGAAACATCATCTGATGGTTTAAAAATGGGAGAAACCAGAGATATTATATTCTTTAAAATACTCCTTAAAATTTAAACAGTATCTCATAGGCGTCCCTGGTGGCTCAGATAGTAAAGAATCTGCATGCCATGCAGGAGACCTGGATTGGATCCCTGTATTCTTGCCTGGAAAATACTATGGACAAAGTAGCCTAGCAGGCTGCAGTCCATGGGGTCTCAAAGAGTTGGATATGACTGAGTGACTAAAATTTCACTTCACTTCATAGGCTTGTGGACCAAAGCAGGTAGATTGACTCCCTGAGGACTGAAATTGGCATACTGTAACTCTGCTACAAAGTTTGCTTATTTCTGCTCTCTTACAATCAATGAGTCTTGCTATTAAGAATGGTTCTTTTATTTATTTATTTTTTTAGGTAAAGCAATTCATTTGCAAAAAGAAATTATTGTTCCGTTCATTCTAGGTTGTTTTGGTGGCTTGTTGAGAAATAACTTCCCAGGTGGTGAACTGGTAAATAATTTGCCTCGGTAAATTGGTAAAGAATTTGACTTGGGTTTGATACCTGGGTTAGGAAGGTTCCCTGTAGGAGGAAATGGCAACCCACTCCAGTATTCTTGCCCAGAGAATCACTGGGACAGAGGAGCCTAGCGGACTGCAGTCCATGGGAGCCCAAAGAGTCAGATAAGACTGATAAATGACATCTCTGAGGTTAACTGGTACTGTTATCTTAACTTGGAAGTTTCTATCCTGTTTATCTGGTAGTGCAGTTTTGGCCATAGTTATAAAAGAGCCTCTCTAGAGTGTCAGTAGCTACAGTCTTTTAGGAAGTCATTGAGATTTATAAGTAACATACTCAGTATGTGTGTGAGCGTGGTCGGTCGTGTCTGACTCTTTGCAACCCCGTGGATTGTAAACCACCAGGCTCCTCTGTCCATGGAATTTTCCAAGCAAGAATATTGGAATAGATGGCCATTTCCTACTCCAGGGTATCTTGCCAACCTAGGGATCGAACCTGCATCTCTTCTACCTCCTGCATTGACAGGCAGATTTTTTATCACTGTGTCACCTGGGAAGTTTTTAAGATACTCTGTCTTTGTAACAAAAGGAATAATAAACAGTCTGATTAAAAAGTGGAGATAAAAGTTTTTTTTTAAATTAAACTGCAGTTTATTTCACTGCACAAGTGGTTCTTATCAAGTGGGGACGATTTTTTGTTATTTGAAGATTGAAGTTGTTTGATGTTGGCATTATTTGGCAAATGTTGAAGAAAATCTATCATGGAGATAATTGAAATAAATGGGGACTCAGGAGTGAGAGCAGCAGCACGGCGAAAGCATTGATATGTGCATTCCTGATGTAATCAGCTAGTGATTCTAGAAGCTTATTGGCATCGGTGTTAGCTGGAGAAGGGTGATGTAGTGGCAAAGTTTCGAACAATGTCCTTTGCCTGCTGTATCACAGTGGTCAACCTTTATCATTGTTAACAGTATGATCATTTTTTCCTTATACCTTTCCTTACCCTCCTGGGAGAGCAAAATGGAAGCCCTGAATGTCCTCTACAGTCAGCGCCATGTTGATTCAGAACTGACTCCAGAGAGAGCTGGATCCAAAGCAGTGATAGTCTCGTTCAGAGGGTTGAATTGGGTAGGATAAATTAAAAGTGTGCTGAGACTTGAATGTGTAGAGACTAGTCAGGAAATAATAAGGAGGTCAAGATGGCAGAAACAGGCTAATGGGAAAGAGAGAACAGTAGGAAATGAGGTCACATTGGGACACTGGGAACTCAAATTGTGTAGGACCTTGTAAGCAGGTGGAGGAATGTTGACTTTAAATCTGCATAAAAGAGATCATTTTGCAATGGGTTTATTTATTTGTAACTTTTAAGAAGTGTATTGAATCATGTTTTACATATCATTAAATTTACTCACGTCAGGAGCGCAGTTTAACGACTTTTACTACATCAACATAGTCCTGTTTAGAAAATTTTCATCCTCCAATATGACCCCTCATGCCTTTTTACTGTTAACTCCAGCTGCAGACAACCATTAATCTACTTTCTTTTCCTATAGATTTGCCTTTTCTGTAAATGTAATCATATAACATGTAGTCTTTTCTGGTTTCTTTCACATAATGTGATTTTTTTTTTGAAATTCATTCATGTCATTAAATGCATTAGTAGTTTCTTTTTTGTATTTCTGAATATTTTTTGAATTAGTACCCATTGTATGGATATAGCACATTTTATCTATTCACTTGCCAGTAGGTAGACATTTAGGTTGTTTTGAATTCTTGGCTGTTGTGATTAGTGGTGCTTTGAATATTTGTGTGCAGATTTTGTGTGAAATGTGTCTATTTCTCTTGGGTAGTGTGATGGGCAGAATTCTGGCCCCATGACCTTCCCCCCTGGTATTGTACCCATTGGTCTGGGACTTGCAATGGCAAAAGGCATTTTATGGTTATAATTAAGGTTACTGATTAGTCGACCTTAATATAGGGAGATTATACTGGGTTAGCTAAGTGAACTCTGTGTGGTCAGTTCAGTTGCTCAGTCATGTCCGACTCTTTGTGACCCATGGATTGCAGCATGCCTGTCCTCCCTGTCCATCACCGTCTCCCAGAGTCTACCCAAACTCATGTCCATCAAGTCAGTGATGCTATCCAACCATCTCATCCTCTGTCATCCCCTTCTCTTCCTGCCCTCAATCTTTCCCAGCATCAGGGCCTTTTCAAATGAGTCAGCTGTTCACATCAGGTGGTCAAAGTATTGGAGTTTCACCTTTAGCATCAGTCTTTCCAGTGAACACTCAGGACTCATCTCCTTAGGGATACAATGGTTGGATCTCCTTGCTGTCCAAGGGACTCTCAAGAGTCTTATTCAACACCACAGTTGAAAAGCATCAATTCTTTGGCACTCAGCTTATAGTCCAACTCTCAACATCCATACATGTCTACTGGAAAAACCATAGCCTTAACTAGACGGACCTTTGTTGGCAAAGTAATGTCTCTGCTTTTTAATATGCTGTCTAGGTTGGTCATAACTTTCCTTCCAGGGAGTAAGCGTCTTTTAATTTCATGGCTGCAGTCACCATCTGCAGTAATTTTGGAGTCCCCCAAAATAAAGTCAGCTGCTGTTTCCACTGTTTCCCCATCTATTTGCCGTGAAGTGATAGGACCAGATGCCATGATCTTAGTTTTATGAATGTTGAGCTTTAAGCCAACTTTTTCACTCTCCTCCTTCACTTTCATCAAGAGGCTCTTTATTGGAGAAGGAAATGGCAACCCACTCCAGTATTCTTGCCTGGAGAATGCCTATGGACACAGGAGTTGGTGGGCTATAGTCCATGGGGTTGCAAGAGTAAAAGAAAAAAAAAAAAAAGAGGCTCTTAACTTCTTCACTTTCTGCCATAAGGGTGGTGTCATCTGCTTAGCTGAGGTTACTGATATTTCTCCTGGCAATCTTGATTCCAGCTTGTGCTTCCTCAAGAATAGCATTTTTCATGATGTACTCTGCATATAAGTTAAATAAGCAGAGTGACAATACACATCCTTGATATACTCCTTTTCCTATTTGGAACCAGTCTGTTGTTCCATGTCCAGTTCTAACTGTTACTTCCTGACCTGCAGATTTCTCGAGGCAGGTTGGGTTGGATAATCTTATATTCGAATCTCTTTCAGAAATTTCCACAGTTTGCAGTGATCCACACAGTCAAAGGCTTTGGCATAGTCAGTGGCAGAAATAGATGTTTTTCTGCAACTCTCTTAGTTTTTCCATGGTCCAGCGGATGTTGGCAATTTGATCTCTGGTTCCTCTGCCTTTTCTAAAACCAGCTTGAACATCTGGAAGGTCATGGTTCACGTATTGCTGAAGCCTGGCTTGGAGAATTTTAAACATTACTTTGCCAGCGTGTGAGATGAGTGCAATTGTGCGGTAGTTTGAGCATTCTTTGGCATTGCCTTTCTTTGTGATTGGAATGAAAACTGACCTTTTCCAGTCCTGTGGCCACTGCTGAGTTTCCCAAATTTGCTGGCATATTGAGTGCAGCACTTTCACAGCATCATCTTTCAGGATTTGAAAGAGCTCAACTGGAATTCCATCACCTCCACTAGCTTTGTTCGTCATGAGGCTTCTGCCCCCATATGATCACATGAACCCTTAAAAGCTGAAGAGGAAGGTAGAGAAGTTCAAAGATTGGAACAGTGAGAAGGATTTGATGCAGTATTGTTGGCTTGAGAATTAAGGATCATATGTCAAGGAAATGAAGACCTCATCCAATGATTGAATGTAAGGAACTGAATTCTGCCAATAACCAGTGAACTTGCAAGATGATCCTGATCCCTGAATGAGTATCATGCATGTGTGTGTGCAGAGTTGCTTCAGTCCTGTTCAACTCTTTGAGACCCTATGGACTGTATCCTACCTGACTTCTCTGTCCATGGGATTCTCCAGGCAGGAATACTGGAGTGGTTTGCCATGTCCTTCTCAGGGCATCTTCTTTACCCAGGGATTGAACTCATGTCTCTTGGGTCTCTTGCATTGGCAGGTGGGTTCTTTACCATTAGTGCCACCTCAGAAGCCCAGTGCATATCACAGTCCTGGCTAACACCTTGATTTTAGCCAGGTGAGATCCTACCACACTATGCTTGACCTCAGACCCACAAACACTGTGAGATAATAAATGAATGCTCTTTTAAAACATTATGTTTGTTGTATCTGTTACAATAGCAATAGAAAACTTTAGAGAGTAGGTTCCTAGGATGGAATTTCTGGGTCAAATGGTAAGTTCCTACTTTAAGAAACTTTGCAGTGGTTTTGAATGGAGCAATGAAATGATATTTTGAAAGGATCCTCTGGCCATGCTGTATTAGGCCTGTGGAGGGACCAAATGAGGACACAAGCAGAGTCACAGTTATTACTTTATTGTGTGCCCTTCTCTTTTAGAAACACACTTCACCTTTATTCTTTTAAAGAACAAGTGTTTTTAGGGCAAGTCACTTGTGATTGACAAACCTCCCAATCCTTTTGACAAACAAATGTGGGAGAGTATATTAAGTTGAACACAGTCTATTTTGTGTCACGTCTGGTTGCCACGATCCTTTTTAGGAGGAGACAGCCATGCACTAAGCACTTTTAGTCTTGTGCCTTACTAGTTTAGGGGAATGTTCGGAGTTTTCTCTTGAAAAAAAAACTGCTGTGGGGAAGTCTAAAGATGATGTTAACCAGCATTGGTTAAATGGCTTACTAACTCCCCTTGTATCACTGCACAGGGATATATGTATGAGAAATGTGTTTATTAGAAAGGGACTGGACAGCCATGTATTTAAAGGATAAAATACTGTTTTGAGGCAGTTAGCATGGCTTGCTGTGCAAGATACTGTGGAGGGGGAAAGCTTTGGTTTCAGGAGCACAAACTCAGCCAAATACATGGGATCTCGTTTTCAGAGGGTCTTTTGCCCAGATTTCCTGTTCATGCACCTATAAATTTCCACAAACAGTTCAATTTTATTTGACATTTATTGGGTTACACTTGACATTTCCAAGTATAGCAGACATTTTTTTTTTCTTTCTGCCAACTCAGTTGTGAAATTATGATTGGCACTCTGTAATACTCAGCTCAATTGTGTTCAAAACTGACCAATGGTAAGTTTTACAAGATGAATCAGTTTCAGATTTTGTGATCCATGCATCCTCACCCTACAAGTGGACCTAATGTTAATTGTTAATCAGAAGGCTGTCTCTGCTAGTGTTCTGGTATCTTAGACTTCATTTCTGGACTCAATACTTTGGCTAGTCTGTATATGTCTCTCAGTGTCCTCTGAGGAGCACTGAGAAAATATTGGGTTAAATAATGAATATAGCTACTTTATATCTTTCATTATGTTTAAACTGATTTATTTAGCACTTTTCTCCCTCAATTAAAAAAAAGATCAAGTGGAATTATGCCACCCAGAGATTTCCACTAATGTCAGTTTGATTTATGGCCTTCCAGACTGAGGTATGAATGTGTAAGTGCATATACATAGCCACAAAATATGGCTTATAATGTACCTAACTATTCATTTCAGTTAAGACATGATGGCTATCCATGATGAGGGAGTAACGCTCTCCACTGTAAATATATACAAACTCATTATTTGCTGCAGTTTACCTTCTAACCAATCCTGTTTCTTAGGCATTTAGGATGCCTTTTTTCCCCTTTTATGAACACCCCTGCTGTGACTATCATTAGTCTGTATATCCTTGTTCACTTAGGTGTTATTGCTGTAGGAGTGGAATTGCTTGTTTCTGAGTATATGACCCTTACTGCCTGTAAAATGTACCAGGGAGTCCCTTTGGAGGTATTTTGGTTTGGAATTTAGCCACAATAAATATATTAAAATCTATTGAGATTTTTTCCCCCCTTTACTTTATATTAAACACAGTATGAATGATAAGGTGTTTTGTTTTTTTTTTTTAAGTGATGAGAAATAAAACCTTTTGTTCTGAAGGGTGAGGTATTAAGCAGTGATGACTGTGTCAGTCTCATCCAATTTGAGGTTTCATCTCAGAAAAACAAAGTTCTCTGAGCACTTGGCATTAATTAAGTTAGGTGTAGAGAACATATCTCTCACTTAAATTAATGCCACTTGACATTCTAAATTCTTCTACTCTTAATCTTATAATTGCCTCATTTTGCCCTGATTTATAAATTGTGAACTTGGATCCTTTATCCTACTGAAAACTCAATTGTAAAAGGATCTGTTAATGAGAAGCAATAATTTTATTTTCAGCTTTAATATACATTTGGATGTTACATACAACTGAAACTTCTAATTACGTCTTTTAAAGAACATTTTAGATTTCATAATTTGAGTTTCAGCCTTTGGAAAACATCAAATCTCAGAAGGTACCTTGGACAAACCTTAGGATTTTCTGTAAGGGCAGAAATTCTTGGACATTTTCACAGAGGCTCAGCCTCCCCTGTATCTCCCCATGCTGTGGGCCTGACTGAATACTTGTCTCTGCAAATTGCCAACATCCACTGGATCATGGAAAAAGCAAGAGAGTTCCAGAAAAACATCTATTTCTGCTTTATTGACTATGCCAAAGCCTTTGACTGTGTGGATCACAATGAACTGTGGAAAATTCTGAGAGAGATGGGAATACCAGACCACCTAACCTGCCTCTTGAGAAATCTGTATGCAGGTCAGGAAGCAACAGTTCGAACTGGACATGGAACAACAGACTGGTTCCAAATAGGAAAAGGACTGCTTCAAGGCTGTATATTGTCACCCTGCTTATTTAACTTCTATGTAGAGCACATCATGAAAAATGCTGGACTGGAAGAAACACAAGCTGGAATCAAGATTGCCGGGAGAAATATCAATCACCTCAGATATGCAGATGACACCACCCTTATGGCAGAAAGTGAAGAGGAACTAAAAAGCCTCTTGATGAAAGTGAAAGAGGAGAGAAAAAGCTGAACATTCAGAAAACGAAGATCATGGCATCTGGTCCCATCACTTCATGGGAAATAGATGGGGAAACAGTGGAAAACAGTGTCAGACTATTTTTCTGGGCTCCAAAATCACTGCAGATGGTGACTGCAGCCATGAAATTAAAAGACGGTTACTCCTTGGAAGAAAAGTTATGACCAACCTAGATAGCATATTCAAAAGCAGAGACATTACTTTGCCGACTAAGGTCCGTCTAATCAAGGCTGTGGTTTTTCAGTAGTCATGTATGGATGTGAGAGTTGGAGTGTGAAGAAGGCTGGGCGCCAAAGAATTGATGCTCTTGAACTGTGGTGTTGGAGAAGACTCTTGAGAGTCCCTTGGACTGCAAGGAGGTCTAATCAGTCCATTCTGAAGGAGATCAACCCTGGGATTTCTTTGGAAGGAATGATGCTAAAGCTGAAACTCCAGTACTTTGGCCACCTCGTGCAAAGAGTTGACTCATTGGAAAAGACTTTGATGCTGGAGGGATTGGGGGCAGGAGGAGACGGGGACGACAGAGGATGAGATGGCTGAATGGAGTCACTGGCTTGATGAACATGAGTCTGAGTGAACTCCAGAAGTTGGTGATGGATAGGGAGGCCTGGCGTGCTGTGATTCATGGGGTGGCAAAGAGTCGGACACGACTGAGCGACTGAACTGAACTGAACTGAACTGAACTGAGGCCCAAGCTGAATCACACGGGACCCTCTGAGGCTCAGGCTCCTCCCACCAACTTTTGGCAAACTTTAAACAGTAAGAGAAAGGAGATGGAAGACAGAGGAAGCCTGCAGATAAATCTCTTGCTCTGCTTTTCTGCCCCATCTAATCCCTTCCTCCTCCCACATGGCCTGTTCCCAGACACAGTGATACCTGTGGCCTCTCTGGAGACATCCATTCTCCATGGCCAGCCATCCAGCTGAAGCACTGGCCACCTTGGCAGCTGCCACTTTGAATTCCTTTCCCTCATGCCTACCTTGCTGCCCTGTTCCTCTCACCCTGGCTACCCTGATATTCTACCCTCAAATACAAAATACACTTTGCATATGTTTTAAAAAATATGCTCTTGTTTTTCAGATAAGCCAGTCTAAGATGTTTTGAAAGCATAAAATGTCACCATTATTTTGTGTAAATATTTATTGAGTTACTAGATAATTTCTACAGACACAAGCTTTTATTCTTGATTAGGTGACTCAATATTTTACCTCTTATATACAAAAATAGCCTTTAAAATTACATATGTATGAAATTTATATTACTGTGTATTGATTATATTATTGATTTTGTACTGTTCATTACAAATAGTGTATATTAATTGGATATGTAATTAATTGTATAGCAATGTATATATTAATCATCTTAATGAAAAGTAGACTTGTGATTTTGAAGTGGTGTAACCTAATAAGATTATTTTATGACTTTATCAGAAAGAAAAGCACAAAGAGAAAGGAAGAGTAAAAAAATAATAACCCCCTGGTCTTTCCTTACCCCATTCACTCTCACCAAGGTCTGTTCAATTGGTTGATGATTTTTTTTTTAATCACATTTGATGGGTCATTCTCCTTTCCTTTCCTCCAGTTGTTCTTAAGATAGAGAACTATCCTTTAATTTTGGCCATTGGTTCTTTGGAAAAATGGAGATTTGATTCTATTACTTAAGATAAAACAGAGAAAGTATATATAAAATGTCTAGCATAATGGCTGGCTAGACTGTAATGTGGCTGGCCCTCTAGAGTAGAGCTGTGTCTGGCCACCCTGATTGCATAATTCTCTCTCTTCCCATTCCTGCCATTACTAGAAGAGAAAGATCCAGACAAAACAGAAGCTTTGGTGCAGCTTCTTGACAGTCAAATTTTTGCCCTGAGCATCAAAAGAAGTTATTTTAGGTATCATTGATTTTAATGCCACCAAGTTTTGAGTCTCTGCTCTATAATACTAAGTCTTTTAGTTAAAATTTAGTAGCTATGAAAAGTTACTGTTGAAGTCAGATTTTCTTCTCACATGTCATTTATTTTCCGTGTGTTCTTTTAATTAATCTCACTTAATCTAACTTTTTCTAGGTCTTAATTCTGCTTAAAATTAATAACCAAATTGTTCTGAGTCCTAATTCTTTTCTAATAAAGAGTATACCTTGTTCCTGTAAAAGTCTTTATTTTTGACGTTGGATATCTCAAAGTATACTACTTGTTTTATTTTTGCTCATGTTATGCTCACCATGGGCTCTTTTTCAACTATTCTTTAATTTTCTCCAATGTAAACTCTCTTCTTAACAGCTTATTTTTAGCACAAGGTGAACTTTACTCTTAACTGCTATAGTTATCTTAATTCTTTACCATCCAACTGGGTTGGGTCACTCAGGTGACATCCATTGTGAGTTTTTGTCTCTCTTTAAAATCACCGTTCTGGTATTGTTAGTAAAAGTTAATTTGATCAATTTGGTTATTAATCCTTAGAATGGATAAAGTATCTTCTGTCTTCTCAACCTGTATGCTCTACCCCCCAACCCATTTGGTATGAGATATTTATTTTTAGTTGGCAGGGAGAAGTAACTCTCAACTGAAATTCTCTAAAAGCAACAGTTGGGAAAAATGAGGCACTCGATAAGGTTCTTTGAGAAGGTTTCTATTTTCCCTGAGATAGTCTCCATTGTACATAGCACAGCAGTTTTCTCAAGCAGAGGATATTCTTGACATTTTACCAAACTTTCGCAACTCCTCAAGATTGCTCTGGGAATTTAAATAGGTTTATCTAAATCCATCTATTTACTATTTAAAGAGGAGAATGTTTCAACACCTTTGTGAATGGGAAACACTTCTTAAAACTCTGTTTGATTCTAGAATCAGGAAAATTTCCTGTCTACCTTTTTCTTCTGAAAAATTTACAGATTATTTAGTAGAACACACCCACTCCAATATTATTGCCTGGGAAATCCCATGGAGCCTGACGGGCTACAGTTCACAGAGTTGCAAAGAGTCGAATATGACTGAGTGACTAAATAACAAAATGAAATGCTTTGGTGTTTTGCTTTGTACAAACCGTATCCTAGCAAAGTTTCTTTCTTCCTTCAGAGAGAGTCTCTGGGTTATGAATGAACAATGTCTCTGTAAATTCAGTGAATGTGTCATGAAAACAAGACTTGATCTGTGATTTTGTTGAATTTTGTTTTCTGCTATTCTGTTGATTGGTAAATAATCAGGTTACTTATAGTTATGGTCACATCCACATACAACTTTGGTGTCAAAATAGCAAGGGAATACATTTCCCCTTTAATTACTCATTTATTCGTTCTTCTGTGTGTTCCTCCAATTGCTTTTATACATCTATTTGGCCGTCTTTACATCTGTTTTCTTATCCATCCAAAACATATGAGTTAACACATCCAACATGCCAGGTGTGGTGTTAGGTTTTGGGGCTTGAGAGGGAAAAGTTATGCCTCTTGTCTGAGGAGTTAACTTTATCACAGAAGGTGGTGGGAGAGACAGGTAAGGTGAGGTGAGGTGAAGTCGCTCAGTTGTGTCCAACTCTTTGTGACCCCGTGGACTGTAACCTACTAGGCTTCTCTGTCCATGGGATTCTCCAGGCAGGAATACTGGAGTGGATTGCCATTTCCTTCTCCAGGGGATCTTCCCAACCCAGGGATCGAACCCAGGTCTCTTGCATTGGAGGCAGACGCTTTAACCTCTGAGCCACCAGGGAGAGACAGAGCCAGAAGCAAACAAATTAAACCTTTTTAGTTCTCAGATATAACATGCTCAGGTCTGTGCCCTTAATCATTTCAAGTATTGATCAATTTGTAATTTTCTGGGAGATGGTCTTACAGTAGGGAATTGCTTACCTGTTGGTTAACTTTACCAGGTGCTTATGTTCAACTGACTGCCCATCAGTATCATTACTGAATTGCTTGGTTTATTTTCTTTGTCATTGCCTCTAAATTATTTCTCGTGTGTGATATAAACTTTGTTTCTTGATATAAAATGAACACCAGGAAAATATACTATGTGTGATGGTAATGAAGGCAAAGAGGGGAAAAAAGGGTCATGGACAGAGAAGAGAAATTTTACATAGAAATAATTTTTTGGCAGCTCATATTTATGACACCAAGAAGTCATCTATCTGTTCTGCAACAAATTAAGAAGAAACTGATTTATAAACCTGATTTTCCTAGTGTTCCAATCATTAAATTTTTTTTTAATGACTTCATCATACAAGGAAGATTAAGTGACATATAGTGAACATTAAACCAGTGCTTACTTTGGTCCAAAAACTTTGCAAAATCATTTTAATATATGACTTTATCTCTTCTGTACATAATTATGAGGGGTAAATTGTAATCACTAGTTTCATTTTACAAATTAGGAAATTGAGGACCAAAGGTTTAGAAGTTTGCCCAGTGTCAAACCACGGTGGTTTATATGGAATGGGCATTTGAACACTGACCCTTGGAATTTAGGTGCTGTCTCCTCACTCTTTCTAGAGTTGTCATCTCAGATCTGGGGTTTCACCCTGAGACTCTCAAGTGTCTAAAGCAGGGGTTTTAAAAATTGAGACCATTGACCCTTTGGATTGGGTAATCCTTTGTTGTGGGGGTGTTGCTGTGCTTTGTAAGATGTTTAGTAATATCCCTAGCCTCTACTCCTAGAATTTAGTAGCATCCCTCAGTTGAGACCACCAAAAATGTGTCCAGATATTGTCAGATATCCTCTGAGGGACTGAATCACCCTGAGTTTAGAACCACTGTAACTATTAGGTGACATTTTGCTGTGGTATATACTGAAGGAAATCATAATTAATGGTTTTGGACACTTAGGAAAAAATGTTACTGCAGTGGTAATATCTGAAGCTTCATTTCTACCTGGGGTTAGCCACAGTGCAGAATTAGAGGGCACAGTCTCCAAGAGTGTCTTTAATTCTGACACCAACTTCCAAGCTTTGGGGTTTCCATAAACTACTTGATTTGTTGGTTTGCTAAGATGACTTGTAGATCTCACTAAAAGGTGTTAGGCATACAGGGAAAGGATATGGATTAAAAGCAGGCAAAGGAAGACATGAATAAAGCAGAGTTTGGGAGGGTTCCATATATGAAATTCCTTGTCATTTTCTTATAGAGTCAGCACACATTACCATCCCAGCATTAATGTGTGATGATGGCCTCAGTTTGGCGGTCAGCATTTTTACTGAAGCTCCATATTGTGTAGGCTTAGTTAGTTAGTTGTTTGGTTGCCCATGTGATTGGTCTCAGCTTCTGTGTAACCCAGATCCCTGACACTGAATCATATTTTTGTTTTTTTCTGGCATGGCCAGCCCTTATCCTAAGACAGTCCTAACAACCTGCCTCCTGAACAAAGACACTCCATCAGATATGACATAGATTACTTCCTGGAAGCTGAAGACAAAACACAGACCACTCTTTGGGCAACCCCTGAGAAACCCCTGAGAAAATGATGGCATGTACTCTTGTTGTTGGATGGCATGTATTCTCAGCCATTAGCAATTTTGGGATAGAGTAAATGGCAGGCGTTTTGGTTTACTAGGTCTGCCACAATAAAATGCTGTTGCCTGGGTGGCTTAAACAAAAGCAATTTATTTCTCAGTTTTGGAGGCTAGAAGTGTAAGTAAGAGTGAAGTGTTGACAAAGTTGATTTCATTCTGAGGCTTCTCTCTGAAGTTTACAGAAGGTCACCTTCTTACTATATTCTCATGCAGTCTTGTCTCTGTGCCCACCCATCCATGGTGTCTTGTTTTTATAAGGATACTAATCGTAATGAATCAGGGCTCTACTCTCATGGCTTCATTTTAACTTAATCACCTCTTGAAAAGCCTTATTTCTAAAAATGGTTGTTTTCTGTGGGACTGGGGTTGGGACTTTAACATATAAATTTTGCCAGGGACACAATTCAGCCTCTGACTTTCTGTCCTCTAGCCTTCCACACTCCCAAATTCATGGCCTTCTTTCATGTAAAAGATATATCCGATCAACCCCAAATGTATCAACTCATTCTAGCATAAACGCTAAGACCAAGAGTTCATTTAAGTAACTGTATCAGCCATGAGTGAGACTCTTCAGTATGATTTATCTTGAGGCAAAATTCCTGATTCTGAACCTTTGAAACCAGGCAAGTTGTCTTCTTCCAAAACATTATGGTACTACAGGCATAGGCTAGAAGTTCCCATTCCAAAGGGACAAGTTGGAATGAAGAAAGGGATCATGGTTCCAAGCAAATTCAAAACCTAACAGGGCAAATTCTGTTAGATTTTAATGGTTAAGAATAATCTTCCTTGTTTTGATTATGCCCTGTCCTCTGAGCCCACTAGAATGGCAACCCTGCCTTCTGAATTTACGGGAGCAGTCTTGTTGCTCTCTCATGGGTGGGCAAAAGCTTTGCCCCAACAACTCCTGGCTAAAGTAAATATGATTAGATATGAAAAATACTGAGTTTTCCTTGATCCTTATATGCCTAAAAGCTGCAGTCAAGATGGGTAGGTAGGCATCTTAACAGATAGTTGTAACAAATTAATAGTAAGTTCCATGAGTTTCAGAGAGATTTTGTATTAAGAGTTAAAAATTTCTCATCTAGGATATCCTTAGGAATATTTTGAGATTTTTATTAACCTCATTTCTTATAAGAAATGATTGAACTAATGAATCATGAAAGGAGATAATTAATGCATTTGCTTTAGTAACTTTGATAATTTCTGGATCCCATGTAGGTTTAGGGATCATAATTGGAAAAATTCGACAGTCTGGTCATCACTCCGAAATATATTTCTAATATAGTTTTAGCTTCCATAATCTTTGTTCAGATTTAGAAATGTTTTCCCTAAATGGCTCTGAGTTTGATCTAAGTGCTTACAATATTTATTTTTAAAAGCTTGCTACTCTTTGAAGAAAGAGGCCAGATAATTTTAAGGATTAACATTTTTCACTCAGAAAATATTTGTGATATTTCCTTAAAAAAGAAGTTACTTTTCCCCTCAAAAACTTGCCTGTGAATGTTTATAGCACCTTATTCATAATTGCCAAAACTTGGAAGCAGCCAGGATATCCTTCAGTAGATGAATGGATAAATAAACTGTAGAATATCGGAAACAGAATATTTTTTAGCCCTAAAAGGAAATTAGCTATCAAGCCATGAAAAGACATGGAAGAAACTTAAATGCATAGTACTAAATAAAAGAACGCAATCTGAAAAGGCTATATATACTACATGATTCCAACTATATGACATTATGCTGCTGCTGCTGCTAAGTTGTTCAGTCGTGTCCAACTCTGTGCGACGCCATAGATGGCAGCCCACCAGGCTCCCTCGTCCCTGGGATTCTCCAGGCAAGAACACTGGAGTGGGTTGCCATTTCCTTCTCCAGTACATGAAAGTGAAAAGTGAAAGTGAAGTCACGACCCCATGGACTGCAGCCTACCAGGCTCCTCTGTCCATGGGATTTTCCAGCCAAGAGTACTGGAGTGAGTTGCCATTGCCTTCTCTGGTATGACATTATGGGAAAGGCACAATTTTGGAGACAAAAGATTAGTGGTTGCCAGGGTCTAGCAGGGAGGGAAGCATGATCAGATGGAATACAAAGGATTTTTAGGGTGATGAAACTATTTTGTATGATACTATGATGATGGAAACATTTGTCCAAACCCATAGGATATATCCAATACCAACAATAAACCCTAATATAAACTATGGACTTGGAATGATTATGATGTTTCTCTTGATTGGGTTCATCAATTTTAACAAAGGTAGTACTCTGGTTGGGAATGTTGATAACACTGAGGCTGTGTATGTGTAAGGACAGGAAGTATATGGGAAATCTCTGTACCTTCTGGTCAGTTTTACCGTGAACCTAAAACTGCTCTAAAAAAATAAAATATAGTTTAAAAAAAGAGAGAGAAGAGAAAGAAGTCACTTAAGCTTTCTGTAAGACCAAAATGGAAAGCATTTTTTTCTCACATTTTCTCTCATTTGCCTCTTTTTGTGTTGCTATGGAGTCTCAGGCTTACATTAGGAGCAAAGAATCATATTGATTTTTAGACTTTATTTTTCACTCTTTACTACTTTAAATTTTATTTGATGTTTTTCCTTCAGAGTTGTAGCTGGCTGTGTTCCACCATTTATTAGAAAACCACGTCCAGCCCTTTTTTTCTCATTTGAGGGATCCCTTTGGATTCTCCTTACCCTGTTGCCTTTTGTGTAACATAAATACCGTTTTCTTTAACATATTTGAGCCCATCAGTGATTTTTTTTCCCCCCTCAAATTAAAAAACGTTCAGTGACTCTGATACAGGTTCTTTTGCGGCCATAGTCTCCATATCAGGTACAGTAGTCACGGGAGGCTGGCCTCTACAGTGCCCATGCTTTGCATTTTGATGGACTTTCAATTGTGCCTTCTATTCGTGAAAGAGCTAATCAACGCTCATCTTTCTTCTGTGCTGAGGTGGCTAATAGTGTTGTCATTATCATCTTTTCTTTTCTTCTTTTCACTTTTTGGTGTTACATCAATTGAATTAACTTTCCCAAGCAATAGTTCCGAAAACATTTTCTCAAGAACAGAAAGACAGATTTTCTTTGTGTATAAATAAAGAAGATGGTTTATGCTAGGGGAATAAAGAATTTTTTAATAAAACATTGCCCCTCCTCTACTTTGGTTCAACTGGGAAAAAATCAATTTTAGGTTCTTCAAGTGCAAAGAAAGATCAAAAGAAAAAACTGACAGTCTCAACAGAGGGCAAGCTGGGATGCTCGATTTGAGTCCCATCTCTCTTGGTGGACTTTAAGCAAACTCTTTCCAAATGGAATAAATTTAAAAGAGACTAGAATTTCCTTCTCTGGGAGTGGGAATAAAGAGTGATATGAACACAAAGATTGCCAAAATGTTTTTGGATTACTCTTTCAGTCTTGAAACTCTTGACAAAAGAAGCATAGTTCTGTCTTAGTAAAATGCAGTACTATCTTATATTTAAAAGTATAATTTCATTGGTATTTCTTCCTCCGATCCAGAAGATGTTAAACATATTGCAGTTATGCGGCATTAAAATGAAAAGTGTAAGAAATTCATAATTATAAATGTAATCATTAATCTTTAAAATCCTAGATAATTGTATCTTTCAAATTTCTTAAAAATTCATTGTATTTGCTATGAAGAGAATCATAGTGGCTCATTTGTATATGTGTTTTTAATGTATACAGCTCAATTAAATGTAGAAAAAGTATAATAGTGGATGATTGTGGAAAAAGTATTACTTTGCAGAAATCTAGTATAATTATCTGTTAGGGACATGCACTTTTTACTTTAAAAAAGTACCTTGTTTTCAGAATTTCTGTAAGTAATGCTTGGTCCCGGTAGAAAAAATTTGAAACCAGAGAGAATTATGAGGAAGGAAGTAGGACTTACTCATTTATCTTATGTGCTGAGAGATAATAATTTAGTTGGTCCCTTTTGTTTTTCTGAATGCAAGTATGTACATATATTAACTATTTTCAAATATCCTTGTTTCAGAAAATTTGATCATAGTTTATGTAAATTGTTTAGTTCAGTTCAGTCGTGTCTGACTCTTTGCGACCCCATGAATCGCAGCACACCAGGCCTCCCTGTCCATCACCAACTCCCGGAGTTCACTCAGATTCATGTCCATCGAGTCCGTGATGCCATCCAGCCGTCTCATCCTCTATCGTCCCTTTCTCCTCTGGCTCCCAATCCCTCCCAGCATCAGAGTCTTTTCCAGTGAGTCAACTCTTCGCATCAGGTGGCCAAAGTACTGGAGTTTCAGCTTTAGCATCATTTCTTCCAAAGAAATCCCAGGGCTGATCTCCTTCAGAATGGACTGATTAGATCTCCTTGCAGTCCAAGGGACTCTCAAGAGTCTTCTCCAACACAGTTCAAAAGCATCAGTTCTTCGGCGCTCAGCTTTCTTCACAATCCAACTCTCACATCCATACATGACTACTGGAAAAAC
This sequence comes from Cephalophus harveyi, assembly GCA_006410635.1. Lineage (NCBI taxonomy): Eukaryota > Metazoa > Chordata > Mammalia > Artiodactyla > Bovidae > Cephalophus > Cephalophus harveyi. Next base: position 26,242 of record SJYT01070847.1, on the reverse strand, counting down.
CATAGCCTTGACCAGACAGACCTTAGTCGGCAAAGTAATGTCTCTGCTTTTGAATATGCTGTCTAGGTTGGTCATAACTTTTCTTCCAAGGAGTAAGCGTCTTTTAATTTCATGGCTGCAGTCACCATCTGCAGTGATTTTGGAGCCCCCCAAAATAAAGTCTGACACTGTTACCACTGTTTCCCCATCTATTTCCCATGAAGTGATGGGACCGGATGCCATGATCTTCATTTTCTGAATGTTGAGCTTTAAGCCAACTTTTTTGCTCTCCTCTTTCACTTTCATCAAGAGGCTTTTTAGATTGCCTTTCTTTGGAATTGGAATGAAAACTGACCTTTTCCAGTCTTGTGTCCACTGCTGAGTTTTCCAAATTTGCTGGCATATGTAAATTATAGTCTTTATATATTAACATGAACGTGAAAGTGAAGTTGTTCAGTTGTGTCCGACTCTTTGTGACCCCGTGGACTGTAGCCTACCACGCTTCTCCTTCCATGGGATATTCCAGGCAAGAGTACTAGAGTGGGTTGCCATTTCCCTCTCCAGAGGATCTTCCCAACCCAGGGATCGAACCTGAGTCTCCCATATTGTGGGCAGATGCTTTACATCTGAACCACCAGGGAAGTCCTGTATATTAACATAGTATACTAGAAATGTCTCTTGTTAAATAGTTCCCCTGAGTGTAATTGTAATAATTATAATAAAGTCCATCAGTTGATGAATTAGAATTTTTTAAACCATTTTCCTCCTATAGCATTTTCAGATTGATTTCTCTAAATTGACTCTCAATTTACAGTCTGAGGGATCAAGACATAACTTTATAAGGTCAGGGACCATTGGAATGTTCACCATCTTCAGAAAATCAAAAAATTCATTAATGAGGCTCATCAGCTGCCTGACGCTGGAGCATCTTCCTGCAAATGCTTGTTTTAGGTTGAAAATCTTGTCTTGAGTGGACAGGTGTGTGGTTCCTTCCAGCAGGCTGTGCTCTCTCTGACTGAAGGAGCCAAGGTTGTCACCACAGTAATTGGAATAGAGTACACCTCAGTAAAGCAAAGATAAGAGATATGATAGACAGTTGAGGTGGACAAGAATTTTACATTATTTCCGGTTTAAGCAATGAATATGCTTTGTGGAACCATGGAGAACATTGAGTGATAGCTGCCTTGTAGGGTTTCATTCACCCTCTGTCACACGTGCATTCAGCAGACCTGTATCGAGTGACTGAAGAATGCCAGGCACTGGGAAAGGTTCTGGTGACACACCATTAATGAGGCATCGTTTCTGCACCCAAGGAGCTCCCAGTTTACAGAAGGTGACATAAGTTTAGTACAGTGGGAGAAATACATAGTAGAAGTATTGATATGTTATTGTGGGAAGGTGGAGGATTACTCACCTTAAGAAGCAATTGGAAAGACTTCTCTGAGGCAGTGGGATTTCTCATGCTGATGAATTATGAAGGGTATCTTTTTGTATACCAATCTTAAATGGTTTGGACTTGAGCCAGCAACCACTGATACATGTTACATTTTTAGAAACATGACGCACTTGTATTTTAATAACTAATATTGGATTACAGAGTTGGATGTAGAACTGAAATCATAAAATACCTGGTTTTCACACGGATAACCCCCCAAGGGATCCTGTAATGACTATTAAAAAGAAAATTATTCAATATTCAGTAGAATTTTTATTGCTAGCTCTTCATAAAATCAGGAACTATTAAAGAATGTCTTTATCAAATAGTTTGTGAAATTATTTTTGGAATGAACCACCGCCCACCATTGGACTTAGGACATGAGCCCAATGAAAGCAATGACCTTGTTTATTATATTTACTTCACTATCCCCAGCACCTAGCATAGTACCTGACACATAACACATATTTAATAAGGCACGATGTCTGGCTCTAGATTAGTGATCACATCATCTGTGATGTGATCACTAATCTAGAGCCAGACATCTTGGAATGTGAAGTCAGGTGGGCCTTAGAAAGCATCAAACAAAGCTAGTGGAGGCGATGGAATTCCAATTGAGCTGTTTCTGACCCTGAAAAGTGATGCTGTGGAAGTGCTGCACTCAATATGCCAGCAAATTTGGAAAACTCAGCAGTGGCCACAGGACTGGAAAAGGTCAGTTTTCATTGCAATTCCAAAGAAAGGCAATACCAAAGAATGCTCAAACTACCGCACAATTGCATTCATCTCACATGCTAGTAAAGTAATGCTCAAAATCCTCCAAGCCAGGTTTCAGCAATACGTGAACCGTGAACTTCCTGATGTTCAAGCTGGTTTTAGAAAAGGCAGAGGAACCAGAGATCAGATTGCCAACATCTGCTGGATCATGGAAAAAGCAAGAGAGTTCCAGAAAAACATCTATTTCTGCTTTTTGACTATGCCAAAGCCTTTGACTGTGTGGATCACAATAAACTTTGGAAAATTCTGAAAGAGATGGGAATACCAGTATCCAACCAGTCCATTCTGAAGGAGATCAGCCCTGGGATTTCTTTGGAAGGAATGATGCTAAAGCTGAAACTCCAGTACTTTGGCCACCTCATGCGAAGAGTTGACTCATTGGAAAAGACTCTGATGATGGAGAGGATTGGGGGCAGGAGGAGAAGGGGACGACAAAGGATGAGATGGCTGGATGGCATCACAAACTCGATGAACGTGAGTCTGAGTGAACTCCGGGAGATGGTGATGAACAGGGAGGCCTGGCGTGCTGCTATTCATAGGGTTGCAAAGAGTCGGACATCACTGAGCGACTGAACTGAACTGAACTGAATGTCACTTTCTGTTTAAGATAATTTTGACTGATTCCATTGGGTTCCATTATTTTGATTTTCCTATGCCACAGTTTGAAAATCTAATGCATGTTCAGTATTAAGAAAAAATCCTATGGGAAGTACTGTAATACAAGATATATTTTACAAAGGAAAAATGTTCCTCTAATATTACAAATAACAGTATATGTTTCTTTCAATGATTATTTTTTTAACAGTTGTTACACTTTCCTACTGGAGAACCAGGATTTCAAGCTCTGACTGTTTTGTGCAGATTCTGAAGCTGATAGTTGAGACAGGGATGTAAAGGGCACACAAGAGAAGATTTCATTTAGGAATTACTAATCATTATGGTGAATATAGAGATTATGATTGTGGTGTTTGGTTTCTTCCCAGTTTCACTAATATAACCTGCCACGCCAACTTACTCCTTCCTTATTTTGGCAGACTTCTTTGTAGGTTGCAGAAACTCTAAATCAAAATCCAATGTAAAATATACACTGGAGTGAATACTAGCAGGAGAAAAAGAAAAAAAAAAAAGAACAACCAGTGAGCCCTTTAAATCAACTCAACACAGTGTCTATGCTGGAATTTCAACCTTCAGATATAATGTTCCAAGGAGAAGAAATCTGTCCAGAGACTGTTTACTTCTGATGCTTGCAGTGTGCTCTGTTTACAGAAAGGAAAAACATGTGAGGTTGGTCAGGTTACATTGCCGTTACAGATACACTGTTTTTCTAGTAAGAAATATTTGTATAAATCTTAAAGTTTTCATCTTCTTATTTTTCCCTTTATCCCTTCACACATATTAATTGACAAAAGAAAACTTCAGGGACAACTAGTACTTTCTTTTCTAGCATCTTCTAGTAGTTGAAAATGCAGGTTGCCTAAGTACTTCTGCCAGGCCTGGTCAGCCTGAAAGGTAGAGTATTATACATTCTGTTCTGTACTTTGCCATTTTTCCCAGAACAGTGACTTGAAGATCATTATATAAGGAACTTCTTTATTCTTTTCTGCCAGTTTGTAGTATTCCAGTTTATGGAAGTACCATATTTACTGAACCAAACTTTTTAGCCTGATAAGAATAATATTCATAGCAGTAATAGGAACCACCACCTGCTGAGCACTTAGTTTGTGCCAGGTGTTGTCTTGTGACATTGGGACAGTTTATATAAGTCAGGCGGTTTTCTTTTTTTTTGACCATGTGGCTGGGCATGAGAGATGCTATTAATATAATATGTTCCCTACCAGGGATTGAACCTGTGGACCTATGTTCCCTACAGTGGAAGTATGGGTTCTCAACTGTGAACCACCATGGAATTCCCAAATCAGAGCATTTTAATTCTTCAGTCACCTTATAAGGTGAATGATGTTGCCTTCGTCTTACAAGCAAGGAAATTGATGTTGAAAACGTTTGTGTAAATACTGCTTCCTTTGTACATGTAATTGAGGTACTTGGGTTCTTCTGTGTGCTTTAAAGGACAAGCATGGAAGAAAGCCTCCAGTGCTGAAGATTATGCAGGGAGGAGTTTGCAGTGAAAATGTCTGTGCTCTGCTCGTCAGCTGTATGGGAGGGTACTGAAGGGGCAGGGTGGAGTTAATGAGCAATGGCTTTTCATCCTCTTACTACATGTTCTTCTTACTGCAGAAAATGAAAAAGGAAATGGAGGCAGGAAGTAGGAACAGGACTAAAACCTTGGTGAAGATCACATGTTGGTCTCGCCTAGTCCTGAGGCTTAATGTGATCTGAGTCTCCTGGATGACTGATAAATTGTGTGTGTGTGTGTGTGTGTGCTCTCAGTCATGTCCAACTCTTTGCGACCCCATGAACTGTAGCCTGCCAGGCTCCTCTGTCCATGTAATTTTCTAGGCAATAATACTGGAACGAGTTGCCATTTCGTACTCCAGGGGATCTTCCCCACCAGGGATTGAACCCATGTCCCTCTTGTGTCTCTTGCATTGTAATGTGGATTCTTTACCACTGCACCCAGTTCAGTTGCTCAGTCGTGTTCGACTCTTTGCAACCCCATGAACCGCAGCACGCCAGGCCTCCGTGTCCATCACTAACTTCTGAGTCCACCCAAACCTGTGTCCATTGAGTTGGTGATGCCATCCAACCATCTCATTCTCTGTCACCCCCTTCTCCTCCTGCCCTCAATGTTTCCCAGCATCAGGATCTTTTCAAATGAGTCAGCCCTTTGCATCAGGTGGCCAAAGTATTGGAGTTTCAGCTTCAACATCAGTCTTTCCAGTGAACACCCAGGACTGATCTCCTTTAGGATGGACTGGTCCAAGGGACTCTCAAGAATCTTCTCCAACACCACATTTCAAAAGCATCAATTCTTCGGCATTCAGCTTTCTTCACAGTCCAACTCTCACATCCATACATGACTACTGGAAAAACCATAGCCTTGACTAGACTGACCTTTGTTGACAAAGAAATGTCTCTGCTTTTTAATAATTACAGATATGACCTTCAGAAAGTGGAAAATTGGGTTTTGGAAACCTCTATAATGAGATAGCAGACTAGCAACCACTGGGTTTATTTATCCAAGTATGTATCATGTGTATGTGTCTGCATTTTAAACTGATAAAGAGAGGAGTATAGAAACCCAGGTTGCACATGATAAATACAGTTATTTCATTTCATTGGAAGTTTGTAACATGAAACTCTAAGAATTTCATGAGTTATTTCATGGAAGTGGTGGGAATAGGGTGGAAAAAAGAGGGAAACTGAGAGGAAATGATAGATCATTGAATATTGAGGGGGGAGGTGTTTGATCAAACTTGTTTTTTTTTTAATATTTATTTTTGCTTGAATATGAAAATACACTTAATCTTTCAAACTCATTTTGGTTTATATGGCTAGCAGAGCAGTTTGGATGTTGCAGCTGTTAAGCTTCGTGCTATTTTTTTGTCAGCCATGAGAAGATTTTTGAAAAATAGTTGTCAAGAACTTAATATTTGCTGAGTGTGAAACAGCACATAAAATATTGTCTTAATATTGACAGTGTTTAAGCTAAAATTAATGCAAGGAAGCAAAAGATATCAAGGAACTGGCTTCATTTCCTTGGCGTTCATCAGTGTCCACAGAGGGGTGAATGGCTGTTGTGTTTAGTGATTATTAACTTCTTATAACAAAAAATAAAAGGCATGATGCTTATAATTTTTGCTCATTATATTTGTAGGAGGCATTAAAAAAGATGCAAATAGCTTCTGGGAATAAGACAAACCAAATATAATACTAAATGACCGAGAAGGTTGTATCATTCCTTGTAGGAAAAAAAAAAAAAAGGTTAGCTATCAAAGAGAATTTTAAAAATTTTCTCTAAGCATCTGGCAGGGTCAGAAGTCTCCCATCCTAGAATGAGCAAAATATACAACTGTGTTAATGTTAATTTGCTGATTTTATGTTTGTGGTGCTATTTTTATATTCACTCCATGAGTGTAGGTGAGGGCAGAAGGGAAAAAAATGGGGCTAGGTGGGGAAAACATGTGCCTTTTCTAGTATTAATAGTTATCACTGCCACCTAGGACATCTCAAGGTTGTTGAAAGACTAGAATATGGAGGTTTTGCTATTTAGTAACTTGAAGGAAGAGAAGAGTTTGTTATTCCAGGGATGTGAGAAGAGAGCTGGGCGTGACAGTTCAGGAATGTTGGAGTTACTGAGAGGAGACGCTGGAAAGTCACTGGGCGCTATCCTTCAGCGGTGGAGGCTGGCTTACTCTCAGGGGTGAAGGTGGAGATGAGTAGTGTGGGAGTACACTGCAGTCACCTGCGTTGCCCTCACATAGAGCTGTGAGGAGGGTGCTGCTATGACAGAGTTGTTCTCACATAAAAATTTGATGAGTTTAGAGTTGAAAATAGTGAAAGACTAATAAAATGGAGGATTTTTATTTTCTTTCACACTATGTTGAACAGCCTTGCTGTGTTTTGCTTTGTTTTTTAACCTCTCAGCTGATGATTCTGCCAAAATTGGACCCTTAGGAATTGACAAAGTTACACTCTATGCTATGTGTAAAAAGGCCATCCCCTTAGTTTCCAGAGAGAGTGTTTCTTTCCCCCAGCCCTCCTCAGCCTAGAATAATTATATTCACTGCTTGAAAAAAATCATCTGCTTTCAGTGGGACTGTGTATTCTCCTCCTGGCTTGGGCAGATGACAGCGTCATTTCAGACATCACCTTTTAGAAATGGGTCAGTAGAAAAGTTCTACTACCAGAAACCACTTGTTTCAAAAGGAAACAGTTCTTTCAGCCCAGCTCACTGATGTGAAATGGACAGCCCAGCACTTTCTCACAACCTCCCTGAGACACTCCACCAGGGGAAGAGCGATGAGGAAGCAAACAGGCAAAAAGCCAGGCGGGGCCTCAGCCCTCACCTAGCCTCTGCCAAGCTAGAAGCTGGAGTGTCAGGACATAATTGTGGAAAGTGGGGCATCTTCTTTCTAGAGAGCTACAGATGCTGTTGCAGTTTCAATTTTCTCTGTGGCATTTAGACCGTATGATTTTCTTTTTTTTTAGTGTCAAAGAATAGAAAATTAGTTTTAATTGTTACTTATGAGGCACCATATGGCTACTCTATAATTCTGGCTTCCCATGGAGCTGCATGTGCATATGGAAAATGAAATTAATTGGAAATCACACCCTGAAATCTATTATTAAGTTAATATAGCTAACAGCTTGTGGGGTGTCCTCATACTCAGCATGATGTAATTGCACATAACAACAAGTAACGATAAACTCATAGAGGAGACCAGGAGGGATAAACAGAGGTCAAAGGGACAGCCTTTAGAAAGGAATGGCATCAATAATGGATATGCTACAGCAAACATCTTGGTTCCTCACTGTCCACAAACCCAGGGTACGAGGAAGCAGTTTAATCATATTCAAATGAATTAATCAGCAGTCTTGTGATTTTCACAGCCAAGGGACTTATTTTTATTTTGCCAACTAGTGTTTTAGTGAGCTAAGTTCGCTCTTGGTAGAATTAGTGATGGTTGTTCAAGTCAAAAGTTCTCAAACTTATCTGTATATCAGAATCCACTGAAAAACTGTTAAATAACTCTGAGCCTGATTCTTGGGATTTTGATTGGTTAGTTCTGGATTTCTGATTTAAGATTGCCGTAAGTATTCTGATATACCTCAGACAGACCTTGGAAAACACTTATTGACATGATAAGCCATCACACATGGCTTGATATATTTAAATGATGAAGCCCACAGTTAGCATGCATTCAGTTTCCCTAATTTGGTTCCTAACTTTAAAACACAGTAAAATAAGTTAAAGTAAAAACTTAACCTAAGATTCAGTACTTCATTTGGAAACCTAGAAATGCTGAACGATTTTTTATCATACGTGTTTTTTATTTATTAGTTTACATTGTCCTTCCCAAGCCTGTGGACTCAGTGAGGGCAGTTATTTTAGTCATCTTGGTGTTCCAGGCTCAGCGTGGTATGAATTCAGTATATGTTGATAGACTGTGAATTTGAATGTGAAAAGAGGCCAAGTGTTCATTTTTAGAATTAATAGCTGCATGCTTTCTTCATAGTAAACATTGGACACAATTGCTATTCATCATAAACTGACATGAACAGATGTTATAAATGACAACACAGTTTGTGATATTAGTATTTAAGTACACAGCCTTCTTTAGGTCATTGAGGAAATAATCAGTAGATTTGAAACTAGGAATGATATTTTGTTCCGTTGTCTTTATTCCTTTTTCTGTAAGTGCTAGGTCTGCAAATGTAAGTTACATTGATAAGAGCAGTGTCTAGAATTCTAGTTGAGAGACTCATTGATTAGACTTTCTGGAAAAATACAAAGTCCAGGTAGGTTGTTTGCGCTCGTGGTGGATCTCTGTGCTTGTTGTACAGGTCCCCCAGGGCTTGGCTCTGAAAACTTGCTCTCCCTTCTGTTTTGTCGTCTACATTTTGTGCTGTCACATGCTCCCCACCTTGCCTGAGTTGTTCTCCAGTTTTCTTGGTGTGTTGAAAACTGCTCCTGCTTAGTTTCTGCCTCAGAGCGGATTTGTGTCAAGAAGCTCTTAAATGCTGTGCAGATACTATGATGTTGAAAACACCTTCTTATCCGCCTGAAAATGTTATTGCCTGTGGTAACTGTGACCAGTTTGGAAATAAGGGGGGTTGGAATCTTACTGATGGACCAGAGGAAAAGGTATGATGTTTCTAAAGGAAACAGAGCAAGACCGTGGGAAGAAGGATTATGACTGTAGAGCTGAACAGAGACAAGGAAGGTATGCAGATACAGCAGCCTGATGTGTGGCCTGACTAACAGGGGCCACTAGCTGTCTCTCACTGTCAGGACTCTCCTTCCTGAACAACAGACCTTGAGGGTTTTTTTTTTTTTTTTAAATACAGTATTTTGAAATAATTTCAAACTTGTGGCGAATTCTAACTTCCATATCACTTTCACCCCAATTCACTAGCTGTTAACATTTGAGAGCAAGTTGCAGACACAATGCCTCTTCACACTAAACATTTTAGTGTGTACTTTCCATATCATCGCCATTCCACCCTCCAAATCAGGAAGCCCTGGTTATTTTTAGTAGAGGTGGTATTTGAAAACAACTTGACAAATGGCTGTACTCATTATTATTGAGTTGTCATTGCTTTTAGATCATCTGAAGAGACAGTGGGGTACATATATGCACATAAACATATATGTGTGCATGTACATATGTATAAATATATAGGTATGTAAAATTATATATTTATTCTGCTCTATATACTATACACATTTACAGACACTCATATATCAATAACCATTTCTTTGTGTATGTTACAAAAGACCTTGTGTTTATGTCAGTAATTCTAATCCAAACCTTGATTCTTTCTAGCTTCCCCTTTCCATGTTTAGAAATACCCTTCTTCAACAGAGAGAAACATGGCTCTCATTATCTTCTATATAAATTTTTTCCACAGTTGATTGTGACCTATGGATATAACAGATGGAACTCTACTGTTTCACCACCACCTGACACCTTCCAGTGTCTTTAGTTTGGGGTGCTGTCAGGAACCCTATTGGCCTGTCTGTTTGGGGTGCCTCTTTCCCTCCTTCAATAACTGTGTGCTTGCGTTCCAGCAGGAATGTGCCAGTGCCTCCTGACATTCCTCCTCTCCCCTTCAGCACCCTTTGTTTTCGGGTACCTGGGGGGTACTTAGTGTTCCACTAAAAGCACATGGCTACCCGGAGCAGAGACCATGTTTCCCAATCTCTGGCAGAACTGGCCAACTATATAGGCTTATGATTTGCTTACAGCTAGTGGCTACCAGTTTGACTATGAAGTCAAAGTGATATGTTGAGGGACTTGTGATGGTTGTGGAATTGTGATACCAGTTCTTAACAGCTCTCCTTGGGACTTTCTGTGAGAGAAAAATAAACTATCTTATTTAAAATTTCAAAATTATTATGTAACATTTTTTGGTCCCTGAACAGCTAAGCCTAATTCTAACTAATACTACCTCTGCTAAGCAAGAAAGAAAAAAAGAAAGTCTGAATTCCATGAGACAGTAAAGAATTGTGTAAAGGAGACCAGGACCAAATTGATAGAGGTCCAGTGAGTGCTGAATTTAGTCTCCTTGAATCAAGTGACAACATTTATAGACATTTAAAAGAATTATAGTAGAATATAAAGGATCTTATGGAATGGCATTAAAATCCTCAAACAATAAAAAGGCAACTGAAATTCCTAAAAAGCTTAAAAAAAATCCAGAAATGTAAAACACAAAACTATATATGTCGTCAGTGAAAATAATAGTTAAAGCCCTACAGAAGGTGGCCAACTTCTCTCTGCTGAAATCAAATGGAATTCAGCAGAGTCAGGTTGGTGGTATTACCTGAATGATTCTGGGTTACATATATAGTCCACGAGACCACCCTGCTTGGGGTCCACATTTCCCTTGGCACCTATTAAAAATAGATCCATCCTGCCCATCAGGAGTACATGAAAAATCGCTCCCACCCTGACTAAGAATGTAACTTCAATTCCTCTGGGTTGTTATCTCATCTGTGACATGGGATCTGAAAAGTATTTCCTTAGTCATTATGGTACTTTTAAGCCAGGTAGATAGATACCTTAGCAAACAGATGATGAAATTTCTAAAACCCATATGATTAATCCTAATCAATTATTCATTATCTGTATATATTGTTTTAGTTGATGGGTTTGTAATGTTTAAGAGAATTTGACATTTTCAAGTAACAGTGTAGATATTAATTCTTTCTTATAAGTTTAATTTAGTAATTGAAATTGCTTATAAATTTTATGTTGAAAGATAAGGCTTTTGACAAAGATTATAAATAGTATTACAATGGTTTTAAGATCCACTGAATCTTTTATTTTAATTTGTTAGGGAATTACTTGTGCAGTTTAGTACTTGAGAAGGTTTTACTCATTGAGTCAGCCAGTTGAAGTGCTTGAGAAAAGAAAATGGATACATTCAGTTTATAAATTTAGTTTAAAATGTTTAAGAAAAATGTGTAAATGATACTGATTGCTGAGGAGCAATTTAATATGTCCAACTTGAGTTGTTTGAACCTTAATCAAAGCCACCTTGAAAGTAAATGTTAAATTTGTAAAGTAGTAGAATGTTAAGAAGTGGAAGTTGAACTCAAAGCCTTATCACTTTAGTAAAGCAAATGTTTCATTTAATCACAGGTGGACTCTTTGCAGCAAAGGCACCCTCAGTCTCCCAGAAACACTGACATGAGGAGCCTTTCACCCTGCAGTGGCTGTAACTGAAGATTTGTGGTGGACAGGACTGTGGTCCTGGCAGAGCCTGGTTGCCAAAGCTGATTTCTGGCAATACCCCCTGGGCCATGGAAAGACTGGGGGACTGTCAGACTTCAGAAGATGGGCAGCTGTCCTGGGCAGAAAAGTAACAGTCACATCCCCTTCTTGCTTGGGATGGAAAACTGTAAGAGGAAACACATGGCCTGGAGGTCATACTCCATAACACATCACTTAAAACTATTGAACTCCATTCAATGTTTTCTTCATAGCTATTTTTAAATTTTGGAATTATTGGAAGGATTGAAGATAGTAGATGCAAAGCACCCATTATATTGCTTGCTGCCTAGCAGAGGCTCAAACAGCAATGACATATTGTAGAGAAAAATGTGAAGGCTAATGGATTTATTTAGGGAATGTGTGAGACCAAATCAGAGGATGTAAGTCATCAAACCTATAGTAGGTCACATGCTTTAGTCACCTGCTGTATTGCCAGGTGTTGTTTAAAGTATTCACATGGATTGCACATTTGAATTAACCCAAGAATTGACTGTTATCCTCTCTGTTTTACAAAGGGAAGTTTAGAGAAGTTTAGTAACTTTTAAGATTATATACAACTAAGTAAAGGAGTCGAACCGTAGTTTGAATGCTAGGGAGTGAACTCTGGTGCACATGATGGCCTTTCTGTGTTATGTACATCTCTGCTGCCTCAGAGAAGGAAGGACCAGTGTTGCCTTTGACCTTATAGAATTTCTGTCTGACTTTTACACCCCAACAACCCAGACTACTGTCTTTAAAAAAAAATAATAATAATGATAAGAAAAATACAGAAAAATACACCGATAGAGTAGACTTTGTTTTATTGGAAGATGATCAGGTATCAGTTCAGTTCAGTTGCTCAGTTGTGTCCGACTCTTTGTGACCCCATGGACCACAGCACTCCAGGCCTTGCTGTCCATCACCAACTCGCAGAGTTTACTCAAACTCATGTCCATTGAGTTGGTGATGCCATCCAGCCATTTCATCATCTGTCGTCCCCTTTTCCTCCCACCTTCAGTCTTTCCCAGCATCAGGGTCTTTTCAGATGAGTCAGTTCTTTGCATCAGGGAGCCAAAGTATTGGAATTTCAGCTTTAACGTCAGTCCTTCCAATGAATATTCAGGAATGATTTCCTTTAGGATTGCCTGGTTGGATCTCCTTGCAGTCCAAGAGACTCTCAAGAGTCTTCTCCAACACCACAGTTCAAAAGCATCAATTCTTTGGTGCTCAGTTTTCTTAATAGTCCAACTCTCACATCCATACATGACTACAGGAAAAACCATAGCCTTGACTAGATGGACATTTGTTGGCAAAGTAATGTTTCTGCTTTTTAATATGCTGTTGAGGTTGGTCATAACTTTTCTTTCAAGGAGTAAGCGTCTTTTAATTTCATGGCTGCAGTCACCATCTGCAGTGATTTTGGAGCTCAAGAAAATAAGGTCTATCACTGTTTCCACTCTTTTCCCATCTATTTGCCATGAAGTGATGGGACCAGATGCCATGATCTTCATTTTCTGAATGTTGAGTTTTAAGCCAACTTTTTCACTCTCCTCTTTCACTTTCAAGAGGCTCTTTAGTTCTTCTTCACTTTCTGCCATAAGGGTGGTGTCATCTGCATATCTGAAGTTATTAATAATTTCTCCCAGCAATCTTGATTCCAGCTTGTGCTTCATCTAGCCCAGTGTTTCTCATGATGTACTCTGCATATAAGTTAAATAAGCAGGGTGACAATATACAGCCTTGTACTCCTTTCCCTATTTGGAAAGGTATAATACATCAGAAAAACATTTGAGTGTGTAAACAGTTGAAAGGATTGTCCACCTAGCTGTTAATCCTTGTGAGCCACCTGATGGGCATAGCCTTTCCTTTGACTCAAAATGGGCAGTTTTTCTTACTATTGCTCTTGTTGGGTCATCACGTTTTCTTCTTTGTACTTGACTGACCCCAGAACTCATAGTCAGGGATTCTGGTCACATTGGAAGTGGTTGGTTTGCCTTCTCCCTGACTGTTATCACATCACACCCTCACAAGCTCATTCACTCCTGCAAACGTGAATGGGCAAGGGTAGTAGCAGGTCATGCTCAGATGGTGTTGGTGGATCTCCTCTTGCCTGAGCCTGGGCTCTGGCATTTACAGCTGTGTGATCTTAGACAAGGGATTTTATTTCTCTGGGTTCCAGTGTCCTGATATCCTGGAATAGTATCTTATGCAGGGAACTAATGTAAAGATTAAATGAGATGAAGTGTATAAAGTCCTTTGAATAATTCTTGGTAGACAGTCAGTGCTGAGAATTTGATGTCTTTAAGACATGTACAATAGCTTCGACCACCATAGTAACAATAATCACAATAGCAGTAATGACACTGAAGGACAGAGAGCCATGTGTCCTGCCACTGATGTACAAAACGCCAGCCAAACTCCGTGTCTAGCTTGCTTCCAGCTCATTTTCCCTCCCCTGCAGGCTGCCACAGGGTTGGAACGGACCCAGCATCAATGCTGGGGGAGGGATGTGCTGTGCTGGTACAAGCCTCAGCCTGCTAATGAGGCCTGAAGTTGAGCAACTCCAGATGGAGTCAAGCGACATATTCTCTGCCAGGAAATGTGTAGCTGGGCCAGGGCCACTCATTCCAGGCAACAGTCATGGATATCAAAAAGCAAAAAGTAAGGAAACATGCAAGCATTGGAACTAAACAAACTATCCAAATGTAAATAAAAACACAGTGTGCATTTGTGGCAGGGAAATCCTATCTGGGATCCAGAGATGGTTTTCTTACAACAGCAGTAGTCCATCTGGGAGGGAGAGGGAAGTGCTAAATGTCTGTAAATGTGAGCTTCTCTTGAACGTATCTGACCTTTCAAAGCTTGATTTAAGCTAGTATGTTCTCATCAACCATGAGTACGTTTTATTGATCATTTCTGAATGATTGAAAAAATAGACATTGATATCTTAACACTTATAAAAGTTGGTAAGACTAGATTTCTTACTATGAAATATTTTTGCCCAATGTACAGTGTATTCATCTCACAGTGTGCATTTGTGGCAGGGAAATCCTATCTGGGATCCAGAGATGGTTTTCTTACAACAGCAGTAGTCCATCTGGGAGGGAGAGGGAAGTGCTAAATGTCTGTAAATGTGAGCTTCTCTTGAACGTATCTGACCTTTCAAAGCTTGATTTAAGCTAGTATGTTCTCATCAACCATGAGTACGTTTTATTGATCATTTCTGAATGATTGAAAAAATAGACATTGATATCTTAACACTTATAAAAGTTGGTAAGACTAGATTTCTTACTATGAAATATTTTTGCCCAATGTACAGTGTATTCATCTTTATCATCATCATCTGTTATTTATTTGAAACTTAAGATGTGAATGTAAGTGAGAAGGTAAGTCAGATATTGTATTAAGTAAGTAACTTAACATGCCTTATATACTCCTCCCACCCCCTGCTCCCACACAGTGCTAACTTCCTAGCATTTAATACTCATAGAAACTCTCACAGGTAAGGGCTACATTTACGAACTTCATTTCATAGATAAGAACATTGAGGTTCGGTTTCCTTCAGCCAAGATCACTCAGTTCGCTGGTGAGGAAAAAGGCCTGAGTTGTGATCCAGGGCCGTCTGACCAGTGGCTCATTAACTTACCCATGTACTCTGATCATCTCCAACATGTTTTCTTCTTTGGATGGGGCTTAAGACAGTTGGTAGATTCAGTTCAGTTCAGTCGCTCAGTTGTGTCCGACTCTTTGTGACCCCATGAATCGCAGCACGCCAGTCCTCCCTGTCCATCACCATCTCCCAGAGTTCACTCAGACCCACGTCCGTCGAGTCCATGATGCCATCCAGCCATCTCATCCTCGGTCGTCCCCTTCTCCTCCTGCCCCCAATCCCTCCCAGCATCAGAGTCTTTTCCAAAGAGTCAACTCTTCGCATGAGGTGGCCAAAGTACTGGAGTTTCAGCTTCAGCATCATTCCTTCCAAAGAAATCCCAGGGCTGATCTCCTTCAGAATGGACTGGTTGGATCTCCTTGCAGTCCAAGGGACTCTCAAGAGTCTTCTCCAACACCACAGTTCAAAAGCATCAATTCTTCGGTGCTCAGCCTTCTTCACAGTCCAACTCTCACATCCATACATGACCACAGGAAAAACCATAGCCTTGACTAGATGGACCTTAGTCGGCAAAGTAATGTCTCTGCTTTTGAAAATGCTATCTAGGTTGGACATAACTTTTCTTCCAAGGAGTAAGCGTCTTCTAATTTCATGGCTGCAGTCACCATCAGCAGTGATTTTGGAGCCCAAAAAAATAAAGTCTGACACTGTTTCCACTGTTTCCCCATCTATTTCCCATGAAATGATGGGACCAGATGCCATGATCTTCGTTTTCTGAATGTTGAGCTTGAAGCCAACTTTTTCGCTCTCCTCTTTCACTTTCATCAAGAGGCTTTTGAGCTCCTCTTCACTTTCTGCCATAAGGGTGGTGTCATCTGCATATCTGAGGTTATTGATTTTTCTCCCGACCCTCTCCAGCATTTATTATTTGTAGACTTTTTGATAGCAGCCATTCTGACCAGCATGAGATAGTATCTTATTGTGGTTTTGGTTTGCGTTCTCTGATATTGAGTGACTCTGAGCATCTTTTCATGTGTTTGTTAGCCATCTGTATGTCTTCTTTGGAGAAATGTCTGTTTAGTTCATTGGCCCTTATTTTGATTGGGTCGTTTATTTTTCTGGTATTGAGCTGTGTGAGCTGCTTGTATTTTGGAAATTAATTCTTTGTCAGTTGTTTTGTTTGCTTTTATTTAAGGCTGCCGTTTCACCTTGCTTACAGTTTCCTTAGTTGTGCAAAAGCTTTTAAGTTTAATTAGGTCACATTTGTTTATTTTTGCTTTTATTTCCATTACTCTGGGAGGTGGGTCATAGAGTATCTTGCTGTGATTTATGTCAGAGAGTGTTCTGCTGATGTTTTCCTCTAGGAGTTTTATAGTTTCTGGTCTTACATTTAGATCTTTAATCCATTTTGAGTTTATTTTTGTGTATTATGTTAGAAAGTGTTCTAGTTTCATTGTTTTACAGGTGGTTGACCAGTTTTCCCAGTGCCACTTGTTAAAGATATTGTCTTTTTTCCATTCTGTGTTTTTGCCTCCTTTGTCAAAGATAAGGTGTCCATAGCTGTGTGGAATTATCTCTGGGCTTTCTATTTTGTTCCATTGATCTATATTTCTGTCTTTGTGTCATTGCCATACTGTCTTGATGACTGTAGCTTTGTAGTATAGTCTGAAGTCAGGTAGATTGATTTCTCCAGTTCCATTATTATCAAGATTGCTTTGGCTTTTTGAGGTTTTTTATGTTTCCATACAAATTGTGAAATTATTTGTTCTAGTCCTATGAAAAATACCGTTGGTAGCTTGATAGGAATTACATTGAATCTAGATTGCTTTGGGTGGTATGCTCATTTTCACTATATTGATTCTTCCAATCCATGAACATGGTATATTTCTCCATCTATCTTTGTCATCTTTGATTTCTTTCATCAGTGGTTTATAGTTTTCTATATATAGGTCTTTTGTTTCTTTAGGTAAATTTATTCCTAAATATTTTATTATTTTCGTTGCAATGGTGAATGGGATTGTTTCCTTAATTTCTCTTTCTGTTTTCTCATTGTCAGTGTATAGAAATGCAAGAGATTTCTTTGTACTAATTTTATACAGCTTACCATATTCATTGATTGCTGCTGCTGCTGCTAAGTCGCTTGAGTCGTGTCCGACTCTGTGCGACCCCACAGATGGCAGCCCATTGGGCTCTGCCATCCCTGGGATTCTCCAGGCAAGAACACTGGAGTGGGTTGCCATTTCCTTCTCCAATGCATGAAAGTGAAAAGTGAAAGTGAAGTCGCTCAGTCATGTCTGACTCAGCGACCCCATGGACTGCAGCCTACCAGGCTCCTCCGTCCATGGGAGTTTCCAGGCAAGAGTACCGGGGTGGGATGCCATTGTCTTCTCCGATTCATTGATTAGCTCTAGTAATTTTCTGATGGTGTCTTTGGGGTGTTCTATGTAGAGGATCGTGTCATCTGCAAACTGAGAGTTTTACTTCTTCTTTCCAATCTGGATTCCTTTTTCTTTTTCTTCTCTGATTGCTGTGGTTAAGACTTGCAAAACTATGTTGAATAGTAGTGGTGAGAGTGGGCACCCTTGTCTTGTTCTTGATTTTAGGGGAAATGCTTTCAGTTATTCCCCATTGAGGATAATGTTTGCTGTGGGTTTGTCATAGATGGCTTTTATTATGTTGAGGTATGTTCTTTCTGTGTCTGCTTTCTGGAAGGTTTTTGTCATAAATGGGTGTTAAATTTTGTCTAAGGCTTTCCCTGCATGTATTGAGATAATCATATGGCTTTTATCTTCCAATTTGTTAATATGGTGTATCACATTGATTGATCTGCAAATATTGAAGAATCTTTGCATCCCTGATATAAAGCCCACTTTTCATGATGTATGATCTTTTTAATATGTTGTTGGGTTCTATTTAGTAGAATTTTGTTGAGAATTTTTGCATCTATGTTCATCAGTTATATTGGCCTATAGTTTTCTTTTTCTGTGGCATCTTTGTCTGGTGTTGGTATTAGGGTGATGGTGGCTTCATAGGATGAGTTTGGGAGTTTACTGTCCTCTGCAATTTTCTAGAAGAGTTGGGGTGGGATAGGTGTTAACTCTTTTCTAAATTTTTGATAGAATTCACCTGTGAAGTGAATTCACATCTGGTCCTGGGCTTTTGTTTGTTGGAAGATTTTTTATTACAGTTTTGATTTCTGTGCTTCTGATGGGTCTGTTAAGATTTTCTACTTCTTCCTGGTTCAATTTTGGAAGGTTATACTTTTCTAAGAAATTGTCCATTTTTTTCCAAGTTGTCCATTCTGTTGGCATATAATTGCTGATAGTAGTCTCATGATCCTTTGTATTTCTGTTTTGTCTGTTGTGATTTCTCCAGTTTCATTTCTAATTTTATTGATTTTTCTCCCTTTTTTCCTTGATGAGTCTGGCTAATGGTTTTTCTAGTTTATTTATGTTCTCAAAGAACCAGCTTTTAGTTTTATTGACTTTTGCTATAGTTTCCTTCATTTCTTTTTCATTTGTTTCTGCTTTGATTTTTATGATTTTTTTTTTTTTT
>SJYT01070838.1:87741-146304 GCA_006410635.1 Cephalophus harveyi | reverse complement strand
TATCTCCTGCTTCTGTTAGGTCCATACCATTTCTGTCCTTTATCGAGCCCATCATTGCATGAAATGTTCCCTTGGTATCTCTAATTTTCTTGAAGAGATCGCTAGTCTTTCCCATTCTGTTGTTTTCCTCTATTTCTTTGCATTGATAGCTGAAGAAGGCTTTCTTATCTCTTCTTGCTATTCTTTGGAACTCTGCATTCACATGCTTATATCTTTCCTTTTCTCCTTGGCTTTTCGCCTCTCTTCTTTTCACAGCTATTTGTAAGGCCTCCCCAGACAGCCATTTTGCTTTTTTGCATTTCTTTTCCATGGGGATGGTCTTGATCCCTGTCTCCTGTACAATGTCATGAACCTCATTCCATAGTTCATCAGGCACTCTATCTATCAGATCTAGGCCCTTAAATCTATTTCTCACTTCCACTGCATAATCATAAGGGATTTGATTTAGGTTTCTCAAATTACTGTTTTGTATTGTTTTGTATTTGTAAGTTTTATATTGTTACTAGAGGATACAAGACATCTCCCAGCATTATTTTCTCACATGTTGGGGACATTTATTTGTTGGATTCCCTTGAGTTGGTATTTTCTCTTTCTCTCTGTACTAGCTTTACCCTGAATAGAGATTTTTGTGGTTTCTCCTGTTGGGTAGCCCAGAGGTCTCCTACTCAGCATTAGGTCTTGTGTTCTATTGAGGCTTGTGTTCTATTGAGATAGTGAGGATGTTACAAATTCAATCTATTTTGTATGTCCTCAAGCCCCAGCCACCCATTCAGCAATTTGTTAAAAGGTCTCATGGGACTCCACATATAGTTACGTTCCGGGATAAGGTTTATTATAGCCAAAGGGTACATGACTGGGTCAGCGCAGGACAAAGACATGGGAGAAGCCTGGAGAAAAGCCCACACAGGCTTCCTTGTACCCTCTCTTTTGTGAAGAGACTTACCTAACATGTTTCTTTCTCTAACAGTAAAAAAAAATGCAGAAAGATGTTGTGATATTTCTATCCAGGGAAGCCCATTAGAGACTCGGTGCCATATCTGTTTCTGATGGCTGCCAAAAGTTACCACAACTTGATGGTGTAAAAGAGCAGAAATGTATTCTCTCACAGTTATGAAGGTCAGAAATCTGAAATCAAGGTGTTGGCCGGGTTAGATCCTCATGGGGCTCTGAGAAGCCACCCTGCGCCCTCTCTAGCTTCTGGTGGCCGCCAGCAAATGTCAGTGTTTCTCAGCTTGTTGATATATCACTTCAGTCTCTTGTCTCACCTTCGTGTGGGCTTCTTCACTCTCTTTGTTTTGAATCTCTTTCTGCCCTTCTCTTACAATACCAGCTGCCATTGGGCTTGCCTTAAATCTAGGATGATCTCATCCTATGTATTTAGCTTAGTGCCGGGAGCCAGCGTGAGGAATTCCACCCGTGACAAGGTCATGCAGCAAAGGCCTGACGGGCAAGGTGAATCAGGCCTCAGGGTTTCCCCCTGGTATTTCCTGAGCATGTACCCCGAAAAAACAGAATCTGCCTGCTTTTCCACTCTTCTGACATTCTCTGGAAAAAGTTAACTCAGGGCTTCAGTCCTCTGCATTTGAAAGGGATGTTTCAGTTCAAACCCCGTCTGATAACTCTCTAGCTTGCCTAACAGGTTCCCCTGGACTTTTACAGCTTATGAATTGCTTACAGCCCCCCAACCGTGAGAGGCACAAAGCTTAAAAACATCTTAAAGATACAGAGCCTTTCCTAAAGAGCTAAAAATCATATTGGTGATGGGTTTTCACTGTTGACTCAATGATTGCTGCCAGGCCTCCATATTCTTTATCTTTTAGGCACCTGGGAGGATATTAATCAATGTAATTGGGATATGGAAAAAGGTATATAGTAGTTTTGATGTTAGCAACACTAGACTTTTGAGTTAATTACTTTTCTTTTGTTATAAATCACTGTACTCCTTTTACTTGTTATAAATTGCTGTATCTTTGCTATGTAAGAATGTAACTTTATTTAGTGTTTTTCTTAGTGGCACCAGACTTTGAGAACAACACAAATAAGACTTCTGGTTGACAAACCTTATCAAAAAAGGACTGTAAAATGTTAATTGGCCCTTTTGGCCGGAAGATGATGTAAATCACCTAAGACTTGTGTATACAATTAGGTATGCAGAGAGAAAGCCTGGTTTTGATAAGAGTCTGGGCTTCTAATGCTGCATAACTTTGTATTACCCATTGATCTCTATGTACAATCAAAAAGGTATAAAAGGCCTTTCTAGACAATAGAGGCTGGGCAAGTCATTGGAAGGACTGGTTTCCCCTGTGTCTCCTCTTTACTCTATTTTCTGGCCAAATTCCCATCTGGGGCGTGGAGGCTTGCCATGTCTACTTACTTGCCCTGGCTTCTAAGATCCGTAAGAGAGAGAGCCCAAGGTGGGGGACTCTACGATATTCAAACGGGCGCCGGCAGCCTAACGTAGATGGTGCAAGTCCTTGTCTGGAACTTTATTGGCTTTCCACGTAAACCAAGTTATTCAGCCTCTTTTCTCCACTTAATTTTCCTACTACACTATTTCTTCATAATCTAATCTTATATTTCTAAATAAATAAATAAATAATTAAGTTTTTCCTTGCCTATCCGTCTCCCCTTCGAATCACCCTGGATCCACCAGGGCTGGACCCTGGCAGCTTAGTTCCATCTGCAAAGACCCTTTTCCCAAATAAATCATATTTACAAGTTCCAGGAATTAGGACTTGGACATGAATTTTTGGGGGGCTGCCATTTAATCTGGTGTAATGCCCAAGGTTTTTGGAGGCTGGTATTTCAGACTCCCAGAAGAAAAGTAAGGGTTCAATATAAATTACACTGTTTGTATGAACAGTCTAGTCACAGTGAGACTTCCTTATCAGTAAGGGAACTGTTTTGAGTGGCAAGTTACCAGCTCAGGGCCTACCTTGCAAGCAGGCCCTTCAAGAGATACAGGTATCTTTTGCTTTTTGAAAGTTTGCCTGACACCACTTTGCTTTTTATAAAAGAATGATATATTTGTACCTGTTTTTGCTAACCAGAAGAAATCTGAAGAGGACTTTCACTTTTACCAAAAAGAAGCAAAAAGCAAAAATAGCGTTCGGCATTTGCTTTGCAGTGAGCTGGTAGGGAGGCAAAGTGTACCATGAGCGTTGAAGCACCCAGTCAAGCTCTGTCCCTGGGACCTACACACAGAATCTCAGCATCAAGCTGCCATAGCTTTAAACTGTGTGACCATCTGTGCTTCATCTCAATTTATTCTGTGCTTCTGCCAGCAAGATAAGTCCTAAGGTAATTGCTTCTTAGCTTTGTGCCATTTGGCTTATGTAGGGTCTTATAGAAATGGCCCACTTTTGGATAGTGGGGGAAACCTGTCCCAACCTCAGCCCTGCCAAATTAGGTCTTTTCTGTACAGTCTACCCTCTTTGCCCTTATGCAAGGCGTCTTACAGCAGTTACTATCATTAGGACTTCAAGACGCAGGGACCAACCTGTGGTCTTGATTTTAGTTATGCTCTAAAGTCCTAGATTTAGCCAGTTAAATCCCATTAGTTGTAAAGATCTATCTTAGAAGCTTGGTGGGCTTCCCTGGTGGCTCAGCTGGTAAAGAATCTGCCTGCAATGTGGGAGACCTGGGTTCAAACCCTGGGTTGGGAAGATCCCCTGGAGAAAAGAAAGGCTACCCACTCCAGTATTCTGGCCTGGAGAATTCCATGGACTGTGTATAGTCTATGGGGTTGTAAAGAGTTGGACACGACGAGGTGACTTTCTTTTCACTTTTTCAGATGCTTGGTGGCTTCCTCAAGCAATGTGCCTCCTGTAGCTTGTAGCTTTTGGCAGGAACCACAAGTTAATGGGTGCAGTTAGTCTCTGTAAGAACAGTATAGAGCCAATCAGCTCAATTTCAGATAGTCCCATTAGAGAACAAATCCCTGTCTGTGGGCATCTGTATATGGCTCAGGTGGGCCAGACAGCCTCCATGATGATTTTACAGTTGATAGCCCCTCTCAGGGGTGTTCTAAAGCTACAGCAGTTCCAGAGTCTGAGTCCTATTCATTGAGTGGAGAGATCTCATCTGATTTGTGTTCAGCGCAGCTAGTACTAAGGTTACCAGAGCGCATCGTGGACAGTATAAGATTCAGAGGTAAAGTCAGATCTAGGCAATTAGGATCTTGAATTCAAATTCAAGCAATGTCAGCAACTAATTTTCTTCTGAAGTTGCAAACTTGAGACACCACAGGGCCAGACAGCCAGTCTCAAAGCCCAAGTAACGAGGCTTTCCTAAGGCCTTTATCCCTTGCCTGGAGTCCATATTGATCCACTCTAAAATATACACTTAGGCAGGAAAAATCATCAGTCTTTAAGGGTCAGGCATTTGATTTCAACAGGAGCTTGTTAGCAAATTAAAAACTGCTTTTTTAAACCTAAAAAAAAGAGTTTATTTCCATCTGGAGATTTTCTCTTTTTTACGTGGTCTCCCTTTTGTAAAAAGAGGTGCCAATAAGGAAAAATCATAACACAGGTCACTGGTTATGGAGATTTGCTGTTTTCAATGTTCAGAGTTTAAATTTCAGTATTCCTACTTATGGCAAAAGCATTGGAGAGTTGTACACAACTAATAATTTTTCTTTGCACATTCCCCTGATTATTGTGATCTTCCTCTAGTATTCATGAAAATTATAAGCATGTTATAATCATATATAAATGAAATAGCCACAAAACCATTGAAAAAAAATTTTGTTATCATTGCATGTTTTGCTCAAAGCCCCAGCAGTAAATTCAGCATTTACAGGGTTAAAGTGACAGCTAAAGAGAGACCTCAGCTGGCGTGAAAGGTGAGGGGTGGTCCTGGAGCTCAGCTGCAGAAAAGGCTCCCAGTGTGTCTCTCCCCGCAACCCCCCTGCTTTTTTTTCTGCCTGAAGGAATGAACACCAGCTGTTTTTATCACCTCTGGTTCATTCAAAGCCCACCTTTGGGAACATTGATCCCTTTTCTCTCACATCAGTTGCTTCACACCAGTCATGAACAGACTTCACCAGGCCTCTCTCTTGTCTTCATTTCAGCTGGCAGGGCCCAAAGAAGCCAGGGTATCCCAGGAGTCTAGTCATCTTCTCTTGCATCTATTTTCAAATTCCATAGGTAACGTTTACCTCTCACAGCAGAGAGTGATTCAGCTGCAGGTAACGATTCAGCTGCTCTTTTGTACTCTGAGTAACTCCGCAGTTACCCAGGCACCAGCATTTCATCATCCCCAACCCTTCTTTCTTTCCCAAAATAATACTGTAGCCGTATTTCAGTGAGTTGGAGTGAATCCCACGGCCAGCACTGCTTTGGGGGATCCTCGAGGCCACACACATTTGGGGCTACTTTAGGAGGAATCATGGAACTCAGCATATAGGTGGATTCATTACTAAGGTCTATTACAGTGGAAGAATGTATGACAGGATCACTGAGGGGAAAAGATTCTGGAGAAAGCTATGCACAGGCTTCCTTACATTCTTTTCCTCCCATGAGGAGACATACCAAATTCTTTTTTTTTTTTTTTTCCAGAGGCAAAAAACGTAGAATATGTGTAGAGTATTTTCTGCCCATGATTGTCTATTAGAAATTGGATTTCTGGACTTTATTGGAAGCTGATTACAGAGGCATCTTCTGCTTAGCGTGTACCAAAGTTCCAGACTCCCAGAAGGAAAGATGTTAAGCATAAATCACGTTGTTTGTACAAACAGTTTAGGTACAGGGCACCTGCCATATCAGGGAATGCTTTGAGTGCCACATCCTGAGAAGTCAGTCCAGGGCCTACCTTGCAAGGAGGCCTTTCTAAAGCTGGCAGCCTCAGACCTGCTATAACGCCTTTATTCACACAGTGGTCACTGAGGCAGGAGGTGGGTTGGCCCAGACCATGACTTGAGACTATGTCTGCCTCATCTTCCCCAGCCCGTCCTGGCCACGCAGCTTTGTTCCCTAGAACATAGCCCAACCCAGCAGAGTATGGCTCAGTGAAACCGCTTTAGGCTCTTTTCACGACAAGGGAGTCCCCACCACAGCTATGGATTTCAGGCAGAGAAACTAGGGTAGCTCCCGTGTGATGTGTGGAGGAGAGGAGATTTCATGGTCAGCCTCCAACAGACCTCAGGCCCAGAGCCTAGCGCATCTGTAGCTTCAACTCGCTTACTGCTTACACATAGTTTTAGACTTTTTTTTTAGTTTTAGATTTTTTTTTTTTAAATGTCATTTATCACTGCTACCTGTTTGGAGCAAAGCATGGTGGAGAGGGGGAACAGACCATAAGTTTACAATGTCCTCTTAGCCAGAAGATGTTCTTTTACTTTTTAATACATTGTTGTGGGTTTCTCTACTAAAATATGGGACTGAACCCGTGGGGCCTAGGCTGAGTTGCATGGAAACCGGTGGTACAGTGCTTTCTTCAGAATTCCCTTTCACCTAGGTTTCTGGCCTACTATCTTTGTGTCTCTTGACTCTTCCTTTAGGATAAATTATTTCCCATGGGGTTATTAGTGGGCCTGCCTTATAGTGTCTGTTTTGAGGGAGAACCTTAGGTGCTTAAGATTCCCCTCCTACGCATGGCTTTTGGTCAAAGATATGACCGAACATGCCACAACAGAGTTTGGACCTTCTTACCAATTCTCAAAGTCATTCTACTCATTGTAGGGAGGGACAAATAGCTCATCTTGAAGTCAACTGTTGATTCATTTTCTCTTCTCTTAACTTAAATGATTATCATTACATTTTTAACATCAGCTTTTTATTACTCAGCATCGTTTTCTCCAGTGTCCTTTTGAGACATAATCTCTATAAGGTAAGGTGTCTTGGTGGTATAATAAATCGAGATGTGTGCACTTTTGACTACAGAAGTCAGAGGAGATTTCTGGAGACTTGTCACTACTCTGGACCACCAAAGGGTTAGTGACAAGATCTCAGCTCAGTGAGTACTCTTCTCATACGGTGTTTGACTCTTGGCTGGGTTGAGACAAGGACAGAAGAAAATGTTGGCTTATACCTGCAGCAGTCTTGGGTCAGCCACTAAGCCACTCTTGCCACAGTGACCTCCTACTGGTCTATGCTGTTCTTACAATATGGTGTTGAGGACCAGACATGTCACTTCCGGTGAGATGTGACTGGTGTATCCTTTGTGATTTCTGCTACTGGTGATTCCATGATTTGTACACCACATGTCTTGAAGGTAATATTTAATATTTAATGTAAGTAATGTTTAAATTGACTAAATTGCTTCATGTTATTCTTATGAATCCAAATCTATTTTTAATTTTTGTTTAAACAAGCCAATAGCACAGTGTACAGGAGCAGTTAATTTTTTTAAACCCTAATTTGGTTTCAGCTCAGTCCAGTCACTCAGTTGTGTCTGACTCTCTGTGACCCCATGAACCGCAGCATGCCAGGCCTCCCTATCCATCACCAATTCCCAGAGTTTACCCAAACTCATGTCCATTGAGTCGGTGATGCCATCCAGCCATCTTATCCTCTGTCTTCCCCTTCTCCTCCTGCCCGCAATCCCTCCCAACATCAGGGTCTTTCCAAATGAGTCAGCTCTTCGCATGAGGTGGCCAAATAATGGAATTTCAGCTTTAACATCAGTTCTTGCAACGAACACTCAGGACTGATTTCCCTTAGGATGGACTGGTTGGATCTNTCCTCTGTCATCCCCTTCTCCTCCCACCTTCAATCTTTCCCAACATCAGGGTCTTTTCAAATGAATCAGTTCTTCACATCAGGTGGCCAAAGTATTGGAGTTTCAGCTTCAACATCAGTTCTTCCAACGAACACTCAGGACTGATTTCCCTTAGGATGGACTGGTTGGATCTCCTTGTAGTCCAAGGGACTCTCAAGAGTCTTCTCCAACACCACAGTTCAAAAACATCAATTCTTCTGCACTCAGCCCTCTTTATAGTCCAACTCTCACATCCATACATGACCACTGGAAAAACCACAGCCTTGACTAGATGGACCTTTGTTGACAAAGTAATGTCTCTGCTTTTTAATATGCTGTCTAGGTTGATCATAACTTCCCTTCCAAGGATTAAGTATCTTTTAATTTTGTAGCTGCAATCACCATCTGCAGTGATTTTGGAGCCCCCAAAAATAGACTGTCACTGTTTCTACTGTTTCCCCATCTATTTGCCATGAAGTGATGGGACCAGATGCCATGATCTTAGTTTTCTGAGTGTTGAATTTGAAGCCAACTTTTTCACTCTCCTCTTTCACTTTCATCAAAAGGCTCTTATTTCCTCTTTGCTTTCTGCCATAAGGGTGGTGTCATCTGCATATCTGAGGTTATTGATATTTCTCCCAGCAATCTTGATTCCAGCTTCTGCTTCTTCCAACCCAGCATTTCTCATGATGTACTCTGCATATAAGTTAAATAAGCAGGGTGACAATATACAGCCTTGACGTACTCCTTTTCCTATTTGGAACCAGTCTGTTGTTCCATGTCCAGTTCTAACTGTTGTTTCCTGACCTGCATACAGGTTTTCAAGAGGCAAGTCAGGTGGTCTGGTATTCCCATCTCTTTCAGAATTTTCCACAGTTTATTGTGATCCACACTGAAAATTATATATGTACTTTTACTTTTAGAAGCTTGTTTCATATTGACCAGGTAGTTTTGAACTTTAATTTTGTCACCCATCTTCTTGGCCATATTTGTGTCATCTGAAATTTTGCTGAAGTTTGCCATTCTTTGGTGTCAAATTGATTTGAATTTGCTAGCTTGCTCACCAAGTGGGTTTTACTATCTGGTATTCCTCAAACATTTTCCTTTAAAATACAGAAACATCATTGGTGATATCTGATCCTATATTCTCCTTGTTTCTTTTCTCAGTATTTTAAAGATTTAGTTTTAAAATAAGTTGTTTCTATCAGTTCCCTACTTTGTGCTTTCACCATAGCTAACATTTATCTGCATTAGCATACTTCTGATTTTTTGGATGCACAAATAGTATAAAGTTCAAAATAGTACAGAGTTAAAAACTATGAAATATATTCTCAATAACATTGCTCTGTGAAGGATACGATTATAAAATGCTATTTAAACCTCCAAAAGTGAGTATGATTTATGCCCCCTCCCAATGTTTGTTATTAGTTGGCTCCAAGAACTGGTTTTACCAAAAACATGAGCTAATAGGAATCACTCCTCTTGCCCTCCTTTAAGTGATCTGATGTACTTTATCTTTCTTTAGCTAAATTGTAGATCCATACATTTTACATTTCTCAAATTTTCTCAAATCAGGTGAAATAAGATACGGATATGAGTAGTTTCGTATCAGGGGCCCCTTTGGGGTGGCAGCACCTGAGGTGTCCTCAGAATCAGGGATGCTGTGCAGGGTAGGGTAAGGTGACTTGGTTGCTGGAGCCCTGGGCACCAGGGAGTCTCCACCTTGATTCCAGGGAACTGTGCATATGGCAAGGAAGCAGCCATCTTTGGACCTCAAGGAACAGCTTGGCCAGTATGAATGTCAACTATAGCTAGAGATTGTTACCTTTTCCTATTTTCTGAGTAACACAAAATATCTCCAATTCCTCCCCTGAGAGGAGAGAAAATCTCAGTACTGAGAATATGCTTTCAGTCTTGTGGTATGTGTGCCTGGGCTCTGAATCAAGTTGCTTAAAAGGAAATAAAATGTTTATTACACACCTGAGTCTGTGAACTGTGATACATACCCAATGAACTCAGCATAAGCTTAAAGAACTGATTTACTAAAAAGGGGAGCAAGCAAATCTGATCACAGGCAAGTATAAGTTAGGGAGAGAGCCAACATGTATTTTGTGCCAACTGTACACCAGAGCTGATGGGACACATTTCATTTATTTCATTTGCAGAGGTCTTACCAGATAAGTGTTAACCCCAAATTATGGACAAAGAAGCAGGTTGTATTAGGGTTCTCCAGTGAAATAGATATACATAGTCTGGTCTGGTCCACAGCCCTGAGAGCCAGTGGTATAATTTTGTGTCTGAAGGCAAGAAAAAAATGTCCCAGCTCAAGGTAGTCAGGAAGAATTCCTTCTTTTGCAGACTTTTTGTTCTGTTCACATCTTCAATTGATTGAATGAGGCCCACCAGCATTAGAGAGGGCAATCTGCTTTAATCTGTCAAATTATGTTAATCTCATTCAGAAATATTCTCACAGACACACCCAGGATGATATTTGACCAAACGTCTGGGCACTCAATGTCCCAATCAAGTTGACACATCACCCAGGATAAGAGTGAAATGTTTAACATATAATTGCATATCAGTAAGTAGCAGAACAAGAGTAAAACCCCAGGTCTGGAGTACTCAAAGCTTCCTTGTGAAATTTATGTATTGCTTGCCCAGTACTTTGTCATTACTTAGGCTACTTTAGACTCAATAAGCAATTCACAAGTGCCATTCTCTGATCTTCTTTCCTATCCTGCCTCTCCAAATTAGAAACCCTGGACTCCTACTTGTGTTTGGGTAAACCTGGGTTAGCTTCTTCGGGCTTCTTGTTGAGCCTTCTTCTATGATATTCACTCAAGTAGGCAGCCTACCACAGGTAGGGGATTTTGTTTAAACATTCAGGCTTCCCCTTTCATTGTGACCCATATGAGGTACTTAGGACCAATTTTGGAGAAGGCAATGGCAACCCACTCCAGTACTCTCACCTGGAAAATCCCATGGACAGAGGAGCCTGGTGGGCTGCAGTCCATGGGGTCTCGAAGAGTCGGACACTACTGAACGAGTTCACTTTCACTTTTCACTTTCATGCATTGGAGAAGGAAATGGCAACCCGCTCCAGTGTTCTTGCCTGGAGAATCCCAGGGACGGGGGAGCCTGGTGGGCTGCCGTCTGTGGGGTCGCACAGAGTCGGACACGACTGAAGCGACTTAGCAGCAGCAGCAGCAGCAGGACCAATTTTATTTATAAATCTTTTGTGCCGAGTCTCCAGGGATGGGCTGCAACCCCAGGTCAGATGGTTTGAGCTAAGCTGCAGCCCATGTAGAAGCAGGAAAATGAAAACTTTCTGTATTCTACCACAAATAACTAATAAGGAATCTCTCCTGGAGGAGCAGAAGGGGAGAGGATAGAGGAATGTTATTGCAGCAGCTTTTTCCTTTCATTCCAAAGTGAATGAGCTGCCACTTCCATGAGAACCACTTATATGATGCAGCCATTTAAATAATGCAGGTTTTTTTTTTTTTTTCCTTGAAGAGCATGAGTTTAAAGTTTCAGGTTCAAGTTCAAGTGGCTGGTGATACGACATTCCTCTAGCACCAACCTCACCTACACACACCTTAAGGACTCTTCCAAGTCCTTATGTGCTGATGCATTACCGCTACAAACCCTTAGTATATCCAGGGAAAGGCATGACACACAGTCACTGCACTATTTGACAACAGAAGAAAAGGAAACAAGGGCTTTTCAACAAGGCAGAATGTGTGCACATAATTGAGAAACCCGAGAGCTGGATTTAAATGTTTTAGATTGGGTTGGCAAGGTTGTCCTCTTTGGGGACCCACTTTCTTCTCTTTGACCATCTAAGGCTCTATCCAAACTTGCATTTCAGACGTAAGGAATTAACTTTTCCCTCCACATGGAACGGTCGCTTGACTCACTCTCCCCATGATGACAGACAATTTTAGAGTCACCCTAGGTGCTGGGGTTATTGCTGCTGCTGTTACTGCCAGCCCCTAAGCTTTCAACCACAGAAAAGTGTCTCTGTTGGCATTTGTGGCCCTAGCCTGCCAGTTGCTACTTTGGAAAGAAGAGAAATTTGTTTTTGATCCTTTTCCTGGTAACACAACAATAAGCAGAAATGGCCTGATATAATCCTTTTTCTTATACTAAAATTATAAAGAGAAATCCTTTATTTTTCTTAAAGTCTTTAAAGATTATTTCAGCATTCTGCGTTTAATAAGAAAATATAGAATATGCAAATGAGCAGGAAAAAAAATAAAATCACTCCTTCACCCTCATACAGAGGTAAACTTTAAGTGTATTTTGGAGTATAGATCTTAACAATTTTCCCCATATATTAAATATATAAATGTACACACAATCACATTACAAAAATTGAATCATTGTGTGCATACTGTTTTAAAAACTACTGTTTAGGGGCTAGCAATTCAAGACAGTGATGTAGGACAGTCCTGAATTCCTCTCCTTCAGTGAACACAGCAACTCTACAGCTAATATAGATCAGTTCCCTCTGAAAAAGGCCTAAACTCTAGCTGAACAGCTCCTCCACAACAAAGAATAAAAGAGTCACATTGAGGTGAGCTGCATAGGAAAGGTGGTGGCACAGTCTTATCAAAAACCTGACCCCCAGGTGGCAACCTACAAATCACAACTAGGCAGGAGCTCCCTGAGGAGCGAGGGTTCTGGGCCCCGCGTGAGGCCCCGACTCTTGGGACTTCCATTGGAGAAATGACCTCATGCCAAATGTCTGGCTTTGAAAACCAATAGGGCTTACTGTTCAGGAGAACCACAGGTTTGTAGGGAATGGAGAGATTCCACTCTTTAAGGGCTCAAACACAGACTCACTTAACCCAGGACCAAGTGCAAAAGCCGCAATTTGAAAGGCGCCCAGACCATATGGGAAAGAGACTCTTTTGCAAATCTTAAAGCATCTGCCTGAGGGTCAGGAGTGTATTGGGACTCTCTGGGCACAGAGGCACTAGTGAGTATGGTATTTTGCATTTGCTCTCTACTTTGCTAGCATTGTCACTAATAAGCACTATTTTTGCACTTTCCCTTTAACCTGCTGGCTTGGTGGGTGTGCCCCACCCTGTGCCACTCCCAGTCCCAGCAAAGAGGGGTGCCACGGTCTTGGTCTGAAGGTCGAGAGGATTGCATTTCTGGGCTCCATGGGTCTGAAATTTGGAGGGGCAGCTCTTGGAAAGTTATTATCCTCAGGGAACTGCAGAAAGCAGACTCATTCCCCCAGTCTCCTTGTGAAAAATGTCTGAGTACTCATCCTGGGACTTCGGCCTGAGGGACACACTTATGATTATCCTACTTTTAGAGGATACAGAAGTACTCTTAGGGAATGTCAAATAGGGACACCATCTCTGCCCTCACCCTTGGCCTTTTGCTGTAGCTCCCTGGTACTTCCCAGAAAGTAGCTCACACACTGAACTGGAGCTCTGATTTTTTGTAGCTGTCACTAAGGGACACCTCCAGATCTCTTGGATGGGAGAAAAGCAGGGTTTAATAATTGTGGTCCCACAAGACAGTATATATTTGCATACCTTAACAGCTGCTGCCTGAGGGTCTAGCTTCTAATGATCCTGAAACTCCCTGTTGACTGAGGATACCTCATTGCAATGCTCATAGATCTTGGCACAACGCCAGCAACTGAGACCTATCAGGGATAAATCAGGCTGTTTAGAGAATCACAAAGTTTCACAGGACAACCAAGCGTTAGGGCAAAGGTAAATGATAAGGTTCATCTGCTGTCTATGGCTACCCCTTCAAGACTGGGAGGGATAGCTACTTCACTCAATATATAGAAACAAACACAGAGACTCAAGCAGAACGGGGAGATAGGAATGTGTTCCAAACAAAAGAACAAGGTAAACTCCAGAAGGACCTTGATGAGATAGATATATGTAATTTACCTGATAAAGAGTTCGAAGTAATGGTCCCAAAGATGATCACCAAACTCAGGAGAATAATGGATGAATACAGTGAAAATTTTAACAAGAAGACAAAAAATATAAGAACGTCCAAAACAAAATCATAAAGCTGAAGAATCCAGTAACTGAATGGAAAACTAGAGGAATTTCAACGGCAGACTAAATAAAGCAGAAGAAAGAATTAGTGATCTGGAAGACAAGGCAGTGGAACTCAAACAGAGAAACAAATAGGAAAAAGAATTTTAAAAAGTGAAGATACTTTCATGGGACATGAAGTGGAATAACATTCACATTATAGGGGTCCCAGAAGGAGAAGAGAGAGAGAAACAGGCAGAAAACTTACATGAAGAAATAATGGCTGAAACATCCCTAACCTGGGGAAGGAAGTAGATGTCTAGATCCAACAAGCCCAAAGAGTTCAAAGCAAGATAAACCCAAAGAGACTTGGACTAAGACTAATTTAAACTAAACTGTCAAAAGTAAAAGAATCTTAAAAGCTTCGAGAGAAATACAACTTATTATGTACAAAGGAACTCCCATAAGACATAAGCAGAGTTCTCAGCAGAAGCTTTGCAGGTCAGAAGAGAGTGAATGATATATTCAGAATGCTGAAGGAAAAAAAAAAACAAAAACAAAAAGCAGTCCAACCAAGAGCACTCTCTCCCTCAAGGCTACCATCCAGAACTGAAGGAGAGATAAAGAGCTCTTCAGACAAGCAAAAGCTAAAGCAACTCATTACGACTGAACCAGCCTTCCAGGCAATATTAAAGAGTCTACTTTAAGCTGAAAAGAAAGGGCACTAATTTGTAACAGGAAAACCTAAGGATATGATTATCTCAGTGATAAAGGTGAATGTATGTTAAAGGTGGTAGATAAATTTCATTAAAGCTGGTATGGAGGTTTAAAGACAAAAATAGCAAAAAAGAATTGTAACTATAACTAGCTAAGGTATATACAAAGTAAAAGATATAAAATGGAACATCAAAAACATAAAACCTGGGGCAGTGGGAATAAAATGAAAGTTTTAGAATGTGTTCATACTTATGTGTTAGAACTTGCTATTAAGTTAAAATGTGCTTAATTTGATATTAAGTTAAAAGGCTATAGGCTATTACATATGAGCCTCATGGTAACCACAAAGCAAAAACCTATTAGTAGGTACACAAAAAATAAGGTGAAAGGAATCTAGCAGACACTGTAGAAAGTAATCAGACTACAAGTGAAGAGAGCAAATAAAGAGGAAAGGAACAAAGAGGAGCTACAAAGCAGCCAGCAAACAATTAACAGGTTGGTATAGGTATATGTGTGTGTGTGATAAGTGGCTTTCAGTCATGTCCAACTCTCTGCAACCCCATGGACTGTAGCCTGCTAGGCTCCTCTATCCACGGGATTCTCAAGGCAAGAATACAGCTGCTTCTGCTGCTGCTAAGTCACTTCAGCAGTGGGTTGCAATTTCCTCCTCCAAGGGGTATTTCCCACCCAGGGATCGAACCCACATCTCTTTCGTCTCCTGCATTGGCAGGTGGGCTTTTTACCACTAGCACCACCTGGGAAGCCCTGATAAGTATATACCTATCAATGTTTCTAAATGTAACCAGACTAAATTCTACCAAAAAACATAGAGTGGCTGAATAGATAAAAACACAAAGCCCATCTATATGCCGCCTGTAAGAGATTCACTTCAGATGTTAGGACACACACAACCTGAAAGTAAAGGAATGGGAAATGATGTTTCTTGCAAATGAAAACCAAATGAAAGCTGGGATAGCTATACTTAAAACAGAAAAAATAGACTTTATTATGTTTAAAATTATTTATTTGTGACTGCACTGGGTCTTCGTTGCTGTAGGTGACCTTTTCAAATTGTGGCAAGTGGAGGCTCCTCTCTAGGTGTGGTGCGTGGGCTTCTCATTGCTGTGACTCCTCTTGCTGCAGAGCACAGGCTCTAGGGTGCACTGGCTTCAGAAGCTGTGACGCATGGGCTTAGTTGCCCCACAGCATGTGGAATCCTCCTGGACTAGGGATCAAGCCTGTGTCCCTGTATTGGCAAGCAGATTCTTAACTCCTGGACCACCAGAGCAGTCTGACAAAAGTCTTTAAAGCAAAGAGTTTACTGAAAGACAAAGATGAGCATACTCTATTGATTAAGTTGTCAATCCAAGAAGAAGATATAACATAATGTCTATCCATCCAACAGTGAAGACACTAATTTTAAAAGATGTATGTACCCCTTTGTTCATTGCAGTATTATTTACAATAGCAAAGAGGTGGAAACAACTGAAGTGTCCGTCAATGGATGAATAGATAAAGAAGATAAAGAAGATGCAGTGTATATATATGCAATGAAACACAACTCAGCCATAAAAATAATAAAATCTTGCTGGTTGTAGCAACATGGATAGAACTTGAGAGTGTTATGCTAAGTGAAATAAGTCAGACAGAAAGACAAATATTATATGACTTTCCTTACATGTGGAACCTAAAAAAAAAAAACAAAAAAAACAAAATAAATGAAAATGCAAAACTCAGAGATGCAGAGAACAAATTGGTAGTTGTCAGAGGGGAGGATTATTGGGGAGTAGGCAAAAGTGGGTGAAGGGGATCAAGAGATACAAACTTTGAGTTAGGAAAAAAAAATGTCATGGGAATGTAATGTACAGCATCATGACTATAGTCAATAATATTGATTGTAAATTTGAAAGTTGTATGGAAGTAAATTTGAAAAGTTCTCATCACAAGGAAAAAGAAAACTATACGGTGACAGACGGTGACTAGACTTATTGTGAACATTTCACACTGTACACAAATCTTGAATCATTATGTTGTACACCTGAAAGTAATATAATATTGTATGCCAATTACACTCAATAGAATGAAACAAAAACCCCTGCTGTATGGTCATCCTTGAAAAAATTTTATCTCAATATACTTCAAATGTCATCTTTTCAAATAATGGTCCAGTATCACACAATGTGCTGTATATTGACAGTCTAAATTGTTAGATATTTATATTAAACATTTTCCCCTAAAATAAACAGGCTTATAATAAACATAATTTTAACATATTTACCTAAGCACTTGTCCAAGTGTTTTGTCTGGATAAATTCCTGAAATTCATTATGTCTAAAACATATATGCTAATTCTTGACATAATAAGGTATATATTAGTTATCCTTTGCTGCATAACTACCCCCCAAATTTAGTGGTCTAATGCCACTTAAATGGGCTTCTCTGATGGCTCAGATGGTAAAGAATCTGTCTGCAGTGCAGGGGACCCAGGTTTGATCCCTGGGTGGGGAAGATCCCCTGGAGTAGGAAATGGCAACCAGTCTAGTATTTACTCTGGAGAATTCCATGGACAGAGGAGCCTGGCAGGCTACACAGTACATGGGGTCCCAAAGAGTCAGACACGACAGGGTGACTTCACTTTTCACTTTTCCTTAAAGTCACTAAATCATTTATTTTGCTCATAAGTGAAAGTGAAGTTGCTCAGTCATGTCTGACTCTTTGCAACCCCATGGACTGTAGCCTATCAGGCTCCTCTGTCCATGGGATTTTCCAGGCAGGAGTACTGGAGTAGATTGCTGTTTCCTTCTCCAGGGGATCTTCCCAACCCAGGAATTGAACCGGGTCTCCCCCATTGCAGGCAGACGCTCATAGATCTGCAGTTTGGGTAGAGCTTAAATGGTCTCTTCTCAGGCTTGTCCCTCCTCTATATCATGTCAATTATAGGTTTACTGGGGCTTCTGTGGTGGCTCAGGTGGTAAAGAATCTGCTTGCAATGGAGGAGACCTGGGTTTGATCCCTGGGTCAGGAAGACCCTCTGGAAGAGGGCATGGCAACCCACTTTAGTTTTCTTGTTTGGAGAATCTCCGTGGACAGAGGAGCCTGGTGTGCTACAATCCATAGTATTACAGAGAGTTAGACATGACTGAAGCAACCATGCATACATGCATAGGTTTATTGATGAACTTCCCTGGTGGCTCAGTGGTTAAGAATCTGCCTGCAATGCAGGAGACCTGGGTTCAATCCCTGAGTTGGGAAGATCCCTTGGAGGAGGAAATGGCAACCCACTCCAGTATTTTTGCCTGGGAAATCCTATGGACAGAGGAACCTGGCAGGCTACAGTCCATGGGGTTGCAAGAGTCAGATACAACTTAGTGAGTAAATCACCAACCATCACCATAGGTTTACTGGGGGAATGAAGTATTTACTTTCAAGATTGCCCAGGCACCTGTATGGTCAGCTGGTGTTGGTAGTCAGCTGGAGGTTCTGCCAGTGCTGTGGACCAGGATCCAGGGTTTCTTTCCACAGAACTTTTTCCATGGACTGTTTGGGCTTCTTCATAGAGTGGTGCTCCCAAGAGTGAGTATCCTAAAAGGGCAAGCAGAAAGGCTGTGACGTAGCCTTGAAAATTACAAAGTGTCTATTTCATTATACTCTCTCAGTGAGGCACTCACAAGGGCCTGCCAAGGTTTGAGAGGTGAGGGCACAGACTTTACCTTGGTGGAGGAAGTAGCAGTGTTTTAAAAGAGCTTGTGGTTTTCTCAGGGTGTATGACCAGTAGTGGGATTGCTGGGTCATATCTGAGACAGCAGCGTTGACATACATACAGTACCATGTGTGAAATAGCTAGCTAGTGGGAAGCTGCTATATAGCACAGGGAGCTCAGCTTAGTGCTCCGTGATGACCTGGAGTACGGCGATGTGGGTAGGAGCGAGGCTCAAGAGAAATGGGATCTGTGTATGCATATAGCTGACTCACGTTGTACAGCAAAAACTAACACAACATTGTAAAGCAATTATACTCCGATTAAAAAATAAAGTGCATGTGGGATGAAAAATATTGCTGCTAACTTTGGAAAATACCATCTTCCATAAAACACAGTAAAAATCAGATGATTCAAGATTTAGAATTTTGAATCAATCTAGACCACATATCTCTGGATATTTTGTTATTGACAGCAGATCCCTGACTTTTTATTGCTCATAAAGGGAAGATAAAGATTTGTAGGTTCACTCAGTGGTTAGTAGAAAGGTTAGCATCTACGACTAGAACACGTTCAGGTTCTTCCTGAGGGTCTTATAAGGCAAAGAGTAACTGGGGCAAGACAAGTGGTCAAAAAGCAGTTGGGAAGGAAGGCAGTCAAGTGCCAAGGAGACCAATTACAAATGCCATTTCCAAATACTCTGGTGCACCATCAACCTCAGGTTGCAGCATAAAAATTCAGGGTTTATAGGTTGGTCAGTAAAAAGTGTGTGGCTACCTCAGAGGTCATGTGGACAAGGACATTCAAATTAAAGGGTCCTTGGAGGTCCCAGGCTTCAATATCATAAAACATTGTCACTTCTTCATGTCATGCAAGACACAAACAGCCTCACCTATGTGACCACCTAGGTCTCAGGATAGTGATGTTAAAATGAGCTTGGAAATCATTTCGACTCAGATGTCCTTCAAAAACTGAAAAAGGGATAGTGGCAGAGTAACCCTGGAGGGAATGTGAATGGATACTCCTCCACAAACTTGGCCATTTAGGAAACTGTAATCACAATTTCTTTTTCCTGAATGTCAAAAGGTAACTACTGGTATTCTGTCTTCTTGCAGGAATTCTTCTCTACAAGGCGTTTTTCATCAAAACGATATGACTGGTAGTTGATCACCGCAAATGATACTGCCATTAGGACAGTAGTTTTGGTATTTTTCTTTTTTTTTCTCCCTATTGAAATTGCTCTGGAAAGTATGTGGGAAACTGTATGAATCAATAAGTGATTAAATCCAACTTTACATAGATTCAAAGTGCTAGCAAGAGTGCTGGCCCCGTTTCTTCCTTTGCCTGTCTGAATTATTTCCAACAGTGAAGGAAGCATTTGTCACAGTCACAGGGTAGATTGTAATGTGCCCTAAAAAGTGAACAGAATCTTTTTTTTTCTGAATGTGCATATATATATATATAACAGATGAAAGTCATGCCCTTCTTTCACTTGCATCCACACATACTTTCATTTTGTGGCTGGGAAATTTGGGGATTTTCGTTCAACATTGATAATTTAAAATTGACTTTAATTAACTGCCTGCATGCAAATATGTAATGATATTTGCAAAAATCAAGGACCGTTGTAGAAATTTCATCTGAAGAGTTTAATAAGCCCAAGAATTTAAACTTGAAATGCCCCATGATCGTCATTTGGAGCAGCAATTATCACCGTTACATGTTACGCAATGCTCAGTTTAGATTTAGTCTAAGTGTTCTGCAATCAGGGACAATTTTGTTTCCTGCCCGCCTCCCTCTCCCACTTCTGACTGCCCCCTTCTCCCTCCCCCAACCTCCAAGACATTTTTGGTTGAGAGTGTGTGTGTGTGTGTGTACACGCATGTGTGTTACTGGTCAGAGATACCCTGCAACTGCTGCTAAGTTGCTTCAGTCGTGTCCGACTCTGTGCGACCCCATAGACGGCAGCCCAACAGGCTCCCCCATCCCTGGGATTCTCCAGGCAAGAACACTGGAGTGGGTTGCCATTTCTTTCTCCAATGCATGTCAGTACTTTGGCCACCTCATGCGAAGAGTTGACTCATTGGAAAAGACTCTGATGCTGGGAGGGATTGGGGACAGGAGGAGAAGGGGATGACAGAGGATGAGATGGCTGGATGGTATCACTGACTCAATGGATGTGAGTCTGAGTGAACTCTGGGAGTTGGTGATGGACAGGGAGGCCTGGTGTGCTGCGATTCATGGGGTTGCAAAGAGTTGGACACGACTGAGCGACTGAACTGAACTGAACTGATAGACACGAAAGGGTTAGTTGAACAATAGGCTGACACAAAGAATGAACTCTAAACAGATTTTCTAAATAGTTACTTAGAAAAAAAAACTTAGTTTACCTAGGCCTATCTCAAGGCATGACTTTTAAACCACTGGTTTCCTTGTTAGAATCTGGTAAAATCTTGGTCCATAGGTCTCTGGTAGTATATGAAGGCTCATTAGAGTCACACTTAATGTTTAAATGTGAAATTTCTCTGCCTTATTTCTTGCTGTTTTATTGAGTGTCTTTTTTCCCCTCGTTTATGCTTTTACTTCCCTATGTTGCCTTATGTATTGGTGTGAACAACTATTCAAATACCTAAGCCCTCTAATTGTCTACGAAGGGCTTTTTTAATCTTTGTGTTCCATTCTTATGCTGCTTTTTGTCTTTTTCATTAAGGTTACACCATTTCATTGACCATTTGCTCAGACCTCTCAGTTGTCTGTGGAAGCCTGTTGTTTGACTTTGTGTTAATGACATGGATATTGAGTTAATGACATCACTGACCAATATTTCCAAAAAAAGATTTGATGCCCTTTATCAAAATAAATAAAATACTTTTTAAGACTTGCTGATGACCTTGGCTACTTGACCACACTCCAGACTAATCCACAGGCAAGCTGTTTTTGATCTTTGGTTATTGACAAGCCCTCAGGATCAGGGGAGGGTTCTTTTGTCTAGCCCTGGAGAACGGAGGCAAAAAGAAGTTGTGTTTGGCAGTGCCACTAGGAAGTCTGTTTGCTTGAAGATACCTTTCTATGGTCTTTTCTTGTTCCATAGTTGGAAAGCATCCCTTTAGCTCAGAACCTGGGAGAAGAGCTATTCTTAATATGTCAATGCTATGACTCACCTTCAGACTACTGTTATCCCAGAAGTGAAGCTATTTTTATCTCTTCCAGATCTTTTCACTCTTCCCTGATCCATCTAAATGAGCTGATTACAAGAGTATGCAGGAACAGGTTAAGTCCTGGAGCCAAAAAGATCAGTTCTTAACGTGTAATAATAATTTAATGGTTAAAATGGTAGAAAATGACATGCTTAAAAAAAAATTATCCTAGATTTTATAGATGGGACATTTGGCAAGGCTCCCAGAACACTCACCCCAGCGCCCTGAGAAGAAAAATAAGTCTGGGCTCTGGATCTTTTATTGAATGTAAAGGTCAGTCACATACTGTCCTGTCGCAGATGAGGAGTCAGTTCTGAAATGACTCCTGCAAGAATTTTTCTCATTTTTAAAACCTCCTTGATGTAAAACCATCCTTTGGCTTTAATCAGAAATTTAATTTATTCAGAGATAAGGCAAAGGAAGATCTTAACTTCTCTGATGGGAAGGATCTGAAGAAATTAGGAGTGAGCAAGATTAATATCAGAGCATTGGCACTATACACATTTCCTAATGGATAAGATCTTTGGTTTTGTTATTTTAATTTTCTCTGCATGGAGTCAGATAGCCTACGTGCCTTCAATAATGATGATGCCAAGTCTCTCGGCTTCTAGGTCTCATCAGAAAGTTCTAAAGTAATTTTTAAATGTCATTTGGATCCAAAGGGTAGACTCACATTCATTCATTCATCCACATTTCATGAAAGCCTATTATGTAAGTCTTGCTGTAGTAGGTTTCTGGGTATGATAAAAACAAGAAAAAACATAGTTGGGAGTACATGTCATAGTAGGGAAAATGATATAGAAAATTTCAATATGGTGATATAAGAGTGGATGATGAATACTTTGTGGGTGGTTTTGGGAAGCATTCACAGTGGAGGCCACAGAGCTGGCTCTTGGGGAATGAGTAGGGCATCAGCAGGTAGATGATGTGGGAAATGGTACTGAAGGCAGATCTGGTGCTTGTGTGATAGAACACCTGGAGATGAGGAAGCACAGGATGCTGCTTGAGAAACATAAGCAGTTTGGTTTGGCTTTCATCCCAGGGATCAGCACTGGGAAAGGTTGGAGGAATAAACAAGAGCCAGGGATCTGCTCTGCTTAGGAATGTGGACCTCATCCTCCTTTGTCATATTGAGAGTTTAGAGTTACTTCTTTGTCAAAGTGCACTTTTCAGACGTGTAGTGGTTACCTGGCCAGTGCAGAGTGATATGATGTGAGGGGGTGGAGGGCAGAGAAACAAAGAGAAAGATCATTGCTTTCCTTATCAAAACAAGGAAAAGGGAACAGAAATGAGACCATCACTACGGTTAGACAGGAGGAACCTGCTTGCAGGGGACATCGGTTGCCTCGGACAGTTCCTCCCGGTGTTGGTAGTGAGAGGGCGAGTCACACGCAGAGAAATCAGCAAAGACAGGGCAGTGAGGATGTGAAGGAACATTGTCACCTCCGTCTTTGTCCTGTGGTCGTCTGACTCTGGGGCTGGAAGTGACAAGAAATCCAACAATTCCAATCAGGCTTTCAACACCTGAACTTTCTGTAGCTTGTTTCCAAAGCAATTGAAAACTGGCTTGGGCAGGAATGAAGAATACCCAGGGCGGAACATAAAGGAGATAGTTTTCCCATTGCTGCTGCTGCTGCTGCTAAGTCGCTTCAGTCGTGTCCGACTCTGTGCGACCCCACAGATGGCAGCCCACTGGGCTCCGCCATCCCTGGGATTCTCCAGGCAAGAACACTGGAGTGGGTTGCCATTTCCTTCTCCAATGCATGAAAGTGAAAAGTCAAAGTGAAGTCGCTCAGTCGTGTCTGACTCAGCGACCCCATGGACTGCAGCCTACCAGGCTGCTTTGTCCATGGGATTTTCCAGGCAAGAGTACTGGAGTGGGGTGCCATTGCCTTCTCCGAGTTTTCCCATTACTGAAGTAAAAATAAATAGCAAAGGCTCTCTGGGTGTGTCTGT
Organism: Cephalophus harveyi; assembly: GCA_006410635.1. Lineage (NCBI taxonomy): Eukaryota > Metazoa > Chordata > Mammalia > Artiodactyla > Bovidae > Cephalophus > Cephalophus harveyi. The sequence continues at coordinate 123,022 of SJYT01070838.1, read as the reverse complement.
GTGTCTATGTAGGGGTCAACACATGTGTTTGTATCTCAGCATCTTCATCACACACCTTTTCCTGATACCTTCAGGGTTAAGTGTTGACCCATCCTCCAAGGTAGTCTATTTTCATTAGTTTTGCTATAAAGAGTCTGCAGATGAGTTGATTGGAGAAGTTTGGCAAGAAGAGAAAAGGAAAAGTGTTAGGAGCAGAGAAGCCATGCCCAGCGTTTCTCTGGCAGGTTCGTTGTCCTCTGACCCTATTCTAACCCATGAATTCTTACCCTGGTGTCAGGGATGTTCATAACATTTTGATCTTTCTGGGAGAGTAATTCATGGAGATGTGGTGTTTTACTATTTGTGGACTGGACGTGGTTGACTTTGAAAATTGATGTTAAGAGAGGAAGGAAAGAAAAGAAAGGGCTTGGTGATGGGGGTGGTGAAAAGGGATTTGTGAAGCCCGGGCATTATTTGCAGCTGCATTCTATAGTTGCAGTGTGGCCTCAAGTATGTTATTTGAGCCTCTGTGCCTGATTTTCTCCATATGGAATAGGGAATGATTCTGTAAAGCTAAAAAGGTGCCTCTGTTCTAAGAGTTTTTAACCATATTAAACACCCTGGGTGAAAGGTGACAAAGAAAGATAGTGTTATGACCATTACAGTTCTGTGGGAAAATAATCTGCCTTCAGTTCAACTGACCAAGCAAGGCCCAGTTATTCATTTGTAATCTCTTTCTTCCCTTTGCTATTTCCCCAGTCTTGTGTAAGCTTAATGGCTTCTGTTCTGTTACCTCCAAACTTTTCTTAATTCCAATTCCTATCCCTCCTTGAAGCTTAGCTCAAGAGATTCTTGACTCTTGAGTCTTGGATACATCCTTCATCCCATTGTTGTGGTTATAGCCATGGAGGGGCTGGCACAGGGGTAATATTACCCGCTGAACATTTTGGATCACCTATTTCCTTTCTGTTCCTGTGTGTATCTCTTTTCTTTCTGCTTCCCTGTGTATCCCCTGTGTTCCAAATCGGGAAAGGAGTATGTCAAGGCTGTATATTGTCATCCTGCTTATTTAACTTACATGTACAGTACATCATGAGAAATACTGGACTGGATGAAGCAAAAGCTGGAATCAAGATTGCCTGGAGAAATATCAGCAGCCTCAGATATGCAGATCACACCACCCTTATGGCAGTAAGCGAAGAACTAAAGAGCTTCTTGATGAGGGCGAAAGAGGAGAGAGAAAAATTTGGCTTAAAACTTAACATTCAAAACACTAAGATCATGGCATCTGGTCCTATCACTTCATGGTAAATAGATGAGGAAACAGTTAAAATAGTGAGAGACTTTATTTTGGGGGGCTCCAAAATCACTGCGGATGGTGACTGCAGCCATGAAATTCAAAGATGCTTGCTCCTTAGAAGAAAAGTTATGACCAACCTAGACAGCATATTCAAAAGCAGAGACACTACTTTGCCAACAAAGGTCCATCTAGTCAAAGCTATGGTTTTTCCAGTAGTCAAGTATGGATGTGAGAATTGGACTATAAAGAAAGCTGAGTGCTGAAGAATTGATGCTTTTGAACTGTGGTGTTGGAGAAGACTCTTGAGAGTCCCTTGGACTGCAAGGAGACTCAACCAGTCCACCCTAAAGGAAATCAGTCCTTAATATTCATTGGAAGGACTGATGCTAAAGCTGAAACACCAATACTTTGGCCACCTGATGTGAATAACTGACTCGTTGGAAAAGACCCGGATGCTGGGAAAGATTGAAGGTGGGAGGAGAAGGGGATGGCAGGATGAGATGGTTGAATGGCATCACTGACTCAATGGACCTGAGTTTGAGTAGGCTCAGGAGTTGGTGATGGACAGGGAGGCCTGGTATGCTGCAGACCATGGGGTCACAATGAGTTGGACACGACTGAGTGACTGAACTGAACTGAACTGTGTATCTATTTTCAATTAAAAAAAAAATCCCCTGGCTTATCTTTGGCTCCTTCCACTTCTCAAATCTTTTTGTTCATTTACCATTAGCAAATCAGAGACTATGAGGACCAGCAGGCAGATATGGAATATTCCTTTAAAAGGAGGTATGTTGGAGAGACACCATGAGGGAGAAGGGCTGGAAGATGCTCACAAATGATGTCTTATCATGGGTGGGGGGAGGCCATGAAGCAGTCAATTGTCTCTATGAGAAGGATAATCTCTCAGAAAGCTGATGAAAAGTTCATCTGCTTGATTATCACCATGCATCAGCAATTCTGAACAACGTCAGCGATAAAATATCCCCTCCTATTTACAAATGTATGACTCTTGTTCCTGCTCTACCTGAATATTTTTGGCCCTTGTTATATTAGATGACCTTCTCTTGGATCACAGGTATTTCTTCTGTCACTTGATTCTGAAACCAGTTTTGTCTGCCAGATTTTCTCTTTGAAAGAAGGAAGCTGTTTAGTGAGAGGAATACTTTTCAAATAACATGGAGCATCTACCTACAAAACAATGATGTCCATTTACTCCCAAACTATTGGTTTGTGATGGGAAAGGAAAAAGAAATAAAAGTGTTCAGCCTAGTTCTTATTCACATTGTCTAGGATCAGTAATGCTTTGCAATAGTATTAACTAGTCAGTTCACAAACACAAGTAGGTTCCCTGCATTGGCTGCTGCCGAGTTCAATGACAATTGTTTGCCTTGACTACAATTGTACTCGATTCTCAGAAAGAAGATAATGACTTTTTACAAGCTCTTTAGGCCGTTTTGCCTTTTGGATGTTCTTTGAGAAAGAACAGCCCCGATAGTCAATTTTTATGCAGCCAGACACCAATCTAACTTGCATTGCTCAATTGATTATGTATATGGAGAAGACAGTCAGGGCGCTTAATTCTTGTTTTTGTTCAACCTCCAGACAGATTAACCTGAAAGATAAATATTGACTAAAGCAAGGACTTGTTGGCTTGATGCTTTGATTTGTAGAGCTGGTGTCTCCTTGGAATCCACCTCACCAGCTTCCATGAAGGCTTGTCCTACACTTGCTCCATTTTATTCCTAGTCCACTTTCTAATCAATGCTCCAGCTGTTCTCAGCACATAACCACAACTGGGCCTAAGGAGTTCAGCGTTAGAAGGCAACTGAAAGACCATCTCTTCCTACCCTCAGCTGGATGCTAACAACCCCTTTTAACAACATTTTGATCAACTGTTTGTTCACTCCCTACTTGATTATTTCCAGTGATGGGGGCATCATTGCCTCCAGGTATACCTCATTTCACATTTCATGGTGTAAGAGTGTAGCATTCTTCTTTATAGATTCTTTGAGCTGGGCTCTATACCTTGCTTGTCTTCTTGGGTGACTGAAAAAAGAATTGGAAAATGAATACTTGCACTTCTTGTTTGCTGCAAGAAGAAGGCGAGCTCTTACAATCTCAGCATTTCATGTATATTCCTTATAGTTTAGGATACAAAGTAAAAATGATGACTCTAGAAAAAGTAGAAATATTCAAATACGCAGAGGAAATCACACTGTCTTTGTCCCATGTCCCCAGATTAATAGATGTAAATATATAGCAAAATCTCAAAATGATAGCTGCCTAGAATAGATAGTGGTTATTGTTGTGTGAGTTAGTATGTGTGTGTAGGGATGGTTCCCAAAAAGGAATGGGGGGATTAATCATTTTATTTTTGTGTTTTGGGAAGAGAAAATTATGATGCTATCATCTTCCATCCCCCACCAACACCCCCCTTCCTCCCAGTTATATTAGGCAACCAGAGTGTCACTTATATTTCAAGTTGGATACCAGCTGCCTCTCTGAGCCACTGGCTTTGGGAACATCTATTTACACCAGGTTGTTCTTTCCGATAAGGGGTATAAGCCACCAGAAACAGTGGCTCACTGCTCAGCCTTAGCAGAAATTCCCGAGCCCCACCCACAATGGTTCCTTTCTCTGAGAAAGGCTTGAAGAGAGCTCTTCAGATTTAAGGAAAAGAGGCCACAGTTGGCCTTTTATGGGTGATCATGAGTGGCAACTGAGATAGTGCCAGAAGCCAGGGCATCAGGCGAGACAGGTGCCCTAGTCCGAGGGTCAGAGAAACCCCTGCTGTTCAAAATCCTGAGACTATTAGGAAAATAAATCTCGGTCATGTCAACCATATCAAGATCCTGAACAACTGTTTTGGTCTTTCCTGGCCTATGTCTCTTCGACTGTAAAGTGAGTAGGTGGGATTGATATGGAAAGGGAAATTCTTTCTGCTCTTACAGTCTGAAAATTTAAGCTTGGTATTGAATTTAAAGAGCTCAGAATCGGGTTTGAGCTGAGGCTGGGGGAAGAGAGACAGTGGTGTCATTAAAATCCTTTGTAAAATCCTTTTGAAAATATTCACCCGGAACTTGAAAGTGATTTATTTTCTCAAACACTGGAAAAGCTTTCAAACCAAAGTACTTCCTTCTAGTATATAAGGTGGAGGAAGCAGTATGTGACAGACTAAACTGAGTACTTTATGTTTGGTGGGTTTCAACACATCTAAGGTGACTGTTAACTTTGATAGAAAAATGTTTCAGGGGGCGTTATAGAGATGAAAGCACAGATTTGTATAGCACAAGTTTATGGAGTGGGTTTCACTAACTTGGATATTGTAACAGATACAGTTCTACTCCAAGGAACCATGTCTGCCTGAAACAAAACTCACAGAAACTGCACAGTTGAGCCCCGAGGATATTAAATCATTACTAGTGACAAGGAAGAAGAAGGCAGAGAATCATTGATCATCTGGTTTGATGTATTTAATTTTTATTATGAAATCCTTTATTGGGCCTAAAAAAGTTGAAACTAAAAAAGTTCTCTCACCCTTAACATATCCTGTGTCATTTCTATTCACCACCATTATTAAACAATAGACAGTTTTGGTTACTCAAATAGTTCAGCTGTCGGGAATCTGCCATATACATCACACACACATCACGGATTTAAAAGAATTTTTTAAAGGAAGACATGCTGGCACCTTATATTCGTTCAGCAAAATTGTCATGCTGCTAACAAAGGAAGAGTTAATTATTGTTAGACTGGGGAAAAAAGAAAATAAAAATAAAACAACCTCAAGCAAAAGAGGTCCACCTTAAGAAAGTTGAAATTGGGTGTAGTAGTTGAGGAACTGCTATAGTAAGTTACGTTTGAATGGATATGAGGGTTCCATCCAAGGCAAGGGCAAGTAGAAATGGAGGCTGAGGGAGGGGGGCTGACTTGAAAGATATTTAGGAAATGAAATTCATTGGACCTGCTATTGTGGTAGAGAGGGCAGATGGGGAAAGAAGAGAGAGGAGTCAGGATGTTAAAATTTTTTGACCTGGATGACTGGGTGAATGTTAGTACCATTCACAAAGGCAGAGACAGAGACAATAGAAGAGAAAGCTTGCTTTGGGGAAAAGATGACAGATTTGCTTTGACATTTGTATTTGAGATATAGATGGTCATCCTTGAGGTGAAATGTCTGGTAGGCAGATAAATACCCAGTTATATGGGTCTGTAGCACATGAGTGACAGTGAGTTACAGGAGTGGATGGGATTTCCAAGGGACATTGCAGAATGGGAAAACAGGAAGTATCGCCATGATCACCCCCGTTAAAGAGATCAAATAGAACGGCTCAGAGTATTAAGAGGAAAACCTAGAAATGAGGGCTTCTGAGAAGTAAAGTGGATAAAAGCTTTCCAGAGCAAAGGAAGTATATGTATTCCAGAAGGAACAATACTGTAAATATCCCAGAGAACTCAATCAAACTAAAGACCTGTAAAGTAGCTCTCGGAGGGTTCTGCTCCAGTCCTCTAGTCTCCATGAAGGACAATTTACCCAGACACTTTACAACTATTTCTGCATCTTTTTCTCGGATCTTAGGTTGTTGCTATTGGTTCATTTATCTCCATTAGCAGAACTAATCAAGAAGTAGGATGGGGTTTGAACATTTCTCCTTCCTCTTTTACCTGTAACACTAAGCCAGAAACTTGGGTGAAGTGTGTGTACCCTGCAGACTCAAACTGTCCTCACATTGGCTGTGTTGAGGGCGTGAGAAGTAGGTAGGTGTTGCTGGCTCTCACAACTAAGCCACATTTTTTTCAACATTAGCTCCGTCTTTCTTCATCTTTCTCATTTGGTGTGGAACTCAGGCAGGGAACAGGAGTGCTATTTCTTGTGCCTCACCACAAGCCTCCAACAATAAATGGTAAACTTGGTGAATATGTCTTTGTTCCTTGTGTGAGTACTTTGGGCCAGATTTCAGAAAGTGCTGCAGAGTGCAAGAGGAGGTATAAGGCCATGGGAGAGGTTTTATTTTTAATATTAGAGGCCAAATGCTTGATGTGTGTTGGGTAAGGAGCCAGGGTGAAGATTTAGGAGAGGAGAAGAGGAAATAGGGATGAATGAAAGTCTCTGAGGCTGGGGGTTGAAATTTAGAGGAGAGATTGAAAATAGGTCTTGGTTAGAGACAGAAAACTCTTCCCTTGAGATACAAAGCGTTAAGAAAAGGATCAGTTTGACTGAGATGAATTATTTGTGGTCTTTTGGGGGCAAGTAAGTGGGTAACTGGAGAGTTGAAGTAGTTCACATATTTTCATGAATCTCTGTCATTGAATTACAGAATACAAAGCAGTAGCATTAGAAAAGACTTTGGAAATTGTTGTAGATTGGATAATTGGCCCCAATTCTTGACTTCTCTGTGATAGTACGTCCCTCTGCTGTGTAATATTTCAGTGTTATTCCATTGCGGGTGGAGTATACTTTCTACTGGTATTGAACTTGGTCATGTGACTTGCTTTTGACAAGGGAATGTTGGTAGATGTGTTGTGAGCAAAGGCCTCATAGTTGCTTGTGTAGTTTGGCTTGATCTCTATGAGCTGATCATTCCCTGGATAGCCATTGCCCCTTCAGCCTGGGCCCCAGAATGAACGTATTCAGAGCAGAAATTGTTCCAACCCAAAGATGTGGATTCCAGAGAATGCCCATTTGGGAAGATACACCAGGACAGATTAAGTGTTCTAGCCTGCTCTCAGCTGCACTCAGAATAAGTCTAGTTTTTCTTCTGCGATAATGCCCTTTATGTGTTTGAAGACTCATTTTTACAAAATATCTCTTACCAGGTTAGGTGTAGTCAGTTATTATTGCCTTCTTTTCCTACACTCTTCTACAAATATTCTTATTCTTCAGGGACTGAAAAGCTAATGATTACTTTTGCCAGGCTTCCTTGAAGCCAGGGAAGGTTGCAAGATAGATTGTTTCAGTTAGGTACATTGGTATGAGATTTGGGAGGCAGAAGAGAGATGGAAGTCACTTTGCTTCCCTGGTGGCTCAGAGGGTAAAGCATCTGCCTGCAATGCAGGAGACCTGGGTTCGATCCTTGGGTCAGGAAGTTCCCCTGGAGAAGGAAGTGGCAACCCACTCCAGTACTCTTGCCTGGAAAATCCCATGGACAAAGAAGCCTGGTAGACTACAGTCCATGGGATCCCAAAGAGTTGGACGTGACTGAGCGACTTCACTTTCTTTCTTTCCTTCACTTTAGCTGTCAAGCAAGCTCACTGGGGCCTGGAGGTTACTGCATTGACCAGGCTCAGCAGTCCTCTCTCTAGTCACCAGCTCCATGAATGTTAAGAAGCAGAGGTGGTAGTGGCAGTAATGAAAGCTTCCTGATCTCTGGATTGGAGCTATGGTGGAGGTTCTTCAACTAAGTGGTGCCTCTTTGACTTTACACCTATGCTTCTAGCCTTCCAACATTTCTGTGTGCACAGAATCCCTGTATTAAGTCCTTTTCCTACTTGAAATGTCTAGAGTGATTTCTGTGTCCTCCGTTGAGCCCCAACTGACTCACCATCTAAACCTTGTTCTTTCCATTTCTTTTTGGAGTTTGTAGGTTCCAGAGCTACTCAGCGTGAGGTCTCCGGTGGCCGAACTGTATGAGTCCAATTTGTATCAGAGTGTAAATCAATTTAGTCATCAAACACACTTTTTCCACTCCTTTGATTTATTTATTTTCCATAGCAAGATTTTTTGTAGATGGAAGCTGTGGGTTCACTTATACTCTGACACAGGCTTCTCATCTTATGGTGTGTGCTTGTAATTTCACCCGTTTCCTTAAAAGCCACAGGCCACATACTCTGTATTTTTTTCCTCTAGCCATTAAAACTGCTTCTTCTTTTGCTTTTATTGATAATTGCAATTTTACCCCAGGGAGCATATGTCTCCTGGGGCTGCATTATCCATCTTGTAATGAAAAAATTCTTTAAAAATTATGTGACTCTTCCTGAGTCATTTTTTGTTTCTTCTTTGGAAATAATCCTTTTTAAAAGTAATTACTTCTTTCATTAACAAAGTGGTGCATGCCCACGATAAAAGAAAAGTTTTAGCAATCTCATTAAAGTTTAAGCACAGAATAATAGAATATGAAAAGTAAAAATTCCTTTGTCTGTCTCTTCAACTCCTTAGCCAACTTCTCTGAGGTAACCTTTGACAGTATTTTCATTAAAAAAGTTATTTATTTTTTTTAGTGGAAATAGCCTTAGTTGAACCTCACCAACTATTACATCATGAAGTCCCTCACCCAGGGTGGATAATGTGAACTTCTGTAGGCCGTGGCAATTCTGTCACAGTGACCTTTTCGAGAATCAAAGCACCAAGTGGATGTGGCCTTTAGCCTTTAGCCACAGATGGGGATTTAATTTTAGCATTTTAAATCAAATTATGGACTATCTATCCTAAGATAATATCATTTTTCTGTGGTAAAATGTTAAAAAATATTCATGATATCTGTAAAATATTGGGATTAGGGATCTATATTCAAATTTCTGTTTAAAATTCTGTCATGGCTGGACTTGAACCACAAGCAGATTCTTTTATTTCTCTTTTAAAATATGGCAGCATTCATTTCAACGCAAAAAAAAAAAAAAAAAAAAAAGACAAAACAAACTCTGACAAATTCCCTTAATAATTTTTTAAAAATTGTGTGTTTTTAAAATATAGTGTTTATACTTTCTGTCGTTTTTCTCAATTGAAAAGGTGCATTTTGTCTTCAGATGTATTTTTGAAGTTGATCATGTTGGCTTGGGCAACCCTGGGGGAGCACCAGCTTCAAATACATAGTCACAACCACAGGGACTACCAAAGACAAAAATGCACAGTGTTGCTTTTATAGGTTTGGAATAAAAGAAATGTATTTTCTCAGAATTTGCCACTTGTCAGGACAGAACACTATAAAACAACATGATGTAAAGTTTTGCCAAGCATTTGAATGAAAAGAACCTAAAGACTTCTTACCAACTATCCATTTTCTGCATGATAATGTATATACATTGATGCTACTTTCTCCATCTGTCCCACTCCCTCCCCCCACCACTGTGTCCACAAGTTCAGTATCTACATCTGCGTTTCCATTCCTTCCCTGCAAATAGGCTCATCAATACCATTTTTCTAGATTCTGTATCTATGTGCTAATACACTATACTTGTTTTTCTCTTGAGGGATGGGATGGGGAGAAGGGAGGGAGGCTTAAGAGGGAGGGCATATATGTATAATTGTGACTGATTCTCATTGTTGTATGGCAGAAACCAACTCAACATTGTGAAAAATATATATATATATATATAGCATTACAAAAAATAAAAAGAACCTAAAGAAACTAAGGGGAAATACCTACCTTCAATATTTATGTTAAATACATTGTGGGTCACCAACAATTTGAGACATTCTTAAAGACTTTGAACTTCATATTTCATACAATTTTAAACAATAACATACTTTTTAAGTTTATTTAACTAATATTCTTGCTCATTTAAAGGCCCAGTTTCTCTTAGCCCTCAGAAATGCCTCACTGAAAGAGGCACCGAGGTTTTCATGAGAAGGTCATTTCATGTGCAAAAAGCTGGATTTCCTACTTACTGAGTGCATCATCTTATGCAGGTTATTTCACTTTTAAGTGCTTCAGTTTTCTTCTGTATAAATGTTTGTGTTGGCATGCCCATCACATGAAAAGTGTTGGTTGCTCAGTCGTGTCTGACTCTCTGTAATTCCATGAGCTGTAGCCCACCTGGCTCTTCTGTCTATGGAGTTCTCCAGACAAGAATATTGGAGTGGGTTTCCATTCCCTTCTCAAGGGGGTTTTTTTCCAATCCAGGGACTGAACCCAGGACTCCTGCATTGAAGGAGGATTGTTTACCATCTGAGGCACCAGGGAAGCCCATCACATAGGTATTGCTATTGTAAAATAAGCTTAAATGATGATGTAAAGCAAAGAATTTTGTGCATGTTCCATAGTAGATGCTTAGTAAGTGTTAACTCTTGTAGCCTCCCTCGTATGTCTTTGACTTGGAACAGCTTAGAATTCAGCTCAGATAGCAAAGAGAGAAATCCTATGCCATTAATATGTATTTACGAGATGTTGAAGATAGCTCAGATACAGAGAGACCTACAGTTACAAAACTGTGGTTATATTCTAATAATTAATGTTGGGGATGAACATGTCCTTCGAATTTTCTCAGTGCATTTCTGTGACTATATGTCATATTTCATTTGAAGATAACTATAGAAATCTAAATTTGAGGTCTTTCATGAGTGAGCATCCTGGTCTAAATGACCCTCTCACTCAGTGATAGACCTTGATCACAAAGATCCTTTATGTTAGTTTTAAAAGACTGATTATAAAAATAGCTTTATTGGGCTTTAATTTATATCTAAAATTCATCCATTGAAGTGTACAGTCCAGTGATTTTTAGTAAATTTATGAACCCAGCATCACAATCCAGTGTTAAAACACATTCTGCTCCCAAAACATCCCTATATACCTGTTTGCAGTCAATCCCTGCTCCCACCTCCAAGCCAGGATAACACTAATCTACTCTGTCTTTTTCAATTTGCCTTTCTTCAGATGTCTTTTTCTGAAGATTTTAGTCACACCGATTCACACAAGGGTTAGGAGAATGCATGAGATTAGATTTTTTAATGTATTAATACACAGTGGCTGCTGGCTTCTCACTGAGGAAAACCAGCTTCTCAGCAGCAATTTTGAGAACTTCCATTCCTAGTGGAGAGAAACAGGGCCAGCGGGCAATTATCTGGGGAACTGTATCAATCAGGGTCCAGTCAGGAGACAGAACCACTCCCATTATTTTAATAGCGAGAATTTAATGTAAACAATTGTTAGAGAGTATTAGAAAATTGAAAAAGCAAACAAAGAGCATTAAGATAGCACAGAAGGAAGACCCAATTTCCTAAATAAACAATGTCTCCAAAGAAAGCATACAGATGACCAACAGGCACATGAAAAGATGCTCAATGTTGCCAATTATTGCTGCTGCTGCTGCTAAGTCGCTTCAGTCGTGTCCGACTCGGTGCGACCCCATAGATGGCAGCCCACCAGGCTCCGCCGTCTCTGGGATTCTCCAGGCAAGAACAGTGGAGTAGGTTGCCATTTCCTTCTCCAGTGCATGAAAGTGAAAGTGAAGTCACTGAGTCGTGTCCAACTCTCAGTGACCCCATGGACTGCAGCCCCCCAGGCTCCTCCATCCATGGGATTTTCCAGGCAAGAGTACTGGAGTGGGATGCCATTGCCTTCTCCGTGCCAATTATTAGAGGCATGCAAATCAAAACTACCATGAGGTATTACCTCACACCAGTAAGAATGGCATCATCAGTAATAAGAATGGCATCATAAATGCTGGAGAGGGTGTGGTGAAAAGGGAACCCTGCTACACTGTTGCTGGGAATGTGTGCTGGTACAAACACTATGGAAAACAGTATAGAGTTTCCTTCAAAAACTAAAACTAGAGTTTTTGATCCAGGAATCATGTAATCCAGGAATCCCACTCCTGGACATATATCCAGAAAAGATGAAAACTCTAATTTGAAAAGACACATGCACTCCAGTGTTCATTGCAATACTATTTACGATAGCCAAGACATGGAATCAGCCTAAATAAATAAATCAACAGATGAACGGATAAAGAAGATGTGGTGTGTATACACAATGGAATATTACTGACTCGCAAAAAAGATGAAATAATGCCATTGGCAGCAACACTGATGGACCTCAAGATTATCGTACAAAGTGAAATAAATCTGACAGAGAAAGATAAATATCATATTGTATTACTTATATGTGGAATCTGAAAAAGTGATATAAATGAGCTTATTTACAAAACATAAATAGACTTACAGACATAGAAAGCAAATTTATGGTTACCAAAGGGAGAAGAGGGAGAGGGATAAGTTGAGAATTGGGGATTAACAGATACACACCACTATACATGAAATAAACAATAAGGTCTTATAGCACAGGGAGCTATATAAGTATCTTGAAATAATCTATAATGGAAAAGAATATGATAAAATATATATGAATCCATATATACATATGAGTCTCTCTCTCTATATATGAATTCATATGTGAATCCATAAATATATATGAATATATATAGGGCTGTATGTGTGTATATATATATATGGCTTCCCTTGTGGCTTAGATGGCAAAGAATCTGCCTGCAATACAGGACATCTGAGTTCAATCCCTGGGTTGGGAAGATCTCCTGGAGAAGGGAATGGCAACCCACTCCAGTATTGATGCCTGGAAAATCCCATGGACAGAGGAGCCTGGAGGCTACAGTCCATGGGGTCTCAAAGAGTTGGACACGACTGAGCAACTAACACCCACACATATATATGTACATATATACTTCAATAAAACAAAACATCACAGAAAGGAGCACTAGCAAGAATCTATCAGTTCTTAGGTTGGGAAATGAAGGAAAATCTTGGAATGACTAAAACTGAGAAATTTAGAGGAGGAACTTTCTTGGGCTGGGACCCACACCTTTGAGGAGTGAGGACAGACAGAGGGTCCTTTTGTCTTCCAGAAAATTTGATAGGACTAGTCTGCAAGCATTAAAAAAAAAAAAAAAATCCCTGTAAACTGTGTTCAATTGAATTCAGCTTATCCTGGTACAGAAAATACTGCTTCTGAGGTTCAAAGGCGTTGGCAGGATGGTGCTGGGAAGAAACAGGAAATCAAAAGGAAACAGGAATGACTTTCTATTTTTTTTTCCTCCAGATTTTCAGTCTTCTTCTAGTGCCCCTTTTTGGTGGAGTTTCACAGATTGTGGTGGGGGATTCTGGAAGCTGGTTCACAGACTTCCAGCCCCAGCATCACAAATGTCCAGCAACCAGACAATGGATTAACAAATGTGGTATATCCATACAGTGGAATATTATTCAGCCACAGAAAAGTACTGATAGATGGGTACATTTTGCAAACATTATGTCCAATGAAAGAAGCCAGACATAAAAGGACATTTCTTGTATCATTTCATATATATGAAATGTCCAGAATGGGCAAATCTGTAGAGGCAGAAAGCAGGTTAGTGGTTTATAAGGTCTGGGAGTATGGAGAGGGAAATGGGTAGTGACTGCTTCATGGGTATAAGATTTCTTTTTGGAATGGTCAAAACATTTTGAAATTATATAGAGATGCACACACATCATGAATACAGTACACACCACTGAATTGTACAGTTTAAAATCATTAAGATGGTGAATTTTATGTTATGTGAACTTTACCTTAAGAAAAAACAAGTGATTAATAGGAAACACAGTCAGACAAGAGACATTTAAGAAGAAGAAGAAAGAATAGCATGAGAAATGAGAGAACAAGCCAGAGACACAATGTTAGACTCGTTAATTATAACATAGGAAGTAAAAACTACAGTTCTTTAGTTGTAATCCTTTCTGAAATTTTCAAATAAGACTTTCATTAAAAATGAAAATCTACAAAGGAAAAAAGAGGAAGAATTACTGTGTAATAGAAAATATAAAATATAGAAGTCTATTGAAGGGAATCTGCTTTTTCTTAAAATAATTAAACAAGACAGTATCTCTTGGTCATTGTGATTGGTGTCACCCATAAGCTTGTCTTTCTGTTATGTTTTTTTCCCTCTTAATGATTTTATAATCTTATCCACACACATTCGCAGGTGAAAATTAAAGTGACACTGATTTAGATGTGCGGGTTGAAGACATTAGAGCATATTCCAATCTAATTTATCCATCCAGAGGAGACCAGGGTATAATCAGAAAAGGACATGATTAACATTAGAGTGGCTCAGACAGTAAAGAATTTGCCTGCAATGCAGGAGATCCAGGTTCATTCCCTGGATGGGGAAGATCCCCTGGAGAAGAGAATGGCTGCCCACTCCAGTATCCTTGCCTGCAGAATTCCATGGACAGAGGAGCTACAGTCCATGGGTCGCAAGCCATCAGACATAACTGAACATGCACAAAGTTTGCTGTATTGAAAAAAAGGAGCTAAAGAGTTAATGCCTGGCTCATCAGACAGCTTCTTGGTTCCAGAGTTAGTGCTTTGGCCAGTGCAATTTCTAATAGGCTGTTGCTGTGCGATGCCACTTGCTAAGTACATTGAATACTATCCTTGGATGGGATCTACCAAGACTGAATCTTTTAAGACCCTGCTCCCTATCCCGACCCTGTGAGTGTATATATTCTCAAATTAGGAAGTCCATCATTCCTGTCATTCCACCCAAACACCCTAGTGTTTAGGAAATCAAGTTTTGACCTTTAATCTAGAGCAGAGAGCCTTGTCAGTCTCTCATGGTTTCATTATCTTTATAGCGGAGTGGTGTTAGTGGTAAAAATCCAGCTTTCCAAGGCAGGAGATGCAAGAGACTCGGGTTCGATCCCTGGATTGGGAAGATCCCCTGGAGTAGGAAATGGCCACCCATTCCAGTATTCTCGCCTGAAGAATCCCGTGGATGGAGAAACCTGTCAGCTTACAGTCCATAGGGTGGCAAAGAGTTGGACATGACTGATGTGACTTAGCATGCACACATAGTGGGGAGAAATTTGATTGGCCACTAGCATGTCTGTTTTCCCCTTGTAACTAGATTGAGGATGAGGACGAGGAGTTTGATGAACTTCACTTAAAATTTTGCTCTTTCTGTTCCGGTCACCAGGTATCACCAGGAAAATTCAAAGGTGGTATCTCTGACCAACATTTTTTGTTTTTTTGAAAAGTCCTTTCATTTCTCTTTGATTCATGACTTCACGTTTCAAATTGCTCTCAGATATTTATTAAAATTTTCAGACTTAAGATATAGTCTTATTGTTTTTTCTTTGTAGTGGTTTTGTTTTCTAAGAAATATTCAGCTGGACACCATCAGCTAAAATCATGTGTGGAAAAATGAATAAAGAAACAAACAAATAGTAGTAGGGACCTGTTACGATTTCTGGGCCAGCTTTATTTTTACTACAATAATTGGTTTGGTCTATTATTGGTCAGTAGTAAATGTGGCATTCAAGAATACCCACCTTATTGTGAGCTAGAATTATCATTTTTCTCCTCTGAAGGCAGTGAAAAAACATCTTGAGCTGTAGGCAAGTTGCATCATTTGGAAGGGGTTGGTGATAGGCAAGGACTGGCAGGGTCAAAGACTAGTCTAGTTCAAGCTCCCACCAATCTGACAGATCCCGACATCACTGGAGCAAAAACATGGAGATGGCTGATTTCTTGCTCTCAAGCAGTCCTTGCTGAAATTTTTTTAAAAAAATGGAACAAAGGGGGAAAAATCTACTCTTTTTCTTCCATCTTTTGTTAGCTGAGAGGTCTGTCAATTGGTTAGTTATTTTTGCAGTCCTTAAGTATATTACAAGAGAATTTGCTTCTCAGAAATACTTGAAGAAACAAAGGAGAAATATTGGAAGAAACAAAAAGAAACAAAGGAGCAATAAGTCTTGTGCATGCTCAGATGCCCAGTCATTCCAAATCTTTCCAACCCCAGGCACTGTAGCCTGCCAGACTCCTCTGTCCATGGAATTCTCCAGGCAAGAAGACTGCAGTGGGTTGCCATTTCTTTCTCCAGGGATCTTCCTGACCCATGAATTTCTATTTTCTCTCCTTTCTTTCTGGAGAAGATTTTAATTAATACTCAAATTATAGTGGAAAATGCCCTGTGTCTATTATCTCTCTCTCTCTCTTTTTTTTTTTTTTTCATAAAAGATTTTAAACTGGAATACTGCTTTCTGGCTAAAAGGCTGAATATCCCAGCCTCCCTTTGTAGTTAAGTGTGAGTAAGTTTTGATTAATCAGTGTAATGGAGATATGGTTTAGGTTCTCAAGTAATGTGCTATTTTTGTTCCTTCTCTCCCTTCTATCCTTCTGCCTCTGTATGGAATGAAGACGTAGTGGCAGGAACTCTAACAAACATATTGGACCTTGAGGAGAAGGGCCAGACCTAGTGGCTAGCAGAGGATGGGGTGGCAGTGGTCCCTGCACACTTTGTGGAAACAGGATACCTGCTCTAACATTGTGTTCACCCAGACTTTCCTAAAGATGTGGATGTGAAATAAAATTCTATCTTTTTTAAGCCACTCAGATTTTGGATTTCTGTTTTACTCAGAGCCAAACTAATTCTAACTAATTCAACCTCCAGTATTATTTCTACCTTTAAGGACTGAGGTTTTTATCATGTCCTCCGGTTCTATGTAACATTACATCCTTATTTATTTAATAAGTATTCACTGAATACCTACTATGCATCAGGCATTGTGTTAGGCACTATATATTCAGTGTTCGGCAGAACAAACATTGTCTCTGCCATTTGGAGCTTAGAGTTTAGTGAGAGAGAGATGGTAAGATGTGAGAAATAATCTCTCATTTCTTACTTTTGCTGCTTTTTTTTGGTCTCCTGTTTCCACTGAATTTCATTCAATGTGTCTTAAAGTCAGAAGAAGGGGTCATATAGCTTCATCATTTCTTGAGATAGAAGCATATTGGCACATATGATTTTCAAAATAAGAACTCTTCTGACTCAGGCTACCTTCTTTCCTCAGAAGATTTTAGAAAATTTTACAAGAAAAGTCAGTTTTAGCAAGCAGTAGGTCTTCAACTTAAGGGCTTTCTGTCTTAGTGGACTGAGGGGTTTGTGTGTGTGTACACAGACATGCATAAATTTGGGTTTCTTTGGTCCCATTGTGATTCATTAGATGTTAAGATTTATTTCTATCTTCATCCTGCCTCTGTGAAAATCCGTCTTTTAAATGGTCCTCAGTCATGTTATGGTGTTCCTAGTTAGGTATTATCAACCCACATGTTGTCAGAGTGATGGTCAAGACTACCCTCTCATGCAAGGTCCTGACCCATAGCTAGGACCGTAGCAGAAGCTGTGTACCCTGTCCTTCGTATTGAATCTGTTGGCCATGTGGGTCTTCAGAGCCACTGGGAATTCACAAAAGAGAGTTCTGCCTGACACTTGGATGCGTTCCCTTGTTTTCTCAGTGCTGCTGTAATTTGCGGTGTGTATAGTTCCCATTTCCGTAACTTCTCATGCTTTTGGCCTACTCCTTCCTTTGTTGATCTGCCCTTTGATTTCAAGCTCTCTTGATCATCCCTTCCTCCTATGTTGCATCCCTTGTTCCACTGGTGCTATGAAAGACTTTTCAGCTGAGCTGGATAGCAGACAAGTGTCAAAGGCATGATTTCCTTTGACTGTCTGTCCCTCAGAAGTGTGATACATTAATAGACACTGCATATTCGTATGGCATCTTTCATTTAGCCAAAGAGTATTTTTGTCATTGTGTTCTTATTTCTGGACTCATAGCTTTAGTAATTCTTTTATCACACTTTGGACCATTTCAGAGACTGTTAGGCCTCAGTGAGTAAAATCCAAAGTATAGTCCTTTTCCAAAAAGCACGTTGCAAGAGGTGAAGAGCAATAATTTGCCCACGGAGACAACCTGAGAGAGAATGGTTGAAGTTTATTTTCAAGACAGGAAATGGTTTATTGACTTCAAAAAGTTTAGTCCTGCTGAAACAATCTGAAAGAAGCAATGGCACTGAGTCCATTAAATTCAAGAAACGATAAATTTCAGTTATTGGCACAAACATTAAGTATCTTGATATGTAGAGACACAGGCTGATAATATTGCTAAATTTGGGTTCATCATGACAAGATATTGAGAAATCCTTGAAATTTATGACATGTTAGGGCAACATGATATGTCACTTAACTGATGAAAAATCTATCCTCTTTGAATCATGTTATGAAAACTGCTAGCAAAGAAAAAAAAAGTCCGAAATTCAGGACTGATGGGCGGAAGCTTTAGAGGCAAATGCTGATTAGACTGTAGCCATTCTTTCAAAATACCAGTCTCTTCTTTCTATGTAGTGGGAGTTGTTTGTTTTTGTTTTCTTGAGGGGTGTTAGATGCGCTGATGGCTTGATCATTCGAAATAGAAAACCTCCTGTTGCCTTTATTTATGTTGCATTCTCTATGTACACACATCTGAATTCTTTCAATCCTTAGAAGAGTATAAATAAACATAAGAAGAACCAGTGGTTATAAAAACAAGTTTTTGTGTTAGATTTATCTAAGAAATGGTAGAGATAGCTTACAAATCTGGGTGTTTGCTCTAGTGTTTAATACTGTATTTTCTCTCTAATGGTGGTGTTAGATGGTCTGTCATGATTTCAGGTTGTTTCGTCCCTTGGATACTATCTCTCCCGTTGCTGTTTTCTCCTCAGGTATTCCTGCTTCTTTACAAGCCTAATCATCTTTTATTGGATGCTGCCTACTGTGAATTTTACCTTGGGTGCTGGATATTTTTGTATTCCTATAAATACTATGGAGCTTTATTCTAGTACACAGTCAAGTTACTTGAATGGGTTGAACCTGGTGGGGCCGGAATACACTGTGGACTAGGGCCATTTTTTGGTCACTATCCTTTAATATTCCACCCACTCCCTGTGAATTATGACGATTTTCCACCTTAACCCTTGAGGACAGGAGTGATCCCTAGTCCTGTGTGAGCACTCTGAATTGTTCCCTCTGATCCCTCTAGGTGATTCTTCCCGTGTATGTGTGTGGTAGCTGCTAATTCATGTCTGACTCTTTGTGACCCCCTGAACTGTAGCCTGCCAGGCTCCTCTGTCCATGGGGATTCTCTAGGCAAGACTACTGGAGTGGGTAGCCATTCCCTTCTCCAGGGGATTCTTCCCATATCCTCAGGTAATTTCTTCACTTGCATGGACTCAGCTGAAGACTTGAGGGGGGACCCTCTGCAGATTTCTGGAGTTCTCTCTGCATCCCTCTCCTTCTCTGGTGCTCTGCCGTGTGATCACTGGCTGGCATGACTTTCCAAGATTAATGAGTCTTCCCCTTCACTCTGTTGGAAGAGGTCATCGAGAGGACATGATTGCCTCTTGATCTGCCAGCTGCACCAGGCATTTGGAGACTTGTCCTTGGAGTGTGTGGTCCATGCACTGCTCCTGAACTGGGGTCATTTCAAGGAGCATCCTCGGGACAGCCCTGTGTTGTTGAGACCATCCAGACTGTGGACATAAAGCCTCTGTGTAAACTGTTAAGATTCTGGAGAGCTGTGTGGATGTCTACTCACTTGCAGCCTCCCAAGACAAGTGTCATATGTAAATTCTTTTGCTTATTAAAAGTGCCATCTACCAATCAGAACTGGTCTGCCTCTTTCTTTTTTTTTTTTTCTTGTTCTTCATGTGCAGGAGCCAATTTTTAATTTCACTTGGGCAACTCTGTAAATGAAGAAACTCAGGGAGAACATCAGTGCCTCTTAGGTTGTTCTTTCCTGAGTGGTAGCCTGGAAACTCCGGAGGCAGAATGGTGGGGCATTCATAGGGCTCACGGTACCTGTTTTCTTACCTCAGGAATCACTA
The DNA here is from genome assembly GCA_006410635.1 of Cephalophus harveyi. NCBI lineage: Eukaryota > Metazoa > Chordata > Mammalia > Artiodactyla > Bovidae > Cephalophus > Cephalophus harveyi. Next base: position 103,333 of record SJYT01070838.1, on the reverse strand, counting down.
TCTTATGCTGCCTGCCCAATGTCTGAAAATCATACTTCATCTTTTTTTTTTTTTTTGTAGTTGTTTCAAGTGGAAAGGTAAATTCAGTCCCCGTGACTCCATCTTGTTCAGAACCGAAGTCCCACTGCTTCATGGATTACAGCAGGTAAGTTCCCGGGACAGAGTTTCCACACTAAACAGAGATCTTTCCTCAGAGTCCTGGTGTCTGAGAAGGAGGATCAAAGAGGTATAAACTCATCCCAGTATAAACTCAGCTCTTATTCATGCAATTACAGTGCCACACAAGTGTCATCTCTTCAGTCAGTCTTGGTCCAGAATTACATCCCTAGAAGCTTTGTTCCTGGGTTCATTGATTCATTGGTTTATCCATCCACCCATCCATTAACTATTAGCTAAATCTCTTTTACGTAAAAACACTCTCTTAACTGTTGGAGAATCAGATAAGAATAAGACAGACTTGGTGACATCCTTCTGAGTACCTAATCTCTAGTTGGGGAAAATAGCTGAAATGCTCCAGATGGTTAAGTGTGATAGATGCTATGAGAGAAAAACAAAGGATGTTATGGGAGCACATAAATGGGGGCTTAACCTGATCTGGAGTGTTAGAAAGGTTTCTCAGTGGAGGTGACATATAAGTTGGGACTTGCAAAGAGGTGATTATAAAGTAGAGGCTGTTTTTTCTCTAAAGGGCTTGTACTATTCCAAAAATATTTTGTTGAACATGTAGCATAAACTCTAGTGTCTTATATAAAAACAATTCCGATTTATTACCCAAAAGACCAACCTCAATTGGAGAGGAAGATAGTGAAATGGAAAATGGAGATCAAAACTTTGCTAAATCATTAGACATAGATTATAAATTAGTGGTTAAAACATTAATAGGGATTCATTTAGACTGTGGGACTCTGGGTGATTTTTCTTTTTTCTTTGTTTCTGTTTTCTTCAAATTTTCTGACATGAACCTACGTTACTTTTATTGTCAGAAAAAAGAAAGCAAGGAGGGGGATGTGATAAAAGAGACATATGGATGGAGTAAAATACAGGTGATATTCTTTAACAGGTGTATCATGAACTGGTTTTTTAGTACCACGTGTGGCTTTATGTGTCATGGCAAAACCTAGATGCTGTTTACAGAGGCATCACAAGCTGATCAAATGAACCATTTGACTGAGCATTTAGAAAACAGTTCAAACAAGGATTTGTCTTCAGTTTCTATAAAGTGTGAAGCTCGCCTTTGCTATTGGTCCTGAAGGTCCTGGGCAGGTGTGCTGGGTACACTGGTGGTGAGCCTAATGGTGGGTGCCTGTTCCCATATACCAGTGTAGTTTCTTGGCATGTGGAAATCATGGCCGCTCTGCTCCTGGGATTGTGTGACTGTGTGGCAATGTCAAAGGAGAGGAGAATGGGAGAAAGCTCTGAAAAATAGTACACTTCTATTTTTAAGCAAAACTCTTTTCACAGTCAGAGGCATAGCTTTCCTAAGTTTGGAGTGTTTAAACTACATGTACTTCTATAGAGCTTGACATGCACAGCCCTTGTGTGTCTAAAGAGAGGAATATGGGGCCAATATGGAGTTTTGAATGAGTTATATATTGTGTTTGTGAAGAAAGTAGACCATTTTAATTTAGTGTTTAATTTTATATTGATACTAGCCACATTCACAGAATATAACACTTGTAATTTGTGGAGGAGGGTTGACAGAAATTATTCAGCCCTGTACAGGTTTTCTAAACTCATGCATGTAAGTACATGATAAATATAAGTAGTAGTAGATTTGAATATTTTCAGATTTTGGTGGCTGTAATGATATCAAGGGCCATATCTTAAAGCTCAGAAAGTTACCGCCATGGGTATAAGATTGCTAATCTGCTTTCTATCTCTATGGATTTAGCTATTCTGGATATCCTGTCTAACTGGAATCACACAACATGTGATCTTGTGTGCCTGGCTATTTTCACTTACCATGTTTCTGAGGCTCATCCATCCATGTGTTAGCATGTACCAGTACTTTATCCCTTTTTATGACTGAATAATATGCCATTGTATGGATATAACCACATTTAGTCTATCCATTCATCATGTGGATTGCTTTCTCATTTGTCAGTTGTGAATAATGCTACTTTGAACATTCATGTAGAAGCTTTTGTTTGAATACCGACTTTCAATTCTTTTGGCTATATACCTAGGAGTAGAATGTCATATGAGTCATATGACCCAATTTTGGGGTCATATGCTAATTATTCTATGTTTAATTTTTTGTGGAAAGGTCAAACTGTTTTCCACCGTGGCTGCTCCATTTATATTACTGCCAGCAGAACCCACTGGACTTTGGGTTTTTTCTTTTTTTTGATTTGGTGAGCCAGATGTTTGACATCTTCTCCACTCATAATAACATTGTTTGATGGATGTTTTAGTCCTAAATAATAGTCATTGAACACACATACACAGAAAGAGGGAAAGAAAGGTGCAGCTTTAAGGAACCTCTTCTTGAACTATTTTGACTTGACTGCATAGCACCCAAATAGTGGCATGTCTTAGAGAATATCTGTTCATGCTGCGCATGAGGAAATAAGATCACAGGAGGTGGAATGACTCAGGAGATAAAAAGAGGTCACTCAACCAGCTAGTTATTGACAGAGTTAAGGCTCAGACTATGTCTTGCGGTTCTGAGCCCATTGTTCTTTCCCATGCATTATGCACTTGACCCATTTATCTTTTGATGCGCCCAGTTCTTAGGTTATGGTTTCCTTCTTTAGCTCAGAAATCTTCATAGGAAGGTAATGGGTATATCATTAATTCATAGATTATTTGTTCAGTTGCTCAGTTGTGTCCAAATCTTTGCAACCCTATGGACTGCAGCATGCCAGACTTCCTTGTCTTTCACCATCTCCTGGAGTTTGCTCAAACTCATGTCCATTGAGTCAGTGATGCCATCCAACCATCTCATCGTCTGTTGTCCCCTTCTCCTCCTGCCTTCAGTCTTTCCCAGCATCAGGGTCTTTTAGCACTTCGCCTCAGGTGGCCAAAGTATTGGAACTTCAGCATCAGTCCTTCCAATGAATATTCAGGGTTGATTTCCTTTAGGATTGACTGATTTGATCTCTTTGCTGTCCAAGGGACTCTCAAGAGTCTTCTCCAGCACCACAGTTTGAAGGCATCAATTCTTCTAATGTTTTAATAGATTATGGTTTCCTTCTTTTGCTCAGAAATCTTAGGATGTGATGTGTCTGTCATCTAATTAGGGTCAGCTTTACTTGTTCATTTATTTCTTCAAGCATTTATTCTACAAACTCCCAAAGAATGCTTATATATGAGAGAATGTGCAAGAGCTAAGGATACAATAGGAGGCAAGCAGTCGTGGGACTGTTTTCAGAGTGAAGAGTCTGGTAGTAAAGATGGCCACTTGACAAACAGTTACACAAAGAATGGGCTGTAATTGGGCTAAGTGCTATAAAGGAGAATTGCATGGTGCTGAGAGTTTATGGAAGGAGACCTGCACTATTTCAGTGGTTAAAAGTGTCAGAGAAAGCACTTAGGTTTATAAAATCTAATGTGGTTTGATTTCAAGGTCACCTGGAAGACTCTCTTCAGCGTCTAAATTCTTCCTCCATCTGCTCATTTATGTCAGAATTTAAAGATTTGATGTGCCAGTTCTATTTTTTTTTCTAATGTACATTTAGATTTAAAAAGCTATTAAATTTAAAAATTTATTTGTGGACTCCCGAAAATGACCTCGTATGCCACCATTGGTCCATATACCACACTGTGAGCACTGCTGCTCTAGATATTGATGACTTTTCTGTCATTTTGGATCCAAGAAACAGAGTGTTCCAACTCCAAACAGAGGCATGTCATCCAGACAGAAACAGGGAAGGAAAAGGCTGTGATAAAGTTGGAGGAAAGGAATGCGAAAGATGTAGGGGACTCAGTAAGCAGAAGAGATGCAAACAGACAAGGGGGAGGACAGGGAGTAAAAGGATGAGCCTGAATGGAGAGAAACAAGCTGGTTCTCAGGAAGTCTGTGCTCTGATCATGGGCAGTCTCTTAGAAGAGAATGAAATAAATACTCTCCTTTTCCATTTATTTCATTTATTTCATTCATCAGTAATTTGGATACAACTCACCCACCATGGAATAAGAAGAGGTGACATGAATCAGCTTCAGCTCTTTCCTGGTGGGTCAAATATGAGCATAGTTGGTATTTTGAAGTTTCAAGCTGTGTTTCTCTTTGTTGAGAGATGGAGATTTGAATTCTACTTTGGAGCATATCATTCCTTTGTTATGTTTTACACATTTGTAAAGGTACTTGGGGAAAATCATGAAGTAGATTTTTTTACACTGAGAAGCTTAGTATTGTGTCTGTAAACATAAATGGCTATTTATTGTTGAGCCAGCAGCCTATTTTGGAGATTCTGCTGGCTTTTATTTTTTTTCAGGGAGGTGGGGAATGATTAGGAAAATGATTTTTTTCTCTATATAAGTTTTACATCTAGAATGTTTTGTGCCTATGAACTCTTTTTTTGTGGAAAATTTCATTTTTCTTTTAGTAGTCATTGGCAAAACCTGTGAAACTATGAAGACTCAAAGTTTTATCTTCTATCTACCAATGGGAGGAAGACCAAAAAGAAACTGGACTTGGTTTGACACAATTCAAACTTGGCATCTGTATTTGTTTGCTAGGACTGCTGTAACAAAGTACCACAGACTGGGTGGCTCAAGCAACAGAAATATATTTTCTCACAAATCTGGAGGCTACAGGCTAAGATCTAGGTGTTAGGAGGGTTGGTTCCTTCTGAAGACCTTGAGGGAAGAATCTGTTCTTGGCTTGTTGATGGGTGTCTCCTCTCTTTGCCTTTCCACCATTTCTCTCTCTCTCTCTCTCTCTGTGTGTGTGTGTGTGTGTGTGTGTGTGTCTGTATCCAAATTTCTTCTTGTAAGGACATCAGTGGTATTGGGTGATGATCTACCCTAATGACTCAACTTAGTTGATTCTTTAAAGACTCTTTCTCTCGGGCTTCCCTGGTGGTCCAGTGGTTGAGAATCCGCCTGCCAATGCAGTTAGGAGACACTAATTTGATCCCCAATCCGGAAAGAGCCCACATGCTGTGAGGCAGCTAAGCCCGTGTGCCACCGCGGCTGAGCTTGCGCTCTGAAGCCCATGAGCAGCAACTGCTGAAGCCCACGTGCCCTAGAGTCTGTGCTCCGCAACAAGGGAAGCAGCACCATGAGAAGCCCGTGCACTGCGTCTAGAGAGTAGCCCCCCGCTCCACAAGGAGAGAAAGTCCACATCCAGCAACAAAGACCTAGTGCCGCCAAAAATAAAAATAAATACTTTTGTTTTTTTTTTTAAAAAGTTCTTTCTTGAAAATATAGCCACATTCTGAGATACTGTGACTTAGGACTTCAACATATGAATATTTGAGGTGGGGGGATACAATTCAGTCCTTAACAATGTCCTCCATATTATTTCAGTTATGTTAACCTGGAATTGTTGAGTATTTCAGAGCATATTATTTTGCAACTATTCTGTTGGGGTCATAGGTAAAGTCTATGACTTAAGTCTCACAGCAAGTCCTGCTATTTAGGAAAAGACTGATCCAGAGACAGAAAAGACAATTGAGAAGTCAGGCCAAGGATTGAAGGGAGGGAAAATCCTGTTTCTCTTTGGGCAGCTGGACCTGGATTCTGAGTTGTTGGAATGTATGGAGCACATAGCGGTGAGCATAAGGAAAAGTCAGCCTTCTGGAAGCAGACTGGGAGGTCAGCAGCATAATTCTTTAGGGGATACATCAAGCATATGTGTGGGGCCCACGGGCTCCTGGAGTATCACATCTAGCAGCAAGAATACACTACTAGGTATGTTATTTCCTTCTTATGCTTAAACTTCCAATACTTTTAAAGAAATTCAAGATAGGTCTAAGTGATGCTGTAGCGAATCAAGGGAGAGTTCTCTCCCAGACCTGGGTTTGAGACTTATATAGGCTTCCATGGTGGCTTAGGGGTAAAGAATCTGCCTGCCAGTACAGGAGGCAGGGAGACATGGGTTTGATCCTGGGTCAGGAAGATCCCCTGGAGAAGGAAACGGCAACCCACTCCAGTATTCTTGCCTGGAAAATTCCATGGACAGAGGAGCCTGGCGGGCTACAGTCCATGGGGTCACAAAAGAGTCGGACACGACTTGGCAACTAAACAACAACAACAGCGGGACCAACACAACTCCCCAAACCTCCTGTGTGTCCTGTGTGCTACCCCAGATGTCCAGGGACCAGAGCCTGGAGGCTTGATGAAGAACTGGAACTAGGTGAGCACAGACTCAGAAGTAAAGGTGGGTTTGTGTGCGCTTTGAGTTGCAGTGTAGTTGGTAGGGGTGCTAAGCCATTGTAGTTTGAGTGTTAATATAAATGTAACTTCATTTTATTGTCATTAGCAGTGAACCCTGGGGATAATGTTCACTGAGGGATCTTTTTAAAATCAGATGTGTCAATTAAATTTTCTTTAATGAGTATTCATCGGCTATGAAAGCAGCAAAATATCTGAGGAAAAATGAAAGCTTTGTAACTAACTAGACTTTTGCAAGTGCTAAAAGCAATGGAGGCAGTAGTCTCATTGTTTTGAATCTTTAAATAGCAGCTCAGAGGCACTTATTAAGTTCTAACTTTAGCCTACATCAGCTGTCCCAGTAATGCTTCTTGTTATTTTCTGGTCCAAGATTCTATCCAAGAGCATGTTTGCATTTAGTTGTTACATCTCATCAGTTTCCTCCAATTTGAAACTGTTCTTCAGTCTTTTCCCGTCTCCCACATCCTTAACAGTCTTAAAGAATATAGACCTTTCATTTTATGTCGACTCTTATTTGGGTCTGCCTGATATTTCCCCATGATCAGACTATAGTGGAGGATGTCATTTAGAAACCATCTAGGTGTTCAGTGTGATCATTATTACTAGTGACCCCTGCATCTAGACACTCTCAGAGGATAGCATTAAGTAAGGTATACATGTATATATCTGCATACACATTTACACACATTGACATCAGCCACTATTTCCAAATTTATCTGAATGTGTTTAATGTATACTTAGTCACCCAGTCATATCTGACTCTTTGAGATGCCATGGACTGTAGCCCACCAGGATCCTCTGTCCATGAAGTTTTCTAGGCCATTTATCTGAATATATACATTAAAAACCCTCTAAGTTCACACTGAGGCTTAAAACCCCAGCCTAATATGTCAAGATTCTTTCTAGTCTCCTCTTTTCCATGTTTGTACAATACCTTCTCAGACAGTGACGTCTGTTGTCCTCAATATATTTACTTATTTGCTCTATCAATTAACTTATTTACTCAGTTTCCAAGCACTCCAGTCATATATTTTCTCTGCAACTTCCATGCCACACCTTCTCCTCAGCCAGCTGTTTTAGATGTCAGCATCTCTTCCCCAGTGTGGGAAGTGAAAGGAATGTGAGAGAAAAAGGAGTTGGGAAGGGAAGCAAAGATGGAAAGGACAGGGAAATTTCTTTTTATTAAAGTCAGTTTGAGTTGACTTTTCTGTTACTTGCCACCTAAACCGTGCTAAATGCTGCAACCCATAATTGTTCAGTCAGTAAGTTGTGTCCAATCCTCATGACCCCATGGACTGCAGCACACCAGCACGCAACCCATAGTACATTATTGCAATTATTTGTTTGCAAATATGTCTGCCCACTGGATTATAAGCTATGAAAAAGACTCATCTCTTTACCTCTATTTTTTCCAGTGGTTTCCACAGTGCCTGTCACATGGTGGGTTCTTGGTAACTGCATCTGGTGCCAGTGACACAAAAACAATTGAGACATAACTGTTCTCCAAGAGCTAGTAGGAATCATCAATACAATCAGATAATCTCTAAAATAGATACCAGTGGAAAGAGTTGTGAGCATATAGGAAGAAAGCATAAGTAGGGCTTCCTGGGTAGTTCAAATGGGAAAGAATCTACTTGCAATGCAGGAGGCCTGGATTTGACCCCTGGATTGGGAAGGTTCCCTGGAGAAGGGCATGGTAACCCACTCTAGTATTCTTGCCTGGAGAATTCCATGGACAGAACAGCCTGATGGGCTACAGTTCATGGGGTCGCAAAGAATCAGACATGATTGAGCAATTTCACTCACTTACTCAAATGGGACTTTACCAGTATAAACAAATCAGAGCTGTCTTCAGATAATTGTATATGTTTTAAACATATTTCTATAAATCCGTAGAATTTAAGTTTGAGAAGCTGACTGAATGGTCGTATGTTCTCAATGAGTGGGTTAGAATTAAAACTAGGAGCTGAATGAATACTTGAATTAAAGTCCCTGAAAACTGTAAGGTGCTACCTTCCCAGTGGTAAAACATATTTTAGAAGCATTTGCTTAAAACCTCAAAATAATGTAGTCTTTTCTAGCAGGAGAAGCCAGGACTGATCTCATTTCAACAAAACTAACAGCAGTGGTGACACCTTGTGCTCCATTGTCCTTCCCTTTACATTAAAATGTCTCTGACCCTGAGCTCTGAGAGGGCAGGATGTGTGTCTGCCATGCTCATCAAGGCATCCTCGGCACCCAGCTAAACACTTAATGAAAATGCCATCCTGTGTAACTTCGATCCAGTTTTCTGAATGCACTGAGAATGGCAAGCATGATACCCAGAATCATAGATATCTGTTCTCTCTAAAGAGAGCTAAGGACCTATGTGGCTGGATGGAGCCCCCTCCTGCTTGCCTGCTCCTACCTCCAGTTTCTTTTTGCCCTGTCCTGGATTTTAAAGACTCTCTGTTCTTGCCTCCACATGTCTCCCTTTCTACTCCACTCAATCCCCCTCCTTGTGGATTGATCAGTTTCTCTGGATTCACCTTTCTGGCAGATGACAGTGAAACTTCTCTTTAGGAAGCCTGGGTGTTGCAGGCTCAGGTAATAGACAGAAAAGTCAGAGACTAGAGCCTAAGGTCACAGACTATGTGGGTAGCAGAGCCTGAATTAGAATTTTCAACTCCAGGACAGTTCCAATAAGCTACGCTGAACAGGAAGCCAAAAAGGGCAGTTTTCACATTTCTGCAGAATTCTTGCAGCATCTGGGACCAAGGTCAGTTCAATTAACTCACATTTATGTGCCTTTAACAACAACCTCATATCCCATAGTTAGACTGTACCGTCAGCAAGTAAATTAGTTCACGTGGGTCATTCTTTCTGTTCTTATAACTTAAACGATACGGTAGGTGGCCGTGATCAGGGATAACAGCAAACATGGAAGAGATCATTCCAAATAAAATATTAACTAATGCAGGTCTGCCGTGTAAGTGGCTTGATGCATGGTAAATTGCATTTGCACTTGGCCAAATGGTAAGTGATGTATGTTGGGCACAAGAATAATAAATACAAGGAACAATCAATTGAACTGAACTAAAGTGGTGTGGTTTTGAAGGACGGCTTAGAGTTATATCTTCCAAACATAGCTAAAAAAAAGGACTCAATTAAAAAGTAAATTGGAAAACTATAAAGTAGCTGACACAAATACAAGGTTAAGTTTATGGAAGTTATAAATGCTAAACAGTTTCCCTCTACGATTCCAATTTCTGCCCACTCTGATTCTTCTTGTGCCTTCCATTTTTTTTTATGAGTATTATTACTCAACAGGAGAACAATCAGTTATATCAGAGCCATTCACTGTAAAGTTTGTGTCAATAATTTTTATTGAAATAGGACAAAAACAAAGGAGTTTGTAGAGAGAGGCAAATTATTATGCTACCAGGGTACCATGAGGAGTCTTTGAGCTGCAGGGGAAAAAAGGAAAAACTCTCCCTGTGGAGAGAATAGAATGTGTTTCATTTCAATATCTATTACAATTATGAAAGAGCCAGAGCATTCCATGGCTTTGAACAGTCTTTGTGAACAGAGCTTCATGTCAGGGCTGTGGGTATGATTTTCAGGCCCCGAGGCTGGTAGTTCAATAACTAGCAGAAATAGTCAGGGCTTTGGGGATGGGGAGCAAAATGACGGGTAGGAATCAGGATGCTCTAGCCTGAGTGATCATAAGAAACCCTTCAGGGGATTTTCATTTTAAATATGGATTTTTTTGGGAACCCTTATGGAATCTCAATCTCCTGGGGCACTGTAGGGAGGTACATTCCTAAATTAACTATCTTTCTAGTTTCAGGGCTTGAAAATTACAGACATGTACCTAATGCCAGGCTTGGTGTCATGGAATGTTCTAATGGGAGGGACATGGCAACTGTGGGAAGAATGAGGTGGGCGATGGGACTCTCTCTGTTTGGCGCATTTACGTGGATGCTCTGCCACCAGGATGTGAGCTCTTTGAGACAAGGGAGTGTCCTCGTTATTTTTGGATCTCCAGCTATCCAGCATCTAGTACATCCTGGCACCTGCTGGTTGGATCCTTTTATGCTGGTATGATCACTTCCAGATTCACAAGCAGGTAAATTAACAGCAAGCACATGTTGGTTAGGCTGGTTAAGACCTATTTTAAGTATCCAGCTGAAGGGTTGGGATTAATAGCCAATAAGAGTAATATTGAATGACTAATAATAGTCATGGCCAAAAGGATCACCATGAAGTGAAGCACACGGGGAAAACAAGGCAGAAGGCTTGGGCTCTGTTCAGGGGCTCCCCAGGATACCACACTGTTGCCCTCCGCTCTGCCACCTCCTTGTTTAACTGCTCAGGAAGAAGTTAGGTCTTAGGGTGCAAAGCTGGGCCACTCTCTGCTCTCTTTCCTAGAAGGCACACACAGGAGTTCAATCAGAAGAGCCCTTTGAATGAAACACCAAGGTGGCAAGTTGCATTTTTTTTTTTTTTTAAATAAGTCTTTGGCTTTGTTTGTGTAATGTGCAAATAAGCCAGCCCCATGTGTTGATCTCAACAGAGATAACTGTTTACATAAAAATAAATGCCAAACCTGACTTTAAGCAAAACATATTTGTAGGTTAATTTCCTTATCTGTCCAGTACTTCTTATTTCTTACCAGGCATATTTCTAACACTGTCCTTGTTTCTCTGTCGTTTATCATCTATGCTTGACGTCTTCTTGCTCTTACTAACAGCCTTGACTTGCCTTTTTATTTCTGATATCAAAAATCACACTGATGCTAACATATTTCATGGCTAATTCTTTTCAATGAGGGCTTTGTTAGTGGCTCAGAGGGCTAAGAATCTGCCTACAGTGCAGGAGACCAAAGTTTGATCCATGGCTTGGGAAGATCCCCTGAAGAAGGGAAAGGGTACCCACTGCAGTATTCTTGCCTAGAGGATTTCATGGACAGAGGAGCCTGGTGGGCTATAATCCATGGGTGTACAAAGAGTCAGACATGACTGAGCAATTAACACTTTCACTTTTCAATAAATATAACACATAAACACAATAGCAGTCAAAGATTTAAAGACTACAAATCAGAAATCACTGATCCAAAGCTAAGTCATAGTACCTGCCAGGTAAGCAAAAGACTGGTTAGCTTTAGATAGGAGTCCTTAGGCGAATTTCATTGTTTCTGCATAGAGGTATGTGTGTATGAATATGTGTGTATATACTTGTTGGTGTGTATGTGTATTTAGTGGATTCATTGCTAACTTAAAAAGTGAGTAATTTCATATAAAGGGCTTCCCTGATAGCTCAGTTGGTAAAGAATCTGCCTGCAATGCAGGAGACCCCAGTTTGATTCCTGGGTCAGGAAGATCCCCTGGAGAAGGGAAAGGCTACCCACTCTGGTGTTCTTGGGCTTCTCTTGTAGCTCAGTTGGTAAAGAATCCACCTGCAATGTGGGAGACCTGGGTTTAATCCCTGGGTTTGGAAGATCCCCTGGAGAAGGGAATGGCCACCCACTCCAGTATTTCATATAAAACCGATCTCGGCATCCAAATGCTTTAAAACCTGAGAAGACTTGTGGATTGAATTGTAGGGTTTCACAAACACTGGGGTGTGCTTTCCATTCTCAGGATTGGCTGCTTCATTCTTTTACATGTCCTGCCTGATTCTGGTAGGCTTTTCAGTTTGCCACCCCCAACTAGAAAAGGGCCGCCCTGGCCTCTTGCCTCACTTTGAAGATTATGCGGTCTTCCCTCCAACCCCTAGCCTGTTAGTTATGATCAAAGCTCTTTAACAGCAATGGGCCCTTGAAGGCAGTGCAGGTTCAGATTCAACAGCAATTATCAAATGCCTTCTAGGGCATCAGTTACTGTGTTTTCATATACATTGACTTTTTCAAGCTTGAGCTTACTGTACAACCACTTAATCATCCAGGAGAGATTAAATCTTATCTGATATCCGTAAGAAGGTTAACTGAGACCCTGCATGACCACTGCCAGAAGGTGTCAAACACCCCCACCCCTGAAACCCCCCAAAGCTTTAATTTACAAGGAAAGGCTATGGCCAGAGTTGGTAAAGTTCAGGTTAAAGTTATTCTTGAACTCCCTGAATTAACTGCTTGAAATGCCCTAAACTAATGGAGGAGGAGGGGCCTTTCCACACACAGGCCTCAGATCTTCTCCCTCAAGACATTTCTGGAGTTCCTTGGGAGCTGTGAGCAGTGGTGAAGTGGAAAAGTAAGATGCTGATGAGGGAAGAACTGATTTGGTATTGGCCAGCCTGTAGGGGACGGTTGAATTTTGGGGTCGGGGAAGTAGTGCCCACCGTGGGAAAATGACTGTGTGCTCATGGTCTTCTGGGTAGGGAGGGGGCGCTCAGCAGTGTGAGGGGATGCCACGTGCCATTGTGTATCTGTCTTCAATGCTTCCCCATACTTGCCTTTCTTTCCTCAAGGGATACAGTCTTACATTCTACAATTTAACAGCAATGACAACACCTGAAATCCTTAGCAAATGGCCTGGTATATATTATACTAGGATAAGACCTTTCCCAGGAGGATAAAGTGAAGGGAGGAGGTGCTGCAGAGGGATGGGAAGAGGATGGGAAGGAGGCAGTGCCGGTCGGTCAAGAGCTCAGCGTGCACAGATGGCTGGGAGGGGCCTGGGTGATGACACTCTGAGCCAGGGGGATCTTATGATAAAGCAAAGTTCATCATTTCCCTTCTAGGCTCGAAGCTCTGATGGCAACTCTGTCCCACAGACATATAATATGATCCATAAATGTGAGCCATGTGAGTAATTTAAAAATGTTTAGCTGCCACATTATTACTGTCTCTTGCATGCTCAGTCGTGTCTGACTCTTTGTGACACCATGGATTGTAGCCTGCCAGTCCCCTCTGTCCATGGTATTTTCCAGGCAAGAATACTGGAGTGGGTTGCCATTCCTTTCTCGAGGGAATCTTCCCGACCCAGGGATCCAACCCACATCTCCTGTGTCTCCTGCATTGGCAGGCTGATTCTTTACCACTGAGCCACCTGGGAAGCCCAAATTAAAAAAAGTAAAAACTAGGTGAAATGAGTTTTAAGAATATATTATACTTAGCCCATATAGTGAAATATTATGATTTCAAAGCATAATCAACACAAAAAATATTGATGAAGTATTTAAATTATTTGTTGCTTATTTATAGTTGCACTGGGTCTTCGTTGCTGCACTTGGGCTTTCTCTAGTTGCAGTGGGCAGGGGCTACTCTTTGTTGCAGTGCACAGGCTACTCATGGCAGTGGTTTCCCTTGCTATGGAGCATGGGCTCTAGGTGAGCAGGATTCAGTAGTTGCAGCACACAGGCTCAGCAGTTGTGACTTGCAGGCTGCAGAGAGCAGGCTCCATAGCTGTGGAGGGGTTGCCTGAGGCGTGTGGAATCTTCCCAGATCAGGGATGGAACCTGTGGCCCCTGCATTGTCAGGGAAATTCTTATCCACTATACCACCAAGAAAGTCCTTACATACTTTTTATATAAAATTTTTTCAAAATATTTGGTGTGTGTTTTATACTTGCAGCATCTCTCTATTCAGACTAACAGTATTTGAAATACAAGCTTGGCTCACACTGTCAGTGGCTAACATGTGGGCCACCACAGCCTTAGATGGTTTCCCATTGCTTTTAGAACAAAATCCAAAATCTTTGATCTGATTCAGTGGGCTCTTGATATGACTATCCCTTTTGTTTTATCTCATGCCATGGCCTCCTTTGCTTTGGTGCTAGGTATAATAAATTTTTTGTTGAACTCTTTTCCTCTCTCAAACTTCTGGGTCTTGCAAATATAAATTCAATTGCTGGATAACTCTCTCTCTCACACACATTTGCCTGAATAACTCTTACTTATCCTTATGTATTTATATGTATATTGGATCCATTTTGAGCTTTCTGTTTATTTATCTTAGTCTGTTTTATTTAGTTATCAGTCCCATTCTGTATGACTTACTATACTTTTCAGTGCATTTTAATATAGATTCTAGAGGCATGAATATATATTAATTCTAGGGCTTCCCTGGTGGTTCAGACAGTAAAGAATCTGCCTGCAATGTGGGAGACCTGGGTTCGATCTCTGGGTTGGGAAGATCCCCTGGAGGGGGACATGGCAAACCACTCCAGTATTCTTGCCCGGAGAAACCCCATGGACAGAGAAGCCTGGTGGGCTGCAATCCATGGGGTCACAAAGAGTCGGACACGACTGAGTGACTAAGCACACTAGAGGCATGAAGATCTCTTTTTTTCATTTTCAAAGATTTTCAAAAAAATGTTTCTCACTTCTTTACTTCCTGTTGGATCTGATATTCATTTTTCCTCTTCCAAACAATACCATTGAATCATAGAGAAAGCAAGGGAATCCAGAAAAACATCTACTTCTGCTTCATGTACTATGTTAAAGACTTTGACCATGTGGATCACAACAAAATGTGGAAAATTCTTAAAGAGATGAGACTACCAGACCACCTTATCTGTCTCCTGAGAATCCTGTATGCAGGTCAAGAAGCAGCAGTTAGAACTGGACGTGGAACAACAGCCTTTTCATTATAGGGGACTGGAATGCAAACGTAGGAAGTCAAGAAACACCTGGAGTAACAGGCAAATTTGGCCTTGGAATGCAGAATGAAGTTGGGCAAAGACTAATAGAGTTTTGCCAAGAGAACGCACTGGTCATAGCAAACACCCTCTTCCAACAACACAAGAGAAGACTACACATGGACATCACCAGATGGTCAACGTCAAAATCAGATTGATTATATTCTTTGCAGCCAAAGATGGAGAAGCTCTATACAGTCAACAAAAACAAGACCGGGAGCTGACTGTGGCTCAGATCATGAACTCCTTATTACCAAATTCAGACTCAACTAGAAGAAAGTAGGCAAAACCGGTAGACCATTCAGGTATGACCTAAATCAAATCCCTTATGATTATACAGTGGAAGTGAGAAATAGATTTAAGGGCCTCGATCTGATAGATAGAGTGCCTGATGAACTATAGAATGAGGTTCGTGACATTGTACAGGAGACAGGGATCAAGACCATCCCCATGGAAAAGAAATGCAAAAAAGCAAAATGGCTGTCTGGGGAGGCCTTACAAATAGCTGTGAAAAGAAGAGAGGCGAAAAGCAAAGGAGAAAAGGAAAGATATAAGCACCTGAATGCAGAGTTCCAAAGAATAGCAAGAAGAGATAAGAAAGCCTTCTTCAGTGATCAATGCAAAGAAATAGAGGAAAA
>SJYT01070838.1:73647-85813 GCA_006410635.1 Cephalophus harveyi | reverse complement strand
ATTGCTGGGAGAAATAACAGCCTCAGATGTGCAGGTGATACCACTTTAATGGGATAAAAGAGGAACTAAAGAGACTCTTGACAGTCAAAGAGAAGAGTGAGAAAGCTGGCTTAAAACTCAACATTCAAATAAACTTAAGATCACGGCATCCAGTCCCATCATGGCAAACAGAATGAGAAAAAGTGGAAACACTGATAGATTTTCTTTTCTTGGGCTTCAAAATCACTGCAGATGGTGACTGCAGCCATGAAATTAAAAGACGCTTGCTCCTTGGAAGAAAAACTATGGCAAACCTAGACAGCATATTAAAAAACAGAGACATTACCTTGCTGACATTACCATCTAGTCAAAGCTATGGTTTTTCAGTAGTCATGTATGGATTTGAGAGTTGGACCATAAAGAAAGTTTAGTGGAAAAGAATTGATGCTTTTGAATTGTGGTGTTGGAGAAGACTCTTGAGAGTGCCCTGGACTGCAAGGAGATCAAACCAGTAAATCCTAAAGGAAATCAACCCTGAATATTCTTTGGAAGGACTGATGCTGAAGTTGAAGCTCCAATATTTTGGCCACCTGATGCAAAGAGCTGACTCATTGGAAAAGATCCTGATGCTGAGAAAGATTGACGGCAAAAGGAGAAGGGGAAGGCAAAGGATGAGATGGTTGTATAGTGTCACCAACTCAATGGATATGAATTTGAACAAACTCCGAGAGATAGTGAAGCTCAGGGGAGTCTGGTGTGCTGCACTCCATGGGGTCACAAAAAAGTAGGAGATGACTTAGTGATTGAACAACAACAAACGATACCCACATTTAATTTGGTAAAAATGTATACTTTGCAATTATTGAGACTTCCCACAAAGAATAAGATTATAACTTCTTACTTGACTTTTCAGTATCCTTCTATTTTTCCTTGAAGCATGCTTTTTTATTGCCTTCTGAGGTATCACAAGATGAAGGATGCATTTACCAGGAAGATGACTTTGAGATCAGCCTGCAGGAAATTGATTAGGGAGTTCTCTTGTAATTGTTATCTGTGAAAAAGGGAAGGAAACAGGATGGAGTGGAAAATATTGTGCCTCACAAATACTCTGGTCAACCTTGTGAGAGTTCTAAAACCCTTTAGAGTTGTCTCAAGTTGAGCTGACGGGCGTAGTCTTTAGAACCTCTGGGCAACCACTGGATATGACTATCATGAGATGTGTCTGCCCCATGAGGAGGAGGTATAACCCCAGAGAAGTTAGTTCTCTCCAGATGATGAAAATTTCCTGAGTGGAAGGAGTAAGTCATCCAGTCCTAAAGGGGGCTCTAGATAGCACGTTATACTCCTCTCTTCTGATGTACCCCCCTCATCTCCCAATGCTTAATCTTTGCACATTTTTTTTGCAGATTTCTTTCCCCTGGACCACAACTCTAAATATTCAAGTATAAGAGAACCTCCTAGGTTCCCTAGTACTTCCTCTCAACATTTCTTTTTCTTCAGTCAATATTTCCTGAATTATGCATTCTCCTTCTATAATTAAAGTTAATTTTAGATGCATGTTAAACTGGAATGTAACTATCATATTAAACAAGAGATTTTACAGGTATTACAGCTTTGGAAGAGATTAAAGTGTGTATTTAAGTGAATGTTTCAGTTGATTTCTAGAAAAAGTATTAAATAAAGTACATAGATGTGCTGCTACACAGATATGGCAAAGAGCATGACTCAGTTTAGAACCACTTTCCAAGGCAATTATATTCTCTTCCTGGCTAAATATGCTATGCTGACAGCCTCACTTGTGTCTTTAGCTTAAATCTCTTCTTGGAGTTCAGGCTCTTCTAACTGACTGCCTACTTGACAGCTCCTCCTGGACATCTCACAGCCTCCTTAAAGTTATGATGTTCAAAAGTAAACTCTGGGGCTTTCTTCCCCTAAACTCTTCCTTGTCTTCTCTTTGCCACTTCACCAAGACCTGTGTTGTTCAGTCCAGAAGGCTGGAAGTCTTCTTTGATTTCTTTTCCTCTTTCACCTTGCACATATAATCCCAAAGAATTCCTTTTGATTCTATTTCTAGGATATTACGTGCATTTATTCTCATCTTTCTAGCTTCATTGTTGGCACTTTATTTTAGGCCGTGATCATTTTTCTCTTGTATTCTGATCGTACTGTCTTTAATGGTCTCTGATCCATTGTGCCTACTGAGCCAAAGTAATTTTTTTAAACCAAAAACCTGGTAATCTGACTCTTCTGTGTGTTAACCATCAATGACTTCCCACTGCACATAAAATAAAATTCATCTTGTTTAATATAGTCTCCAAGGCCACATGGGCTCAGAGGTACAGAATCCACCTACAAGTGCAGGAGATGTGAGTTTGATCCTTGGGTTGGGAAGATACCCTGGAGAAGGAAATGTCACCCCTCTCCATTATTCTTGTCTGGAAAATTCCATGGACAGAGGTGCCTGGAGGGTTACAGTCCGTGGACTCACAAAGGGTGGGACACGACTTAGTGAGTGAGCATGGCAAAGCCACACTCATTTATTTCTCCGTTTTCGTCTCACACCACTATTCTTTTTGCCCACTGATCTCTAATGAAGTCAGCCTTCCTCCCCTCTGTTCTTTGAAAACCTCTAGCTCTTCTGGAACTCAGGACCTTGCTCAGATATCTCTTCTTAAGATACTGTTTTTCTGGCTCTTTAGTGATAGACTCTTTCTAATGCATTGAGTCCCACTATAAATGTTCTTTTCTCTTATTGTCTTTTCAGAGTGTCTAAAGTAGCCTGCCTCCCTGTCCCATTGTCTGGGTTCTTCTTTAGTACCGCCCTCTATTTGATTTCTAGTATTTATCATGATTTTAATTATACAGGTTCTTTCTTTGCTTGTTGTGTGTTAACTCTCTTTCCCACTGAACCTCAAGCTCCCCGAGCAGAGTAGAGCCTCAAAATAGTTCTTCTCAGTGAATGGATGAGTAAATAGCATGAAAATATTACCAAAATCTATAATGCTTCAGAGAATTTTCTTTTCTTCTCCTTATTGGAGACATTGCTATTTACTTGTAAGGAGGGACACAAGTTTTGTCTCCTGTGTGGCCTCGGAGGCAGTGGCATCCCCCTTTTGGTAGCTTCGCTGTGGGCTAACAGAGGTCTGTGCAGGCCTGTCTGTAGGACAGCAACATCTCTGACTGATCCAGACAGTGTTGATTTTCAGTATCTCTAGGCCGAGCTTGGGGTGCTTCAGCTCTACTTTTTATAAGAAGGCTGTTTTTCAAAACACATTAACTCACATTAAAGGCTTCCCAGGTGGCGCTAGTGGTAAAGAACACGCTTGCCAATGCAGGAGACTTAAGAGATGAGACTTTGCTCCCTGGGTTGGGAAGATCGCCTGGAGGAGAGCACGACCTCAGCTGAAGTGACTTAGTGCACTGCAAAGACAGTTGGTATTTCCCTCTGCCCCTCCTCCCCCATGTAAATAAGCCACGGGCTGTGGGGCCAGGGCTTTCTCCTGGGGCCCAGCTCAGCCTAGGTCTGGTGCTCATCATGATAATGAGAGCTTGGGAATCAGGTGGATTCTGCTCACTCTGCTTCTGTGCCCCTGCGCTTAGAACAGCCAACTGTGAGGTGTATTACAAGAAATTGATATTCGTCATTCCATTACTAGTGGGATCCTTTCCCACTACGTATTCTAATTCATTGCTACTGATATATAGGCAAGCTATTGGTAGTCTACATTTTTCCCTCTTTGGCTATCCTCCTAAAATGTTATTTGTGCAAATAGCTTTTTAGTTGATTTGCTTTAGATTTCTGGGTAAAACTATAAATTGTACCATCGGCAACTAATTAATTTTTTTGTTACTTCCTTTCCAGTGGTTATGCACCTTATTTCTTTTATTGTTGTATTTCAGTCTCTAGAATTTACAGGATAATGTCAAAGTGTCAACAGTAAGCATCATTGTTTAGTTTCTGATTTGAATGGAAACGCCTCTAGTGTTTTATTGTTGCTGTGCAGTCTTTCCTACATCAGGCATGCCCTCCTATTCTCTTCCTTTACTAAAGAAATTTTTTTTCAGTAAGTTATTTTCAAATGTTAGGCTGTCTAGCTTTAGGCTCGGTCTGCTTCCTCAGAACTTCTTCCTTTTGGTTCCATTTTATAGATAAGTGTGTTTCTTGCCCATGTTTCTGATATTAGAATCTTAAAATCCTGCTCAGCTTCCCCCTTCTCAAGATTTCTCAACCTATCCCATATGCACTTGACTTTCACCATATATGTTGTTCACAGAAATATATGAGGAGTCCCTTAGGAATACAAGGTCAAATTGGGGACAGTATTGACTGACCTTTGATCTGAGGGTGTCACAGGTGGGGACAGGGAGAGGATACTCATGCTTTCCAGGTATCATGAAATCTGGGAATTCTGTTTCTCAAATTCTGTCATTTTAGAGCCATGAAAATAAATGTTGTTCCTGACACAGCATGAGCACTGGGATATGAAGTTTGTTTTAAAGAAGTTGCTATAAGGGATTTCAAATGATCGTAGCCTCAAATTCAAGAAGCAAATGTCAGCTCCAATATCCAACATGGGAAAAATATGACCAGCCCATAGGCATCAATAGCAGAGCTATGGAGCAATCCTGGGAGAAGGTTCTTACCTGTAAACCTTGTGAATTATTGTGTATTGTTGACCATCATAATATAATAATTTCTGCTTTGGGTTTATTTTCATGCCAACGAATTCCTCTATGGATGGAATAAATTGGCTACTTTTGGTACTTCAGAGGTTTATTTCACAACAGCTGGAAGCGGGAGCAAAGGAATGTAAGCTTCTTATCTATGTCTTCACACCACTCTCCTAATCTCTAGAGACATGCCACCAACTGCCTCCTTGGTGCTTTTCATTAACTGTCCCCATAGATACCTTCATCTCAATTTTTATTTTGCCCTCAGTTGAGCTTGCTTCCCTGCCCTATTCCTTGTCTGGTTATGGCAGAGATTGCTTCTTCTTTCCCCAGGATCTCCTGTATCCTTCCAGCATAGCATAGTCATAGAATCTCTAACTATTAGCTCGGCACTCCAAATAAATCTACTGATTTGCCTCCCTTGCTTATTCTTTCTAATATGATGCTAGTGAAAGGGTCATGTGTCAGCTTCTGTTTATTATCATCCCCACTATAAAGATGAAACAAAGATTAAATACTTTGCAGAAGATAGTATGCAACCCTGAATATTCATTGGAAGGATGGATGCTGAAGCCTCAATGTTTTTGGCCACTTGCTGGAATGAGCTGACTCATTGGAAAAGACCTTGATGCTGGGAAAGATTGAAGGCAAAAGGAGAAGGGGGTGGCAGAAGGTGAGATGGTTAGATAGCATCACTGTCTCAATAGACATGAATTTGAGCAAACTCTGGGAGACAGTGAAGGAAAAGGAAGCCTGGCGTGCTGCAGTCCATGGGGTCAAAAAGAGTCAGACATGACTCAGCGATTGAACAACAATAACAACAATAAGATTGTATAGGGCTGGTCAGTATAGATGGTTTATTCAGCCTGAGCAAGTACCTGTAGATGGTTTATTGAAACCTAAACAGTCTGGCTCCAGAACTCATGCTCTGAGCCAGGATGTTATATTGCCTTCCTTATTGTGTTTTATTCAGTTGCCCATATGTAACCTCCTCTGTGAAGCTTTCCCTTATTGGCTTGGTCAGGATTTAGTAATTCTTGCCCACCTCTGTGATTCTACAGTTTCTGTTCACATCTAATAGATGGTCTGCTAATGATTTTTTTGTCTGCCTTCTCCTCTAAGAGCATAAACTTTCCTGATTGGGACTGTGTCTTCTCTGTATTTGTTACCCAACAATTAAATACAGTTCCTCATCCTAGTAACAAT
The DNA here is from genome assembly GCA_006410635.1 of Cephalophus harveyi. NCBI lineage: Eukaryota > Metazoa > Chordata > Mammalia > Artiodactyla > Bovidae > Cephalophus > Cephalophus harveyi. The sequence continues at coordinate 79,957 of SJYT01070838.1, read as the reverse complement.
CTCAGTAAAGGCTACAAAACTAAAATGTTTAAATCTAAAGAATAATCGAACATGAATATAAAAAAGCTTCTACTCTCTTAATTATACACTGAAGCTTTTCTTCTTTTTGAAATGCCTCCCCCACCACCACAAATACAATTGTGTTAATTCAACTTTTTAAACAGTTTGTGAATTAATATTTACCTGTAGACTCCCCCTTCCCAGCCCTGTCCCTTCAGCCCTCCAAGTGATCTTTCTACAACATTTGTGACCATGTTGCTCTCCTGCGTATCATTCTCCTTGAACCCTCACAGGCTTCATGTATGTGACAAAATTCCCACTCTCAGGATGGCAGGTAGCGCCTCAAGATCTGCCCATCCCTACCTTACCAGTTGCAGTTTTACCCATTGCCACATTTGTCCTCTTTCTCCAGCTGTGTGGAACAACTTATAGGGCCCAACTGAAAAGCCACGTGTCAGCCTCCTTTCTTGCTTTTTCCCACGTTGTCTCACTGCTTCCATCAATGTTTGTCAAGCTGTAACGTGCATTGGAGAAGGAAATGGCAACCCCCTCCAATATTCTTGCCTTGAAAATCCCATGGACAGAGGAGGCTGGAGGGCTATGGTCCATGGGGTCACGAAAGTCAGACATGACTTAGCAACTAAACAACAGCAATGTGCCTGGTTGTCGTGCCTGTTGGCCTGGTCACATTGCAGCATCTGATTTTGTAGGTCTCAAGTGGGGTTTGACCTTCTACATTTCTAACAAATTCCCCAGTGGTGCTGTTGCTGCTGATTTTCAGCCCACACTTTGAGAGGCATAGATCTAGGCTCACCTTTTCCTCTTCTTCCTCTTGGTAGGTTCTTTCAAAGCAGCACACCAAATACAGGTATCGCCTCTTCTAGGAATCATAGATGGCTCTCTCTCTTGTGAGAAGAGACAGTGACGTTCGTCTTTGTATTCTCAGCTTCTAGCTCCCTACCTGCAGCAGAGATCTCACTAAGTGAATGCTGACTGTTCATTTCATGGGCAAAGTGTTTATGCAGTGGCAACCTAGGCTAAAGCAATAGGCATGGTGCAATGAGACACAGTCTAACCCACAAACTAACTGCTCGGAAGCCTCTGTTACATTCAAAGAACTGGGGTTGGGGTTTGGGGTACAGAAAGGAGAAAGGTACAGTCCCTGCTCACAGGGTCCTGCAGAGAAGTTGGGGAGAGAGACCAGCATCTGGTTTGCTATACAACATGGCAAAAATGATTCATCTGTGATGAACAGAATGAAGTGGGAGCTGTTTGTTGTTCACTGGCATTTGAGGATGTTTTTTGTGGTTATGTGAATTGAGACTGGAGGAAATAGTAGACACCTGGCAGCAAGTTGGTGGAGGGAGATGTTTCAGGAAAATGGAATAGGATGCCAAAACTTCTCCGCCTTTTTCCCCACTGACACTTATGTGACTCAGTGGTGCTCCGGTGCATGCTACCATGGATATGTCCACTGTTGTTGCAGCTTTTCTTTCTCGAGTCACTCAGCTCTCAGGAGGGTGAGCGCTGTGTTGTCGTTTAGTCGCTAAGTTGTGTCCATCCACTTTGTGGAGTCCCAGTCCCGTTCTGTGTTTCCCAAGTGCGCTGTGCTCAGGGTAGCATCATTTGCCTCTCTCTATTATATATATATATCTTCTGGTTTGCTTAATTTCCCTATCAGGCTGTGAGATGGCTAGAATATTGAAACTGTGCCTGGCATATACATGTTGGTTGAATTAAATAATGTATTGTTTATTCTCGCTGCCCAGCATGAGAATAAAAAAAAGTACAAAATAAATATTTTCTGAAGAAGGGATTGAATCAACCAGAAAGAGTAACAGCATGTAGAGGAACTTGTTTAGGAAAAATTGGAAATGGAGGATGATAGGAAACACCATGAGCAGAGTGAACTGGCTGGGAGAATACAACAGAATACTTAGTTCCGGTTGTGTTCTTGTAGCTGCCAGTTCACCTGCAGACACACAGCACAGAAAAGTAGGTATTTCTCAGTGGAGGGATGTCTAAGTGACCCTCAAAAGGCGAGCCGGGGGCAAAGAGTAAAAGACTCTTTTTTATGGGAAATGTAGGTGAGTATTCTTGCCTGGAGAATCCCAGGGATGGGGGAGCCTTGTAGGCTGCCATCTCAGGGGTCACACAGAATTGGACATGACTGAAGTGATTTAGCAGCAGCAGCAGCAACCTTGCCTAGAGAGGAGGCTAAGCTGCATGAGATCTCTCTCTCAAAGCTGCAGCAAAAGTCCTCGGAAGAGGCTTGTATGTGATGTAAGCCTGTGAGAAAGGGCACTTCTTCTGAACTTTGAGACTGTCAAAAAGTATGAGTACCAGAATTATGTTTTCCCATTTCCCTCTTCTTTCTATCCGTGTCTCAATGCAGAGCGCTCAGAGCACAGAGACTGAACTTACTAAATGGCAACTTCAGTGTGTCCTTGTCCTGGGTTGTGGACACAAATGGCATGACTCCTTGGGGCCCAGTCAGCAGGGTAAGTGAGCGAGCCCAGGAACCCCTGCAGAGTCTTCGCCTCCCGTCCCTGGGAGTTGGCGGCTGGACTGCCGCTTCCTTCACTGTCAGGATGATCTTGGAAGACTACACCAAATGAATGACTAGTGAGGAAAAGCTAAAGAAGATGCTTCAAGTCCTCTGATAGCCCACCTGTCTCTGTCAGTTTGATAATATTTACAGTGTTCTAGCAAATAATCGGAGAAGGCAATGGCAACCCACTCCAGTACCCTTGCCTGGAAAATCCCATGGACAGAGGAGCCTGGTGGGCTGCANCAAATGAATGACTAGTGAGGAAAAGCTAAAGAAGATGCTTCAAGTCCTCTGATAGCCCACCTGTCTCTGTCAGTTTGATAATATTTACAGTGTTCTAGCAAATAATCGGAGAAGGCAATGGCAACCCACTCCAGTACCCTTGCCTGGAAAATCCCATGGACAGAGGAGCCTGGTGGGCTGCAGTCCATGGGGTCACACAGAGTCGGACATGACTGAAGCGACTTAGCAGCAGCAGCAGCAGCAAATAATACTGAGGCTGCACTTGTACTTGTTACAAGAAATCTTACCTCCAAATAAGTATGCGTATCTGTGCCAAAGATCTCTTGGGAATCTGCCCACTTACTCCTATGAGGCTTCCACTGTTCAAGAACATTGGCTTCCCTGGTGGTGCTAGTGGTAAAGAACCTGCTTGCCAATGCAGGAGACAAAAGGGTGCAAGTGTGATCCCTGGCGTGGGAAGATCCTCTGGAGGAGGACGTGGCAACCCACTTTAGTATTCTTTCCTGGAGAATCCAATGGACAGAGGAGCCTGATGGGCTACAGTCCACGGGGTTGCAGAAGTCGGACACGACTGAGCGACTACACCACCACCAAACTGACTCCTCTTCATGGCTTACATTCTGCCGGCTATCAACCGGCAGTAACAACCTGCTTCTCATTTGGGGCATCACTGCTTCCCCACTGCACATTGTCCTTCAAAAGACTCCTCCACCTAGGCTGGCCAGTCAGAGAATCTTCTTTCCCTGGCTACAGTGATTCAGTGATGGCAAGGCTCTATCAACACCCAGTACTGCACAAAGGTGAATACCAAAATCTGTGAGGTTGTAACATGCTATATGATCAAAAATAAACATTAGAACTAGGATGAAGACAGAAAAAGCAGTCAGTTCAGAAAATTATCTAGGGAGAAACCCATCCATTTCAAATCGAGACCCCTATATGGCCTGCTTTGGCTACGGGAGGATTTGATCCAAACTAAACAGAGCAAATCCCTAGGATACTGGCAGAAACCTTTTACAGTTTATTCTTAATCCTTTAAGTCAGTGGTTGATAACATCCTGGTAAAAGGGGTACTTTTGCTTCACCCCTTAGGAAAACGTTAATTGTCTGGTAGATTGAAAGGAATGCAGAGGCAATAGGATTCAGTTTATAAAACAGGATTGGAAAGAAATGCACAGTTTGATTTTTTTATTCGCTACAGTTGCTACTGTGTTAACAGTTGCTTCTTGGCAGAACATAAGGGGTATAAAGAAAGCCGAAGGTTTGTTTCTCAAGAAATCATACAAGAAACAAAAGAAAGCTGTTTCCATAGTCTAGAGTGTTTTTGCCAGCAATTATGTTTTGTAGAAAATAAATAATGCATTCTGTTTCCAAAAGGCCCTGACAAACCATGATAGAAAAAATAAATAAATAAATAAAATCTTTTCTTTTGGTTTTAGGGTGGCAAGTTTCATGATGGAAATAAAGTGAGTCTGTGTTCTCTAAGTAATTTATTACTGCATCTTACCACAGCAGCTCTAATGGGCTGGCTGCCAGGTATTCCGGGCTGCAGTTTGTCATGTCTGACTCTTTAGTTCTTCCAAGCAATTGAAGAAATGGCCTTCTGCAGGCTGTCAGTGACAGATTCTAGCCCACTCACATAGATAAAGCTCAATTATATGGGCTGGCTGCCAGGTATTCCGGGCTGCAGTTTGTCATGTCTGACTCTTTAGTTCTTCCAAGCAATTGAAGAAATGGCCTTCTGCAGGCTGTCAGTGACAGATTCTAGCCCACTCACATAGATAAAGCTCAATTAGCTCCTGGAAAAAACATCTTTTAAAAATGCAATGAGCTGCACCGTGAAAGATAGGTAGACAACAGTCCAGAAACAAAATGTTACTGTTGAGGGGAGAACGTGCACCCAATGAGCAAGTGCACTGCTGTTTTATGGGATGGTTCCCACCACTGAAAACAATGGGATGGTCATTTTTAATTTCTTCAGGAGATAGGATAGCACTTTGCTTCAGCTGCAAGGTAAGGGCAGCAGTCCTAAAGAGCTGGCATACCGTTCTTTCATTCATGGCAAAGGCCCATACTCTATAACCTGCAAGTAGTTCTAGCCTAGAATAAAGGTTCTAGAATAGCCTTTCACTGATTGAGTGTAGCCTGCCAGTGCTTTGTTTCACCCATATAGTGTTTTAAATGTTGAGCAAACATTTGAAAATCAGAATATTTTACACACACGCAAATACAGCTTTGACATCTCTTAAAATACTGAAACACCTGGAAACTGTGTATTTATTTCTTTGGGGGGAAAAGTAACTTATGCCAAGTACCTACTGCATCCCATAAAAGGGAAAAGGCGTCCTCTGTTACCATGATCCCTGTTGAGCTTGCTTTACTCATTTCTGCTGCCTCCCTTGCCCTGGTCTAGATAGGAGACTAGTTTGAGTTTGCATACCTCTGATCTCCAGCAGTGTTTCTGGGGACCTCCTACATCAAAAGTACTTGAGATTCTTATTAGCAATGGAGAATCCCTGGTCCTGCCCTGGGCTAAAAAATAAATGCATGGATATAAAACATGGTGATATTTTTGCTTACTAAAGTTATTGGAATAATTGATGTTGTTGAGTCGCTAAGTCATGTCTGACTCTTTGTGACCCCATAGACTGCATCACGCCAGGCTTCCCTGTCCTTCACTATCTCCTGGAACTTGTTCAAATTCATGTTCATTGAGTTGGTGATGCTATCTAACCATCTCACCTTCTGTCACCCTCTTCTCTTTTTGCTTTCAATCTTTCCCAGCATCAGGGTCTTTTCCCATGAGTTGGCTCTTTGCATCAGGTGACCAAAGTCTCAGAGCTCTGGTCAGTCCTTCCAATGAATATTTAAGCCTGATTTCCCTTAGGCTTCCCTTGTGCTTAAGCTGGTAAAGAATCCACCTGCAATGTGAGAGACCTGGGTTCAATCCCTGGGTTGGGAAGATCCCCTGGAGAAGGGAAAGGCTACTCATTCCAGTATTCTGGCCTGGAGAATTCCATGGACTGTATAGTCCATGGGGTTGCAAAAAGTCAGACATGACTGAGCGACTTTCACTCACTCCCTTAGGATGGACTGGTTCGATCTCCTTGCTGTCCAAGGGACTCTCAAGAGTCTTCTCCAGTGCCAAAATTCAAAAGCATCAGTTCTTCGGTGCTCAGCCTTCTTTATGGTCTAACTCTCACATCCTTACATGACTACTGGAAGAACCATAGCTTTGACTCTATGGACCTTTGATGGCAAAGTGATGTCTCTGCTTTTTAATAGACTGTCTAGTTTTGTCATAGCTTTCCTTCCAAGGAGCAAGCATCTTTTAATTCCATTGCTGCAACCACCTTCATTGATCCCAGTGACCAGATGGAATTATAGTCTTTAAAAAATGGATCAAAATACTAGTATCATAAATGGACTCTTTTTTGAACATTATATGGGAATATATTTTTCTTCTAATTACATTAACTTTTAATGGCTACTTCCTCCTCCCCCCCCCCCCCCCCA
>SJYT01070838.1:0-73513 GCA_006410635.1 Cephalophus harveyi | reverse complement strand
CCCCCCCCCCCCCCCCCCCCCCGAAAATACCACTTGGCCAAACTTACCCTACTGAGAACAAAATCAAATGACTTAGTGTCTGTTACTGACTTAGGCCAAATTTTCAATTTGGAGATAAAATCCACTACGTTTTATGAACTAATTTGTTCTCCAGGCAAGTGGTTGAACTTGATAGCTATATTTGTTTCTGGCACTACTAAATCATAATTACAGGAAATAGTTCTAGAGTTAGATTCAGTTGGCACAAAGCCTAAATGAATTAATAAAAACTCTGTATTTTTTCCTCCAGGCATTCTTCTCTGACTTCTGAAGGTCGTTAGCTGGGAAGAGTCTTGAATATCTACTGTAATAAAGATGACGATGATTTCTCACATTTGTGTGGTGTTTCAGAGCACCCTCAGATATATTATCCCCTTTGATTATCTCAGTCGCCCTGTGAGATGGTGGCAGATGAGGAAGTGAAGACTAAATTCAAGGTGCAGATGCTTGTAGAGTGAGGAGAAGATTCTTATCTTTTTACAAATTCAGGGTTGCTTTTGTTCCATGATCTCAGATCCAAATTTGTAATACAAAAATCTATCCCCTATTGAAATATCCTTGTAGGTTTATCCCATGTCGTAACATACATTGTGCAATTAACCCCTAAGGATCATCAACTGAATCCAGTTGCCTCAAAGAGCCCCAGAATTATGTCTTGCTCACTGACATAATCCTGCAGATGTCATCATTATCACGTTCTTTGGGGAAGGGCACAATTTGCACAGCTAATTTAAGATTGGAACCCCTTTCTGTGTATTTTTGTCAAGAGATTGCCTTATCCTATTTCCTTCATATAGGCAATGAATCCACTATAAAAAATTAGCAAATCTGATAAATTTCGTGTGAAGCCATCATTCAACATGGTAAAGAATCCGCCTGCCAATTCAGGAGATGCAGGAGACATGGGTTTGAACCCTGGGTCGGGAAGATCCCCTGGAATAGGAAATGGCAACCCACTCCAGTATTCTTGCCTGGAGAATTCCATGGACAAAGTCCCCTGCAGGCTACAATCCAAGGGGCCTCAAAGACTTGGACACAACTGAGCAACTGACCACACACACACCATGCAATATTCTTCCAACGTCCCCCACCATTACAGGGACACATGGCCCTCTTGAGGCCATTGGATAAGCCTTTTAAATTGTCAGAGGTTCTTGGTGGTTTTGACTCTTCTCCCAGTCTTCAGGAGTGGGCTTATCTTCAAAAATGCATATTTGGGGAGCTTAATGCTTGAGTTAATATTTGAGAATGGAAAGGAAATAACCAAGTGGAAACTTGAATATTAGTCATAATAAAACCTTAACTTTTAAAACTTCCCAAACTGTTGACTGTGTAGACTGTAACAGGGACCAAGAAATCATCCCTCTTTCCTTTCTCCCCTTCTAAACAACACCGGCTCCTCTCTACACTTTGACTGGGGCCTCAACAAATAAGAGTGAAATGCTCTTTTAAGTTTGGCTTTTGGAGTCAGGCAGTCCTGGACCACTTTGGGGCAGCCAATTGCAAATGCTGTGACTTGCAGTCAGTTAAGTAACCTTAGTTTCATCATCTGTAAAATGGTTTGATGTGAATTGAAATCACAAATAATAAGCATTGAGAATATGCAAATATTAAGTACACAGCACATTAAAAGCATTTATTTTTAATTGAAGAATAATTGCTTCACAGAATTCTGTGGTTTTCTGTCAAACATCAACAAGAATCAGCTATAGGTGCACCCATGTCCCCTCCCTCCCAAACCTCCCTCCCATCTTCCTGCCCATCCCACCCTGCTAGATTGTCACAGAGCCCCTGTTTGAGTTCCCGGAGTCATACAGCAAATGTGCATTGGCTGCCCATTTTACATATGGCATTGTAAATTATTCATATTGCTCTCTCCATGCATCTCACCCTCTCCTCCTGTCTCCCTGTTTCGTAAGTCTGTTCTCTATGTCTGTGTCTCCATTGCTGCCCTGCAAATAAATTAATCAGTTCCATCTTTCTTGATTCCACATATATGCATCTGCGTGTGATATTTATATTTCTCTTTCTGACTTACTTCACTCTGTATAGGTTCATCCACCTCATTAGAACTGACTCAAATGCGTTCCTTTTTATGGCTGACTAATATTCCACTGTGGGCTTCCCAGGTGGTGCTAGTGGTAAAGAACCTGCCTGCCAATGCAAGAGACACAAGAGATGCATGTTCAGTCCCTGGGTCGGGAAGATTGCCTGGAGAAGGGCATGGCAACCCACACCAGTATTCTTGCCTGGATAATCCCATGGACAGAGGAGCCTGGCAGGCTGCAGTCTATAGGGTTGCACAGAGTCAGACACAACTGAAGCGACTTAGCATAGGACACTATTCCATTGTGTATATGTACCACAGCTTCTTTATCCATTCATCTGTCGATGGACACCTAGGTTGCTTCCATGTTCTAGCTATTGTAAATAGTGCTGCAATGAACACTGGGGTACATGTGTCTTTTTCAATTTTGGTTTCCTCAGGGTATATGCCTAGGAGTGGGATTGCTGGGTCATATGGTGGTTTGAGTCCTAGTTTTTTAAGAAATCTCTATACCGTCTCCCATAGTGGCTGTATCAATTTACATTCAGTTCCCTTTCTCTGTACCTTCTCAGCATTTATTGTTTGTAGATTTTTGATGATGGCCATTCTGATAGGTGTAAGGTGGTACCTCATTGTGCTTTTGATTTGCATTTCTCTAATAATGAGTGATATTGAGCATCTTTTCATTTGTTTGTTAGCCATCTGTATGTCTTCCTGGGAGAAATGTCTGTTTAGGTCTTTTTCCTACTTTTTGATTGAGTTGTTTATTTTTCTCGTATTGAGTTGTATGAGCTGCTTGTATATTTTGGAAATTGGTTCTTTGTCAGTTGTTTCCTTTGAGGTTATTTTCTCCCATTTTGAGGGTTGTATTTTCACCCGTTTGTAGTTTCCTTTGCTATGCAAAATCTTTTAAGTTTTATTAGGTCCCACTTGTTTGTTTTTATTTCCATTACTCTAGGAGGTGGGTCATAGAGGATCTTGCTTTCATTTATGTCATTGAGTGTTCTGCCTATGTATTCCTCAAAGAGTTTTATAGTTTCTGGTCTTACATTTAGGTCTTTAATCCATTTTGAGTTTATCTTTGTGTATGGCATTAGGAAGTGTTATAATTTCATTCTTGTATACGTAGCTACCTACACAGCACATTTTAAGTACAAGACCATGTTAGTTATTATTCTTGCTATTCCAGGAGGGTTAAAATTAGGTTGTTAATGTCTGTTAATACCCTAGTGAAAATGAATTTATTTTTTCATCAAGAAAGAATGTGAAATGAAAGACAGAATGCTGGACAGAGAAGTTTAGATGGGTTGTAAGGGGACTTTCTTGGTGGGTCAGTGATAAAGAATCTGCCTGCAATGCAGGAGAAGTGGGTTCGATCCCTCAGTTGAGAAGATCCCCTGGAGGAGGGCATGGCAACCCACGCTAGTATTCTTGTCTGGAGGATCCCATGGACAGAGGAGCCTGGCAGGTTATAGTGCATGGGGTTGCAGAGAGTCGGACATGACTGAAGCAACCAAGCACAGCACACATGCAAGGGACGAAACTCAAGTTCACCCCCTGCTGGAGGACAGAGTCTTAGTTACCCATGAGGCTGTGTGAGGAAGTAGGTTCTGGGGGGACATGTATGGGGATCAAAAGCAGGTCAAGGCACAGAAGAAGGGTCAGGTGGATTTTACACAGTGTGAGCGTGGAGTGGAAATCACTCAATGGTGTCATGAGACTGACCTGAGTTGGTATTTTGGCTCCTAACATATCAATATGGCTTCCTGGAGATTTAGCTTCCTCGGTTGTTAAATTTAAATTATTTTGAATTGCAGGATTACTGAGAGAACTTGCAATAATATGTACAAAGAACCTGGGGTGGGTATCCAACAACTTTAAAAACAGATGTCTTTTTTTTTTTCTTGCAACCTTGTTGTGGGCCTGCTTTTGTTCAGAGAACTAAAAAATATATATTAATATTAGGATTTCCAGGGTCTTCTGATTTCCTGCCTCTGATTCTAAAGATAATTCTCCATGGAACTGTTTCTTCAAAGGAAGCCTCTTCTGCCACTGGCTCAGTGGAATGAAAGGACAGGTAAAGAATCTGACCCAGTCTTTGGGAGACGTGAAGATAGGATAATGAATGTAATATATAGGGCTTCCCAAGTGGTGCTAATGGTAAAGAACCTCCCTGCCAATGCAGGAGGCAAAAGAGATGTGGGTTCGATCCCTGGGTAGGAAGGATCCCCTGGAGGAGGGCAACCCACTCCGGTATTCTTGCCTGGAGAATCCATGGAGAGAGGATCCTGGCGGGCTACAGTCCATGGGGTGGCAAAGAGTCAGATACGACTGAAGAGACTTAGCACAGCACAGCACACATATGGACACATAATACATAATGATGATGGTGTTTATTGGATGCTTGCTCTGTGCCTAGAAACAAGTTAATTAGTTTATATGCATTATTTTCATTTAAGACTCGTAATAGTCCTAGCCCTGGAGGAGGACAGACACAGAGAGTTTCCCTAAATTGTCCAGGGTCACATCACACAGATTGTAAATGGCAGCAGTAGAATTTAAAACTGGGCAGCCTTTACTCTAGAGCCACCTCTCTCAACTGTGTTTGATAAGAAAGGCATTTTAGCCGAAGAGAACTACCCTTTGCTTTGTTAGGATTCTGGCTGAACTGCTTGAGTCAGCAAACTTTTTGCCAGGAAAAGCTGCTTGGTGGATGTCAGGAAGAAAATGAGGTTATAGATCTTTTCCTGTCTGGGGGATGTATTTATTGTACAGTAGGATGTAATCTAAATTATTCACATTTTATATTTTATGGAAATTTTAGCTTCTGTAAATCTGAGATTTCAGGACGAGAATTATGTGTAATAAAGTTCTTATAAAATCCATTTAAAAGATTAATGATAGATGTATTTGTAGAAAATTAAATCTGGGTATTTTATTTTCTCCAGTTTCCTGGATCTTCCGATTTCATTTGCAGAGACTGTCTCTGTGACAGAATCTTCTCTTTTTGCCTCTTGGGCAAAGCCAAGTGCAAGGCTGGTCCTGTAAGTGTAGAACTTTCTCTTGGGCAGAAGAGATCAGTGAGTTTTTGGAATAGCTTTCTTCTAAGACTTCTTCATAAATTCTCCTTTGCAGACTAGGAATCAAAAACATTCCACAGTGAAATCCAGTCTCCAGCCCTTGTTAGCTGAGTGAATTGATGGAGATCATAAAACTATTAATATTTCTGAGCCTTTGTTGTTTCCTCAGCTGCAAAATGAGGATAATGTACCTTATTTCATAGACGGTCTTTAAAATTAAATAAATAACAATTGAATGGAAATGGAAAAGGTGGGTGTTGAAATATAAACAAGTCAATATGCAGAGAAACAAATAAACACCACCAGTATCATGGCAACTGGGGCTTCCCAGGTGGTACAGTGGTGAAGAATCTGCCTGCTACTGTAGAAGACGCAAGAAACTTGGATTCAGTCCCAGGGTGAGGAAGATCCCCGGAGGAGGAAATGACAATAGATTCCAGTATTCTTGCTGGGAAAATCTCATGGACTGAGGAGCCTGGTGGGCTATAGTCCATGGAGTCACAAAGAGTTGGACCCAACTGAGCAAGTGAGAACATCCTAGCACATGGTGCAGTCTCATTATTGGTTGATGGGTTTGACATGCAGAGAGTTTGCCATATAGAACAGCTTCTTCCGCCTGATTTAATCAGCCCATTCACTGAAAGCAAAGTTCAGTTGCTAAGTCATGTTCAACTCTTTTGACCCCATGGACTGTAGCATGCCAGGCTTCCTTGTCCTTCACTATCTCCCAGAATTGACTCAAACTCGTGTCCATTGAGTTGGTGATGCCATCCAGCTATCTCATCCTCTGTTGCTGCCTTTTCCTCCTACTTTCAATCTTTCCCAGCATCAGGGTCTTTTCCAATGAATCACTTCTTCCCATCAGGTGGCCAGAGTATTGGAGTTTCAGCTTCAGCTTCAGCTTCAGTCCTTCCAGTGAATATTCAGGGTTGATTTCATTTTGGATTGCCTGGTTTGATCTCCTTGCAGTCCAAGGGACTCTCAAGAGTCTTCTCCAACATCATAGTTCAAAAGCATCAATTCTTCAGCACAAAGCAAAGGGAATATTTGATCATTCATTCATTTCATCTCAATGTAGAGTACTGGAGTGGGGTGCCATTGCCTTCTCTGGCAGCAGCAGCAGCAGCATTAATTAGATTGTTCCTTTGCATTAGGGTCTGGGTTAAGTTCTGAAGGTCCTCAGATGAGTAACTCATGGATACCTTGAAGTTTCTTGAAGCCACATGATAGCTCTGGTGGGAATGAAGCTCTAGAGTGACCTTTTCAGTTTGAATTGGTTATCTCTGGTTCTGATAAATGGAAACCTGTCAAAGTTTAAAAGAGAATATATATTCTTTCAGTACACATTTGCTACTGTGATAAAAATCACTTAGAATTATGTAATTATTTTTTTAAAAGAGTTTTGATTGCTCATCAATTGAATGCAAGTGAGTTGAAAGATTCAGGGAAAGTGAGGCAGGAAAAAAATGATGAAAAAAAAGATCTATGAAGAGGCAGTCTGGTGCTGAGGATGGAACATGAACTTTGGACTAGACAGACCTACATTCAAATCCTGGCTTTGCCCTTTATCAAGGAAATGTCTTTGAGTAAGTTATTTTCCTTCCTAGAGATTTCCCACCCCCATCTGTTAAACGGTGAGAGTAGTACATGATTTTCAGGATTATTGTGTCAATTAAATGAGATAATGTATCTGAAAAACATATGTACCTCATTTTAAGATGCATAGGCTATAATGGTCTGTGATATACAAAGATCATCACTATGTTATTACACAGAATATTCCTATGTTATCAGCTCACACCACCTCTATCTGTTGAAGACCTCATCATCCTCATTCTTCTGGTTAGCTAGGTCAAAAATGATGATCTCTGTATCCACACAGTGTCTATTTTCTATCCCATGCCTTGTGGGTTTTCTCGCCAGCTTTCTGGATTGTAGCCTTGAATCTACTGGTTTTACTGTTTCAGCTGGATTGCAAGTTCCCAAGGGACACTGCCCATGTCCATCATCACTGAGCGCAATGTCTGGCACATGGTAGGTAGTTGATGAATGTGGGAGGAATGGAGAACAATTTATAAAGGAGATCACAGCCACCAGGCAGGAATCCTCTCATACTGTGTTCCCTCCCCTCTCTATTTACTCTCCCCACCCCTATACCCCAAAAGCCATTTGTGTCTTTTGTTTCATTGTGGTGGACAAGGCTTTCCTCCTGCAGCTGAGGCTAGTCCCTTTTCTTGTGCTCAAGATCACACTCATCCTTCTCAAGAACCACACTCCTATTCATTAATTTCCACTTTTTCCCTCCTCCTTCTATCCCGTATTTTTTAACTTCTTTATGCCCATCATAGTGAAAAGATCATAGTCTTATGCACAGAAGATGCTCAATAAATGTCTGCACAAGAAATGAAAGCAAGTAGTTTAAGGAAGAATTTGCAGAAGGATTCCCTTCCATTGTGTGTTCTTTGGTGCAGTGATTTTCAAAATTCTTAGATGTGAAGTCCTTTGCTCAAATGCATTCTTACCTGAAGATTCTATTTGCAACATGTAAAACACCCACTGTTTTAGTTGGGTGGAGTCAGGCAGAGAGAATGCAGGCCGGAAGCTTTGCAGCCTCACTCTCTGCCTTTCCCCACTTTGGTGATGGAGTTTTCATGCAGTGTATTTGGCATACAGTGGGCACATTAAAGGGGCTTCCCAGGTGGTGCCAGTGGTAAAGAACCCTCCTGCTAATGCAGGAGATGTAAGAGACAGGGATTTAATCCCTGGGTCAGGAAGAGCTCCTAGAGGGGGGCATAGCAACTCACTCCAGTATTCTTGCCTGGAGAATCCCATGGACAGAGGAGCCTGGTGGGCCTAATGGGCTACAGTCCATGAGGTCACAAAGAGTCAGACATGACTGAAGCGACTTTGCACACACACACAGGCACATTAAAAATGAAATTTACTTAGAGAAATTATTAGCCACAACTTTCGAAGCTTATGTCACTTGCATTTAGATAGCTTGATTATCGTGGCTGTTTCTCATTTCTGAAACTTGTTTACAGTGTTGACACTTACTGCCATTAGTGGGTAGCTTTTCCATTCAGATCAGCTTCAATAGGAGGAATACAACAAACACAAAGAGGTGTCTGAACTCTCCTCTTACTTGAGAAGGGTTGGCAGGGCAACCGGATGGAGCTGTTCTCATCCAGTCTCAGAGTAAAGTAAAGAATGATAAATAACATTGTCATACATGAGAAAGAAGAGCCGCATCCATTAATCCTGTGCCTTTGATGATGAAGAAACACAGAACGCTCTGTATACGTTGTTTCCTCAATCCTCAAAGATGTTTTATTAAGACACAAAGCCTCATCAAACCTGCTTTTCTTTGCTTCCCTGTTAAAGCACCAGTGACTGCATAGGATGAGTTTGGATGGTGTTATTTGCTGGTTGCTAGGCTTTTCCGCCTCCTGTTGCGCGCACTTATTCTCTCGCTTTCGCTCCTGCTGCATTTCCTTTGTTGGGATGCCTGATGAATATTTGTAATCCTTGTGTCAGAGTTACATGAGCTTGGGTTCCCTTTAGAGCATCACAGGCACAGAAGCCAACAGAAATTCATATAACTGCCTTCCAGAAAGCTAAGTAAGCTTGTTTGTTGGACACTTGAGTGGCTGTCCCCTGCTCACCCGCATTGATGGTGGGTTAGCTACTGTGAATCAAAAGAGATGATTTACTTAAAGTAAAACACACCTCTTCCAATGCCCCATAGTTTATTCCAAAATTTACCAGTTTTATCCAGCCTCCAGCCTCACCCTTCACACCTCCCTGCCTCCAAGGGAAACCTTGTTGCTCCTGCTGTAGAAGGGAAGAAAAACAGACAAGAATGAATGGTTGAAATGTCCACCCATCTCAAGTCCAGATTTGTTTTGATCTTCTTTTACCTTTGTTTTTTAGACTTCTTTTCAGAAGAGAAAGGTTCTTACTTCATTATCTTGATTCTATCTGTTCCTGCTACCTTGTGGACCCTCATCTATCAGTTACTCTTTTTGACATTTCAATTTGCAATCTCTTCTCTGGCTTGATCTCTTTCTCTATCAAACCCTAAACTGAAAATGTGTGTGTGTGTGTGTGTGTGTGTGCTGGCTTTACCATCTCAAAACACTAGAAAATTGCTTCCTTTAATGCCAAACTTTCTCCAAAGAAATATCTCCTTATATTGACTCCCTTGTCCCAGTCGCTAATCCCCTAGATGTGGCTTCTAACCCCACTGTTATGCACAAGCTTTCCCTACTAATAAAGGTCACTGTTGCCTGCTTATTGTCATGTCTGTTCTTTCCTTCTTAGCCTTAAAGTTATGCAATCTCTATAGTATTTGGCTCTTTTAACCACTCTTCTTTATTTCTTTTTTTTTTAAAGTTAATTTTTATAGGCCATTAGTTGATTTACAATGTTATGTCAGTTTCTGCTGTACAGCAAAGTGACTTAGTTATGCATAAGCATATATCCACTCTTTAGATTCTTTTCTCACGTAGGTTGTTACAGAGCATTGAGTAGAGTTCCCGGTGCTGTACAGTAGGTCCTTATTAGTTATTTTATGTATACTAGTTTGTATATGTCATTCCCAATCTCTCAATTTATCCTTTCTCCCACTTTTCCCCCATGGGCTTCCCAGGTGGCACTAGTGGTAAAGAACCCACCTGCCAATGCAGGAGACACAAGAGACATAGGTTCTATCCTGGACTGGAGGGATCTCCTGGAGAAGGGCATGGTAACCCACTCCAGTATTCTCATCTGGAGAATCCCATGGACAGAGGAGCCCAGTGGGCTACAGTCCATAGGGTCAGAAAGAGTCAAATACCACTAAGCGACTTAGTACACACCACCTTTCCCTCATACGTTTGTTTCCTATGTCTTCTTTATCTTTCTATAAACAATTTCTCCTCTAAATACTGTATAACTACATTGATCAGGGGCCTGCAAGGGGCTTACCCTCTTGCAGTAGGTAACTAATCAAGTAGGGTAACTAATAATGATTAATGTGAGACTATTTACAAAGGTGTGAGCAGGGTTAAGAGAATAACAATAAAATGTGCTGACATTCCCTGGGGCTACCACATCCTTAAACCATTACTGGAATGGAAAAGTAGGAAGTCAAGAGATACCTGGAGTAACAGGCAAATTCAGCTTTGGGGTACAAAATGAAGCAGGGCAAAGGCTAAGAGAGTTTTGCCAAGAGAACCCACGGGTCATAGCAAACACCCTCTTCCAACAACACAAGAGAAGACTCTACACATGGACATCACTAGATGTTCAATACCAAAATCAGATTGATTATATTCTTTGCAGCCAAAGTTGGAGAAGCTCTATACAGTCAACAAAAACAAGACCAGGAGCTGACTGTGGCTCAGATCATGAATTCCTTATTGCCAAATTCAAAATTAAATTGAAGAAAGTAGGGAAAACCACCAGACCATTCAGGTATGACCTAAATTAAATCCCTTATGATTATACAGTGGAAGTGACAAATAGATTCACGGGATTAGGTCTGATAGACAGAGTTCCTGATGAACTATGGACAGGGGTTCATGACATTGTACAGGAGGCAGTCATCAAGACTATCTCCAAGGAAAAGAAATGCAAAAAGGCAAAATGGCTGTCTGAGGAGGCCTTACAAATAGCTGAGAAAAGAAGAGAAGCAAAAGGCAAAGGAGAAAAGGAAAGATATACCCATTTGGAGGCAGAGTTCCAAAGAATAGCAAGGAGAGATAAGAAAGCCTTCCACAGTAATCAATGCAAAGAAATAGAGGAAAACCATAGAATGAGAAAGACTACAGATCTTTTCAGGAAAATTAGAGATACCAAGGGAACATTGCATGCAAAGATGTGTACAATATAGGATAGAAATGGTATGTCCCTAACAGAAGCAGAAGATATTAAGAAGAGGTGGCAAGAATACACGGAAGAACTATACAAGAAAGATCTTCATGACCCAGATAACCACAATGGTGTGCTCACTCACCTAGAGCCAGACATCCTGGAATGCGAAGTCAAGTGGGTCTTAGGAAGCATCACTATGAATAAAGCTAGTGGAGAGGGTGGAATTCCAGTTGAGCTACTTCAAATCCTAAAAGATGATGCTGTGAAAGGGCTGCACTCAATATGCCATCAAATTTGGAAGACTCAGCAGTGGCCACTGGACTGGAAAAGGTCAGTTTTCATTCCAATCCCAAAGAAAGGCAATGCCAAAGAATGTTTAAACTACCGCACAATTGCACTCATCTCACATGCTAGCAAAGTAATGCTCAAAATTCTGCAAGCCAGGCTTCAACGGTACATGAACTGAGAACTTCCAGATGTCCAAACTGGATTTAGAAAAGGCAGAGGAACCAGAGATCAAATTGCCAACATCTGCTGAATCATGGAAAAGGCAAGAGAGATCCAGAAAAACATCTATTTCTGCTTTATTGACTATGCCAAAGCCTTTGACTATGTGGATCACAACAAACTGTGGAAAATTCTTAAAGAGATGGGAATACCAGACCACCTGACCTGCCTCATGAGAAATCTGTATGCAGGTCAAGAAACAACAGTTAGAACTGGACATGGGACAACAGACTCATTCTAAATCAGGAAAAGAGTAATGTCAGAGCTGTATATTGTCACCTTGCTTATTTAACTTACATGAAGAGTACATCATGCGAAATACTCAGCTGGATGAAACACAAGCTGAAATCAAGATTGCCAGGAGAAATATCAATAACCTCAGAAACACAGATGACACAACCCTTATGGCAGAAAGTGAAGAAGAACTAAAGAGTTTCTTGATGAAAGTGAAAGAGGAGAGTGAAAAGGTTGGCTAAAAACTCAACATTCAGAACACTAAGATCATGACATCCAGTCCAATCACTTCATGGCAAATAGATGGGGAAACAATGGAAACAGTGACAGACTATATTTTTTGGGCTCCAAAGTCACTGCAGATGGTGACTGCAGCCGTGAAATTAAAAGATGCTTGCTCCTTGGAAGGAAAGCTATGATCAACCTAGACAGCACATGAAAAGGCAGAGACATTACTTTGCCAAAAAAGGTCCATCTAGTCAAAGCTATGGTTTTTCCAGTAGTCATGTATGGATGTGAGATTTGGACTATAAAGAAACCTGAGCGCTGAAGAATTGATGCTTTTGAACTGTGATGTTAGAGAAGACTATTGAGAGTCCCTTGGATTGCAAGGAGATCCATCTAGTCCATCCTAAAAGAAATCAGTCCTGACTATTCGTTGGAAGGATTGATGCAGAAACTGAAACTCCAATACTTTGGCCACCTGATGCGAAGAACTGACTCACTGGAAAAGACCCTGATGCTGGGAAAGATCGAAGGCAGGAGGAGAAGGGGACGACAGAGGATGAGATGTTTGGATAGCATCACTGACTCAATGGACATGAGTTTGAGTAGGCTCCAGGAGTTTGGTGATCAACAGGGAAGCCTGGCATGATGATGTCCATGTGGTCGCAAAGAGCTGGACACATTGAGTGACTGAACTGAACTGCCACACTCAGGCCTGAAGGGGCCACAGGGAACTCTCTTTGAAGTTGAGTAGCTGACAGGAGTTATGTTCTGTTGGAGTTCCTTAGGCAAAGGAACATGGCCAACCTTGGCTCCCTGGGAGGGAAAGATCCGGGAGGGTATACACTCTGCTCCCCTCCTCTGCCATCTGTGGTCATGGCCAGACTCGGGTGGAAGCTAGAGAGGTGGCTTGATGCAGTCCCTAAAGACCAGCTTCCTCAGGCCACAGAACACATCAGAGAAACAGGGTGACTGACGTGACACATTCAGCAATGTAAACATGAATGCATATTTACAAAATAAGTGCAGAATATATAGAATAACAACCCAACACCTGCCTCTATACCCTTTCTCTTACCCTCAGAGTGAAGGCTGGCTTCAGGTATCTGCTTACCTGGATTTCCTCTTTCACTTAACCACTGGCCCCTGAGAATTTCTTAATTGTCTGCTAGCTCATTGATATATATTATTTATATTTTGCCCAGCATTCTTTGCTCTTTTCAGTAGAAGAGTTCCTCAGTGTGTCTCCTCTGAGAATCTGCTACATACGGAAGCTCCTTGTTCCTTTTCAGACTGCGTTTATCCTTGGCTTCTTACTGTGGCCAAGGTGGAATTTTCACCTTGCTGCTTATTGCACTTCTTATTCTCACAGGTAGAAGAAGTCAACTTTGGCTTTTGGTGAGACAGAGATTTTCGTAAATGTGTAACATATCAAAGCTACACTTATGCTTTGTCCTAATTCTCAATGTGAGCAGGAGAAAGGTTACTTTGTCCTCAGACCTCTTCACTCTCCTGAGCTTCCTTCTGTGCTTTCACTCACCTAATGGGCTGCTGCTGCTGCTGCTGCTAAGTCGCTTCAGTCGTGTCCGACTCTGTGCGACCCCAGAGACAGCAGCCCACCAGGCTCCCCCGTCCCTGGGATTCTCCAGGCAAGAACACTGGAGTGGGTTGCCATTTCCTTCTCCAACCTAATGGGCAGTGTTACATAATTAGAATGCTCCAAACTAAACTCCTCTCCATCCAATTCTGCTTCTTGTCCTGTCTTTTCTTCTTTGTTTCACCTGTGCAGCCTTGTTTTGTCTATTTGCATTAATTGATTTTCCTGATATTTTCACATCTTAGTTTTCCTTAATTTTCTTGTATCCCTCACCCTCATCCCACATCCAGTTGGAAATCAGTTCCTGTCAATTCTTTCCCCTAAATAAATATGCCTCAGATTATATCTCCTTTTCGCTTCTGCCCCAACTCCCTTACATAGGCTCTCATGATTTTCTACAGCAGACTCCCAGTGATGCGTGCTGCATCTACAGTAATCATTTCAGCCTGTAAATCAGACCACAGTGGAGGTCTGTGTAAGAACGTGGGGTAGAGCTATAAGTGGGGTAGATGCTGTCTCCTCCTCCCACAACTGCCATCTAATGTTGGCATCTGTTCTCTTGGAGAGAGTTACTGGGAACATCTCAGTCTATCCAAGTGATCTCTAAGTCCATTGGGATTCTTGGGTTACCTTGTAGTTTTCATGGGCCTGTACATACATGGCCTAGTGTTGGAGGACCTCATTGTTCTTTAGTTGTTAAGTCGTATCTGACTCTTTTGGGGCCCCATGGACTTTTGCCTGCCAGGCTCCTCTATCCATGGGATTTTGCAGGCAAGAATACTAGAGTGGGTTGCCATTTCTTTCTCCATGGGAATCTTCCTGACCCAGGGATCAGACCCATGTCTCCTGCATTGGCAAGTGGATTCTTTAGCAATGAGCCACCAGGGAAGCCAGATCCTCATTACTCCTCAAATCTTTACCGTGGCATTGAGTTGCAGTTTTAACCAATCCGATTGTTGCTGTATTTCTGTAAGAGCCAATACACAGAGGAATGTGTCCTGAGGAGGAACATTCCTCCTCCTTTATGCAGAGACATCTCCCTTTATGCCAGACATTTTTCTCTCCTCCACTACAGAGTCAGTCATATTTAGATTTATTACTACTGATCTATTTCACTTCAAAGTCAGTAAACCTGTGTTGTCTTTACTTCTGTTTTTTTTTTTTTTCACAAAAGTAGAGCAAATTGGGGGCTTCCCAGATAGCACAGTTGTAAAGAATCTGCCTGCCAGTGCAGGAGATGCAGGAGACACAAGTTCGATCCCTGAGTCGGGAAGATACCCTGGAGTAAGAAGTGGCTACCCACTCCAGTATCCTTGCCTGGGAAATCCCATGGACAGAGGGGTTCGGCGGGCTACAGACCATGGGGTCACAGAGTTGGACACGACTCAGCACCAGCACCATCACCACCAGAGAGAACTGAAGGATAAGTCCTGGAAAGCTTGAAGAGAACCCTTTCCCTTAGCCAGCCTTGAGCCGAACTACTCCCACTCTTGAATCCAGAAGTTGAGGATTGTTTTTTCAAACCCAGTAAACATTGGAGTCATTTCTTATCTTGTGATTCCAAATCTCCTTCAAATTTTCCTTCTCAGAAATGCTTCATTGTCTCATATTTCTAACTCAGTTTCATCCTCAAACCAAAGGCTTCCTGTCAGCATACCCTAACTTCTCTCTTTCTCAAACAACTCTGAGCTCACTGAGGCTTATTTCATCCCCAGGTGGTAGGTAGAAGACAGGATGGCAGTATTAGCTTTGTGTAAGAAGCAGCAAGAGTGAAAGCACTGAATGTCTGTGTGCCCAAGTTTAAAGAGACGTCGAGGTGAATTTTAAATTTGACTAAGAGGGAGTGGAAAAGCTGTCCATACAATTAAAAAAAAAAAAAAAAGCAGCAGTCTCCAAATCAAGTTAATCAAAAAAAAAAATTTAAATGCCATGATTATGTTCTTCTAAAACAACCAAGCAAATCTGTGAATTTAGGTAAACACGCTCAGGTCTCCTAATGCCTTTGTTAGTCTTCTGGGCTTTAAGCCACTTGCTTTCCCTTTGTAAACCCAAATTGTCAATCTGATCATGTCTTAAAAACATCAGATATACTTTAAGTTAAAAAAAAAAAGCTCACAAAAATTTTACTTTCGAATTCCAAGCCAGGGTGAAATTTAATTGCAGTTATAAACCCTCTGAGCAAGGGTTTATCTGGAATTGCCAACATAACCCCAAGTTCAGCAATGCAAATGACACTGCTATAATAAAAGAAATAAAAAAGCTTTCAATATGTTGTCTGAGAACTTGAGCACATTGAAAGTGATTTATAAGCAGGCAGACTAAACATTTAAATGCCTTTCCTAGCAATGGTATATTTTTCAATACAGCAAGCGCCCTCATATATGATTTTGTATTCCAAGACAGCGCTGCTTCTGACAATATAAGTCCTTTCTGATAGGGTAACATTTCCAATCCAAGATTAAAATCTTGGAAACTTGTCAACAGAAAAGGATGATAATATGAGTGAAACTGCAGCTATCAAAGAAAAATGCCTCGCAAGTAATTTCTGTAATGGTCAACTTCTAGTAATTTTCCCTTCCCCTTTTACTCTTAAGTAAAGGGGTTGGCCTGAAGGTCATTTTAATATTTTGGATAAGTACAGTTACAAACGAGAAATTCATGAACACAGGAAAAAGTGAGTCATTTAATACCACAAAAATCAACTTTTTACATTGCCTTTCTTATTTCCATTTCTAATGCAGGCCATAGGGAATATTTTTCTTCTGATGAATAGAGGTTTAAGCAATGAGTTGACAATAAACCCTTGAACTTCATGATGCACTAAAAATTAGAGGATCAGAGTCTTAAGTTTTCTTGAGTATATTTCCATAATTTTTTTCTGTTACTTTATTTAATCTTTCACTACTCCAGAGACTAGAACTGAGTGACCTACTAGGTCTTTTCCATTTTTTTTCTTATAATTCCCTTTTTCTGTTTAGGATGTGGGTAATCTCTTTAAAACTCTGGTATGCCCTTGGCTATACCCAGGTAAATTGGGGTGATTCTCAGTTTTACGAGCTACACAGGATGGAGTGTTATGGGCCAAAGAGTATGTCTGAAAAAGTTCAAAACATTTATACAGTTCTATTACTGTGATATTGCTAAATTATTTTATTCCCATCACACACTATGGTAGCTAAAGTGAATTTCAAAGTCTAATTTCTTATTTTTCCTTTGGTTGGATATTTCTTGCCTCTATAATATTCTTTTCTTCCCTGAATACTCAGCATTTTCCTTATCATGGTTCTGAGTATTTCAAATCACAAATACACACACATATACAGACATTCTGTTTCTTCCTCAAAACTTACGTTTTCACTTATTTGATGATAAATCAAATATAATTCAACACTTAATTATTAACTGTCTACTAGTCTCTGCCATCCAGGCCCTGTGCTGTCCCTGAGGGATGCACTTCTAAATTAGATGTGCACTTGTTTTTGGTAGCTCAAGGTCTGATAAAGGAGCTGGATGTGTTAGTCATCAGATTTCAGAGTAAAGGTCCTAGGGGAGGGATAAACAGACAGGCTCATAAAGGACCAACAGACCCAGTGTCAGGGGTCAGGGAAGTCTCCCTACAGCATGCTTTTCAAAGTGTGGTCCTTGAATTATAGCATCATATCACCTGGGAACTTGTCAGAAACACAAACGCTGAGGCTCCATCCCAGACGTACTAAATCAAAAACTCTAGGGAGGGTCTTTTGTCTGTTTTGCAATAAGCCCTCTGCATGGTTCTGATACATGCCTAGGTTTAATAACCACTGCCTCAGGGTCAGTAACAACTTTTTAAGGAAAAGATGCTTTCTTTACTCTCAGGCTCATTTACATAATTGATACCTCTTGATAACTAAGTCATCTGAGATCTCCTATTCTTTTCTTTGTCTCTAAACTGTACTGAAAAAGTGCAACAGCTTCCATTTTAAACAACTGTTACTTACATATACTTTCCCTGTCCACACACATTTAAATGGTTTAAAAGTAGAAGACAAATAATTAATTACATTAGAGTTACACAATGCAAAACATCATTAACAACAACAACCTGATTCTTTTGAAAACAAAATAGGCCCAATTGTCCAAATTAATCAAATGAGTCTTCCTAGAAATCTAGTTTGGCTTGTGAATGTGAGAACATTTGTGTCCTGGTACTCAATATTTCGAAGCACCATTCTGTTTCTTGGAGATGATGAAGCAGCCGAGAGTCCTTTCTTATCCCTATGCAACAAGAGTAGAATTCATATCTTCTTGCCCCACACCCTCTTCTCCATGGGAATGAAGGCAAATGGAAGAAATGAAATAAACTAGACAACAGTGGAACTAAATTGAGTGATGTTTTAATTATATGCCTTCCTTCTGAGTTGCTTCGGTTGTGTCCCACTTTTTAAATTATAGTTTTACATTATAAGTAAAATGATTTATTGTTGTTCAGTTGCTAAGTGGGATCCAACTCTTTGCGACCCCATGGACTGCAGCGTGGCAGGCTTCCCTGTCCTTCACTACGTTGCAGAGTGTGCTCACACTCGTGTCCATTGAGTCGATGATGCCATCCAACCAACTCAAGTAAAATGATGGAATTTATTTTTTGGTAAGAATATACACTCATCCTTGTGTGCAAGAACCAACTGTATACAACTACTGGTGAATTGTTTTATAAAGAATTATTAGTGAAGGTCAGGGAAGCCTGGCGTGCTGCCATTTGAAAATTAAATGGGCATCTTAAAAAACAAAACTCAAAAGTTGTCCGTGGCAGTGGCGGCGGGGCGTCGCGACTGACGGCCCTGGTTGTCTGCGGAGCGCACTCTGCCGCCGCACTCGCAGCCCTGGCAGACGGGCAGCACGTCTGTGAGTGAGAGCTTCGTGGGCTGCAGCTTTTTGGCTGCAGGACATCCGAGAGAAAATCCGAAAAGTTGTACAGAGTCTAGAACAAATAGCTCGAGAGATTTTAACTCTACTGCAAGGGGTCCATCAGTGTGCTGGGTTTCAGGACATTCCAAAGAGGCGCTTGAAAGCTCGAGAACATTTTGGTACAGTAAAAACACATCTAACGTCTTTGAGGAGAAGGCAATGGCACCCCACTCCAGTACTCTTGCCTGGAAAATCCCATGGGCGGAGGAGCCTGGTGGGCTGCCGTCTATGGGGTCGCACAGAGTTGGACACGACTGAAGCGACTTAGCAGCAGCAGCAGCAACGTCTTTGAAGACCAAGTTTCCTGCGGAACAGTATTTCAGGTTTCACGAGCACTGGAGATTTGTGCTGCAATGCCTGGTCTTCTTGGCAGCGTTTGTTGTGTCCTTGGAGTTCGAAACCATTGTGAGCTGAGAAGCGGTTACCGAGATCCTTGGCATTGAGCCGGATCCGGAGCAGGGATTTCACGTGGATGTGGAAGATTCTCTCTCGGGAGTTCTCATTCTCGCTAGTGAACTGTTGAGGTTATCCATCAACAGCGTGACCGCTGGAGACTACTCCCGGCCCTGCACATCACCTTCATCAAACGAGCTGGATTCCAGCTTCTGCCTCCTCAACCTCAAAAATGAGTCCCTGAGGAAGCGCTACGAGGGCCTGAAGTACGATGTGAAGAAAGTGAAGGGGGTGGTCTACGATCTCTGCATCCGGGGCTGCTTTGTAAACATTCTGCTATTTTATCTTATTTAATACTGTTAATTCAATATTCTATTATAATGATTCAGATATGTCATGTCACAAATTGTTCCCTGAAATATAATTACAAATCGAAGGGGTCACTACGTTCTTTAAATATCTCTCACCATTCTTAAAAACATATCTTTGCACATACAGCAGTATAAAAGATATTCTTAATCTATTCACTTCATTCTGATTTAAGTTCCATCATCTTTTCTAAAAATTTTTTGTTGAAATAGCATTGATTTACAATGTTGTGATAGTTTCAGATGTACAGAAAGTGTTTCACTTATAAATACATACATATATGTTCTTCTTACTATCATTTTCCATTATCGGTTATTATAAAATATCAAGTATAGTTAGTTCCCTACGTTATATAGTAGGTCCTTGTTGGTTATCTTAACAATAACCTTGTTGGTTATTTATATGTGGTAATGTGTGTGCTTTAATCCCAAACACCTAATTTATGCCTCTCCTCCCTTCTCCTTGGTAATAAGTTTGTTCTCTGTGTCTGTAAGTCTATTTCTGTTTTGTAAATAAGTTCATTTGTATCATGTTTTTAAATTTCACATATATGTGATATCATATGATATTTGTCTTTGTCTGTTAATATGACATATATTAACTGTCTGTTAATATGATAGCATATTATATCATATTATATATTAACTGATATCATATCAGTTAATATGATAATCTCCAGGTCCATCCATGTTACTACAAATGGCCATATTTCATTCACTTTTATAGCTGAGTAATATTCCATTGCATATATATATATATATATATGGATATCCATGTCTTGGCCATTGTAAATAGTGCTGCTATGAACATTGGGGTGCATGTATCTTTTTGAAGTATGGTTTCTCTGGATACATACCCAGGAGTGGGATTGAAGGATAGTATGGTAGCTCTATTTTTAGTTTTTTAGGGAGCTTCCACACTGTTTTCCATAGTGATTGTAGTATCTGACACTCCCACCAACAGTGTAAAGAAGGTTCCTTTTTCTCCACACCCCTCCAGCATTTATTAATATTATTTGTAGGCTTTTTGATGTCAACCATTCTGACTGAAGTGAGGTAGTTTTGATTTGCATTTCTCTAATAATGATGTTTGGCATATTTTCTTGTGCCTTTTGAATGTCTGAATGCTTCTTTGGAGAAATGTCTATTTAGATCTTCAGCCTATATTTTGATTGGGTTGTTTGTTTTTTTGATATTGAGTTGTATGAGCTGTTTGTATATTTTGGAGATTAATCCATTGTCAGTTATATCATTTGCGAATATTTTCTCTCATTCTGTAAGATGTTTTTTTTTGTTTGTTTGTTTTATTCATGGTTTTCTTTGATATGCATTTCTATACACTACTGATGAAAGATCTGAAAGAGAAATTAAGGAAACAATCCCATTTACTATTGCATTAAAAAGAATAAAATACCTAGGAATAAACCTACCTAAGGAGAGAAAAGACCTGTACACCACAAACTATAATACACTGATGAAAAAAATCAAAGATGACACAAACAGATGGAGAGATACACTGTGTTCTTGGATTAGAAGAATTAATATTGTCAACATGACTACTCAAGGCAATCTACAGATTCAGTGTGATTCCTATCAAATTATCAATGGCGTTTTCCATAGAATTAGAACAAAAACTTTTAAATTTTATGAAAACACAGAACACCCTGAGTAGCCAAAGCAATTTTGAGAAAGAAAAACAAGCTGGAGGGATTAGGCTTCCTGGCCTCAGTGAAAAGTGGCAGTGAAAGTGTCTGACTCTTGGACTGTAGCCCACAAGGCTTCTCTGTCCATGGGATTCTCCAGGCAAGAATACTGGAGTGGGGAGCCATTCCCTTCTCCAGAGGATCTTCCCAACCCAGGGACTGAAGCTGGTTCTCCTGCATTGCCAGCAGTCTTTACTGTCTGAGCCACCAAGGAAGCCTATACTACAAAGCTACAGTTATCAAAACCATATGGTCCTGGCACAAAAGCAGACATATAGATAAACGGAAGAGGATAGAAAGTTCAGAAATAAACCCATGCTAATAACCCATGGTCAATTAGTTTATGACAAAGACAAGAATATAGAAGGGATAAAAGAATTTCTGCAATAAGTGATGCTTGGAAACCTGGACAGCTACATGTAAAAAAATGAAATCAGAACATTCTCTAATCCTATACATCATCTCTTTATTGGACTTTTTTCAAAATTTGCCAACCTGGCTCCCAGACCACTGTACTTACCCTCCACCCCATTCTAAGCACATCATGACAATATTTATTTAACGTGCATATGTTATTCCCCTTATGAATATGCTTAACTGTCCTTCTTTGCCATAAAGGCTTTCATAATCAGGTCCTTGTTGATTTTTCAATTATCACATTTTTACACTTCCAACTTACCACTTATTTAAAGCAATATATAAACTTATTTGCAGTTTTTGTTTTTTTTAATTTCCAACTCTTTTCTTGTTTCTGTGAGAGCAGACTGCTGTTTCCTCTATCTGGAACACCCTCCTCTTCCTGGAAAACCTGGATAATTCATACCCTTCATTCAACACTGAGCATTATCTCTTTTGTGAAAGTTTTCCACCTCTTCTGCTAAACTAGATTCCTTCATATTGTTTCCTTGCAACAAGACAAATTTATTTTATTATTATTATTATATGTACACATGGCATGTAAATAAAACATGTAGTAGCTATAGTATTCAAAGTGCATACCATCTTTAAGATGATGCTCTCTCTGGGTGGGGAAGAAGAAAGCACAACTATATGTATAATAATTTATTTATTAAAAATGAAGCAAATGACAAAATATTCAAGTTAGATAAACTTAGGTAGTAGGTATATGGGTGTTGGTTCAGTTTTCTCTGTACTTTAAAATAGTTTTAATATTTTCTTGATTTAAAATAAGTTGAAAAAATATGGTAGCTTATAGTTAAATCATGGGATAAATAACCAAGCAGATTGTAGAAGCTTTGCTTTGGGAGATTACAAAATCTTTGTGTGTGTGTGTGTTTTAAAAACCAAAACTCTAAGATTGCAAGTTATGGGTTCCAACTACTCGATACTCATGTTCCAGTTCACACCTAAGCTGCTCCATTTATAGAAAACTCAACATCTTTTCAGGTAGCCCATCGGGAATTCCTGCTCTGTCCTACTTCTACTTTTTGGAATGCATTGAGGTAGTTGTGAGTTTTCTCTTTTTAATATTGCGTTCTTTCTCAATATGATTTTATTGATGTCTTTTCATCATCCTGATCACCCTTTTTAGGATACAACTCAGAGTTTTTCTTAGTGTATGAAGGAATACAGTCTACATAGACAAGAGCAGAGGTATTCATTGCCTCACTCATTTTAGACACTTTATTTGTCTGACATAATCTCAGGTTTATATGATACTTTGAAAGTCGTATCACACAAATGGAGCATTTGAAGGTTACTGCTGCCAAGTCTGAATTCCTCTGTTCTCTGTCTGTACACTTGAATCACTAGCCCTTGACATAGGTCAGGAAAACATTGTTAATTGCATTAAAACGTTTTGTTGAGCTTATGACGAATCACTATTTCCTTTTGGATACTAATGTTGGATACATTGGTACAACTGTAATATCATCGAGGTTTCTTTTCCTGCATCTTGCCCTTAAGGGTATCAGGAGAGAACTTGTCAAAAGCTTTTCTGAAATCCAGCTACACTATTTCTACTCTGTTTCTCTGATCTCCCAGTGTGGTAACTCTGTCACTAGAAAATGAGGTTAGTGTGACAGGACTATTCTTAGTGAGCTCACGCTGAGTTTACCACTTCATTTTCTAAGTGCTCAGAAGCCATTGTTTAGGAAAAAAAAAAAATGTTCTAGAATCTTGCCCTGAATAGATGTCAAGCTCAGTGCTCTCTAGTTCATGAATACGCATTCTTCCTCTTTTTATAAATCCAGATGACAGTTGCCTATATCCAATTTTCCAGGAGCTCTTTTCCTCTGTGGTTTTTCTCAGGTGCACTGACAATGATTCAGTCATTTCTACAAGTTCTCTGAGGATGCTGAAACATACTCCTGGGCCAAGAGTCCAGGATCCATTTGGCATAGCACCTTTTCATCTCCTCATTTATTTAAGAATACATCTATCAGCTGTTTGAGAAGGGAATAGGAAATCGATTAACCCAAACTGTAGTTAAGGTTGTGTTTGGTTTGATGGTCAATATGAAAGTGAATCAAGTTAAGAGGAAAAACTGTTATTAGAGGGCTTGAAGCATATGCAGCAGTATGCTAGGTGCTAAAAGATGAGAATAAGAAAAAGCCAAAGCCCTGGTCTTAATAATCTGATAGTCAGGTTGGGGGAAATAAAACTTGTAATACCATAACCCATATAGTTTAATTTGGGAACAAAGCAGGACTTCAAAGAACATAATCCTTGCCATCAAAAGGATTTAAAAAATAGCTCAAATTGTTTCCTTATATTCCTTAATACTATCAAAAAGGTATATTAAAACTATTTTAAATGTTGCAATATAACTATGGTGTCTACTGACTGCTTCACTGGCCAGAGGTTGTTAGTAAATTCTAAACCTAGGTGTGTGCTAAAATGAACCTTCATTTGTGGTAACATCTGTTTCTGAGTTGAAATGTTGATACACTAATAGGAGAAGCAAGGGGGTAATGGTTCTACTGCTAAGCCAACTTCTCATGCTACCAGGCTTGTTGGGAGAGGGGAGGGTAGGAGCAGAGGGCAGGACAGCAGGCAGAATGGCAGAATGGCTGAGGAAGAGAGCAACAATGCCTTGGTCCTTGGGGTCTTTCCTACATGCTATCTCCTATGCAAGGGGACTCCCACTTATTGAACACTTCTTTATGCCAGGAATGCTGTTAGGTACTTTGAATGCCATATTACATTTCTTCCTCCACAAGCCTGTAGGATAGTGCATGCATGTGTGTGCTCAGTTGTGTCCAACTCTTTGCAACCAGATGGACGGTAGCCCACCAGATTCCTCTGTCCAGGGGATTTTCCAGGCCAGAAGATTGGGGCAGGTTGCCATTTCCTTCTTCAAGGGATCTTCCTGGCCCAGGATTGAACCCACATCTCCCTCCTCTCCTGTATTGGCAGGTAGATTCTTTACCACTAGGTTCCAAATAGGAAAAGGAGTACGTCAAGGCTGTATATTATTTAACTTATATGCAGAATATATCATGAGAAACGCTGGACTGGAAGAAACACAAGCTGGAATCAAGATGGCTGGGAGAAATATCAATGACCTCAGATATGTTGTCTCCCGTACAATGTCACGAACCTCATTCCATAGTTCTTCAGGCACTCTATCTATCAGATCTAGGCCCTTAAATCTATTCCTCACTTCCACTGTATAATCATAAGGGATTTGATTTAGGTCATACCTGAATGGTCTAGCGGTTTTCCCTACTTTCTTCAATTTGAGTCTGAATTTGGTAATAAGGAGTTGATGATCTGAGCCACAGTCAGCTCCTGGTCTTGTTTTTGTTGACTATATAGAGCTTCTCCATCTTTGGCTGCATAGAATATAATCAATCTGATTTCGGTGTTGACCATCTGGTGATGTCCATGTGTAGAGTCTTCTCTTGTGTTGTTGGAAAAGGGTGTTTGCTATGACCAGTGCATTTTCTTGGCAAAACACTATTAGTCTTTGCCCTGCTTCATTCCGCATTCCAAAGACAAATTTGCCTGTTACTCCAGGTGTTTCTCAACTTCCTACTTTAGCATTCCTGTCCCCTATAATGAAAAGGACATCTTTTTGGGGTGTTACTTCTAAAAGGTCTTGTAGGTCTTCATAGAACCCTTCAACTTCAGCTTCTTCAGCATGAGTTGAACTGGTTGCAGAGTACATCATGAAAAACACTGGACTGGAAGAAGCACAAGCTGGAATCAAGATTGCCAGGAGAAATATCAGTAACCTCAGATATGCAGATAACACCCTCCTTATGGCAGAAATGAAGAGGAACTAAAAAGCCTTTTGATGAAAATGAAAGATGAGCATGAAAAACTTGGCTTAAAGCTCAACATTCAGAAAACGAAGATCATGGCATCTGGTCCCATCACTTCATGGAAAATAGATGGGGAAACAGTGGAAACAGTGTCAGACTTTATTTTGGGGGGCTCCAAAATCACTGCAGATGGTGACTGCAGCCATGAAATTAAAAGACACTTACTCCTTGGAAGAAAAGTTATGACCAACCTAGATAGCATATTCAAAAGCAGAGACATTACTTTGCCAACAAAGGTCCGTCTAGTCAAGGCTATGGTTTTTCCAGTGGTCATGTATGGATGTGAGAGTTGGACTGTGAAGAAAGTTGAGTGCTGAAGAATTGATGTTTCTGAACTGTGGTGTTTGAGAAGACTCTTGAGAGTCTCTTGGATTGCAAAGAGATCCAACCAGTCCATTCTGAAGGAGATCAGTCCTGGGTGTTCTTTGGAAGGACTGATGCTGAAGCTGAAACTCCAATACTTTGGCTACCTCATGTGAAGTGTTGACTCATTGGAAAAGAACCTGATGCTGGGAGGGATTGGGGACAGGAGGAGAAGGGGACGGCAGAGGATGAGATGGCTGGTTGGCCTCACCGACTCTATGGACGTGAGTTTGGGTGAACTCCGGGAGTTGGTGATGGACAGAGAGGCCTGGTGTGGTGCGATTCATGGGGTTGCGAAGAGTCGGACATGACTGAGTGACTGAACTGAACTGAAACTGTACACAGCATTCTGTACATTGCTAAGATATACTCCGCATGTAACTTTATACTGCAGTTATGGGTCTTGGGGAGGAAAACCACAGGGAGAAAGTGACCATTCTCATCACACTGTATCAAGGCCATGACTTATCACTGATGATGCTGTTTTCCCACATGGCTGTGGCAATGACTGTTCTGTTCCTACACAGTGCAGTTACTCTTTTAGCACCCTTTCCAAATCATCTATAGCTTTTGCTCTATAAAATTAGCTGCTACAGTATTTTTACATATATATTTTAAGTATTAGATCTTATTGGATCTTGTAGCTTTAGCATTACAGTGTTCTTGGCCTAGAGTCTACCTGTCTGAGATTAAGATCATGGCTGTTACTTTATTTAATTTGTATTTCTCTGACAGACCTAGGCCATTTTTTTATACTTAACCTGCCAAATCTATTTGTTTTTAGGTATATTACATTTCATTACATTACAAAGAGTTGCCATATATGCTAAAAATCTATCCTTTAGTAGTTAAGCCAATTTATACTTACTGAAAAAGACATATGACAGTCTTTCAAATTTTATCTTGTAATACATCAGTTCAGTTCAGTTCAGTTCAGTCGCTCAGTCGTGTCCGACTCTTTGCGACCCCGTGGAATAGCCTGTAAAACAACATGTATTGCATAATAATATATATGAACATTATGCAATTTATATACATGTGAATGTGTGTATGGTTGTTGTTTAGTATCTAAGTTATATCCAACTCTTTTGTGAGCCCATGAACTGTAGCCTGCCAGGCTCTTCTGTCCATGGGATTTCCCAGGCAAGAACACTGGAGTGGGTTGCCATTTTCCTCTTCAGGGGATCTTCTCAATCCAGGGATCAAACCCATGTCTCCTGCATTGGCAGGTGGATTCTTTACCACTGAGCCACCAGGGAAGCCCAGATGTGTATATAGGCAGGTATAAATTACATGCATTCATATATTTATATAAGCATGTGTCTGCATTATTGCTTTCTTTGTCTCTTTTTGAAGTACCTTTGAAATTTTGGAAGTCTTTTATTTTTGTTCTAGTGGTTAACTTTGTACTTACCCTGTGATTCAGCACACTTAGATCTTCCCCCTTTAGATAACAGATGTTACTTTTTATGAAAACCAGTAACATCAACTCTAATAGTTCCATATTTCCTTGATCTTTTGCCATAGAATAATCTCTTCTACTGAAAGATTACTTTTGTTCTCTTAAATGTGTTAACACTTTCACTACTAGAAAAAATCAGTTTAAATGCTATTTCTTGATCCCCAGCCCCACAGGTAACAGATGAGTATATTCTACTTCCAGTGTTTGTTCCTCATTCTCCCAATTATTATTATTCTTATATAATTTCCATATTTGAGAACAGTTAAAATTTACATTTCATTTTTATCTTTATCTTCACTTCTTTGGCTTAGATTTGCAATTAAATCTCTTCAATGTTTATTTCCATCTCTTCTGCTAAAATATCCTTGATTTGCTGGAGGATTCAAGGACTTTTCTCAAGGGGGACTCAAGGAAACAATAATCACAGAGTTCTTGCATAAAAATTCAGTATTTGTAGCCTTTATGTTTGAAGAACAACTTGCTTGTATGTAAAATCCCTAGCTCACATATTCTGAGAATCTTTTAGTATGTATTTATCTCAAAAGAGATAACTGAGGCAAATACTTATTAAAAATATATTTTACAAGTCTTTTTTTAGTTTGTATTATGTTTCAAGTACTGAATTAAGTGCCAAGGTTATTTAAAAAAAGCTACCTTTGGATACCTTTGCAGACCATACAGTCTGAGCAATGAGACAGTATGCCAATAAATAATTATGGTAAGATCCAAGAAAAGCTAACAATCAAAACATGACAGGTTGTGGGAGTGAAATTAAAACAAAATAAACAATAAAGATAGAGAATAAATATAAAGACAAATAAAGATAAAGAATAAAATAAAGATTTACAAATACTAGTACAAATAAAGTTGATATCTATACTATTTAGGAGTGAAAGCAAATGAACTTTAATCATCAGTTAACAGCAACTTGCAAAGTTCTCACTGTAAGTGGCTATTTAATGTAAATGAATCCACTAAGTTAAAAAATAAAGATAGTCCAAAAAATGTAGTTGGAAACAACTTTTTTTTCCCCCAACTCCCCATTCTGTGTCCTTTCCAACCAGCTTTGGGGATCATGTTCTTCCTTTCCTCTCTGTGAACTCTCTGACAGGTCTTATGATTTTTTCCAATCATTCTCATTAATTCATGTATTTAAATATCTCTTGAACATCTCTTATTTGCAAGGGGTAGGCCAAATGGTAGGAAATGAAGCATGAAGCATAAAAGTTTTTCAAAAACTTTATAATATAATGAAAATAAGTGATCTATGGGATAAAGAAAGACTTGGACATGAGTGTAATTTTAATAGGCTTTTCTGGGGAGGTGTCTCTGAAAGGTGTTATCTGAAATCCAACAAAATGAGCAAAGCAGGAGAATGTGTGGGTGGGTGAAAAGCATTCTGCACAGAGAATATGCAAATACCAATTTCTATGGGAAAAGCAGGCTCCCAGTGTTTGTTGTAGGAACAGGGCAGAAACTAGTGAGGCAGTGCATGACTTAGCAAACAAGAGAGCAGAGAAAAATGACATTGAAGAGGCAAGATTAAAATAAGGAGACTACCATTAAGAGGCTTTTAAATGAGTAAAGGTGAGAAACCATGGCAACTTAGATGAGTATGCCAATGATGAATATACTGGGAAGTAATCAGACTTTCAATATCATTACAAGCACAGCCAACATGATTTCTTAATGTATCGAATGTGAAACATCAGAGAAGAATATCAAGAATGACTTCACAGTTTTCTGACATAAAACATGGAGGATTACAATTGCTACATACTGAGATGGACGAAGAAATAGGTTTCGGAGGCAGGTTGAAGTCAATAATTAAGTTCTAACCATGTCAAGTTTGAGAATTCCATTAAGAGCCATGTGAATAAGCTGAATATACAATAAAATACATGTGGAATTCATATAAATGGTCTAAGATCATATAGGAGTAAATAAGAAATAACAACTTATATTTAACACTATATAGCTACATGTAAGAATTAAATTAGAATATTTTCTCATATCACATATAAAATTAAACTTAAAATGGATTAAAGACCCTAAATATAAGTCTGGAAACCATAAAATTCCTAGAAGAAAATAGAGAAAAAAATGCTATTGCAATTGCTCATTGTAGCAATATTTTTTGATCTGTTGTCAAAGGCAAAGGAAATAAAAGCAAAAATAAACAAAAGGGACCTAATTAAGCTTAAATGCTTTTTCATGGCAAAGGACACCATCAACAAAATGAAGAGAAAACTTCCTGAATGAGAAAAAGTATTTGCAAATGATATGAGCAATAAGAAGTTAATATCTAAACAACTCATACAATTCAATATCAAGAAAATAAACATCTGATTTTAAAATTGGCAGAAGACCCAAACAGGTCTTATTTTCACTACCTGATTTTAAAATGGACAGAAGACCTAAACAGGTCTTTCTTTTTCCAAAGAAAATATACAGATGGCCAACGAACACGTGAAAAGATGTTCAACACTGCTAATTATCAGGGAAGTGAAAATCGAAATCACAATGTGATATCACCTTACACCTGTTAGAATGGCTATCATCAAAAAGACCACAAATAACAAACTATCATATGATCCACCAATTCCACTCTTGGGTGGAAAATCTGAAGAAAATGAAAATGCTAATTAGAAAAGATGCACACTCCCTAAAGTTCATAACATCATTATTTACAATTGCCAAGATATGGAAGCAAACTAAGTGTCCATCAATAGATAAACGGATTAAAGACGGGATGTGTATGGAATATTACTCAGCCATGAAGAATGCAGCAACATGGAAGGACCAGAAGGGAATTATGCTTAGTAAAGTAAGTCAAACAGAGAAAGACTATATATCATCACTGATATGTGAAATCTTTTAAAAAAATAAAACATCAGTGAATATTACAAAAAAGAAACTTAGGTACAGAGAACAAACTAGTGGCTGCCAGTGGGGAGAGGAATGAGGCTAGGGGCAAGATAGGGTCAGGAGACTAAAAGGATTAAACTATTACGTACAAAATAAATGTTACAAGGCTATATAGTACACAACAGGGAACACAGTCCGTATTGTATAATACAATACAGTCCATGAAATTCTCCAGATCAGAATACTGGAGTGGGTAGCCCTTCCCTTCTCCAGGGGATCTTCCCAACCCGGGGACTGAATCCAGGTCTCCCACACTGCAGGTAGATTCTTTACCAGCTGAGTCACCAGGGAAGCCCCAAATGAAGTATAAACTATAACAATTTTGAATCACTATGTTGAACAACTGAAACAAATACAATATTGTAAATCAGCTATACTTCAATTAAAAGAAAACGTTTTAAAAGCTGAGACTGAATAAATTCTCCTAAGGAGTTATTATACGTGGGAAGATAGCTGCAAGGATCAAGCCCTCAGGCACTACAGAATTTAGAGGTAAGTAATTTGGGAAAGCTACAGTGACTAAGAAAGTGTTGCAAGAAGGGGAAAAAAAAACTAAAAGAATTACGCTCTGCACCATATACAAAAATAAACTCAAAATGGATTAAAGGTCTAAATGTAAAGCCAGAAACTATAAAACTCCTAGAGGAAAACATAGGCAGAACATTCACTGACATAAATCACAGCAAGATGCTCTATGACCCACCTCCCAGAGTAATGGAAATAAAAGCAAAAATAAACAAATAGGACCTAATTAAACTTAAAAACTTTTGCACAATGAAGGAAACTGTAAGCAAGGTGAAAAGACAGACTTCAGAATGGGAGAAAATAATAGCAAATGAAACAATTGACAAAGAATTAATCTCCAAAATATACAAGCAGCTTATGCAGTTCAATACCAGAAAAATAAACGACCCAATCAAAAAATGGGCCAAAGAATTAAACAGACATTTCTCCAGAGAAGACATACAGTTGGCTAACAAACACATGAAAAGATGATCAACATCACTCATTATCAGAGAAATTCAAATTAAAATCACAATGAGGTACCATCTCAGGCAGGTCAGAATGGCTGCCATCAAAAAGTCTGCAAACAATAAATGCTGGAGAGGGTATGGAGAAAAGGGAACCCTCTTACACAGTTGGTGGGAATGCAAACTAGGGCAGCCACTATGGAAAAAGAACTGCCATACAACCCAGCAATCCCACTGCTGGGCATGCACATCAAGGAAATTAGAATTTAAAGAGACACATGTACCCTAATGTTCATTGCAGCACTGTTTACAATAGTTAGGACATTGAAGCAACCTAGATGTCCATCCGGAGAAGGCAATAGCAAGCCACTCCAGTACTCTTGCCTAGAAAATCCCATGGATGGAGGAGCCTGGTAGGCTGCAGTCCATGGGGTCGCTAGGAGTCGTCGCGAGTGAGCGACTTCACTTTCACTTTTCGCTTTCACACAATGGAGAAGGAAATGGCAACCCACTCCAGTGTTCTTCCCTGGAGAATCCCAGGGACGGGGGAGCCTGTTGGGCTGCCGTCTATGGGGTCGCACAGAGTCGGACACGACTGAAGCGACTTAGCAGCAGCAGCAGCAGATGTCCATCGGCAGACAAATGGATAAGAAAGCTGTGGTACATATACACAATGGAGTATTAGCCATTAAAGAGAATCCATTTGAATCAGTTCTAATGAGGTGGATGAAACTGGAGCCTATTATACAGAGTGAAGTAAGTCAGAAAGAAAAACACCAATACAGTATATTAACGCATATATATGGAATTTAGAAAGATGCGAGACAGCAAAAGAGACACAGATATAAAGAACAGAGTTTTGGACTCTGCAGAAGAAGGTGAGGGTGGGGTGCTTTGAGAGAATGCATTGAAACATGTATATTTCCATACATGAAATAGATGACTAGCCCAAGTTTGATGCATGAAACTGGGCACAAGGACAATCCGGAGGGATGGAATGGGGAGGGAGGTGGGAGGGCAGTTTGTGATGGCAGGGGACACGTGAACCTGTGGCTGATTCATGTCGATGTATACAAAAAACCCACAATATTTTACAGTATTTAGCCTCCAATTAAAATGAATGAATTTTTAAAAAGAATTATATTCTTGAAGTCAAATAAAAAAGTGAACAAAAAAGAAAGGTGATATGTCATACATTGGCTTTGGATCAAACAAGATGAGGACTGAGAGGAGACCCCTGGATTTGTGAATGTTTGGAAGTCATTTGTGCCTTGGTAAGAGCAGATTTTGAAGAACGGGATGGGCAAAAGCCTGATAGGAGGTTCAAAAGAGAATGAGATGGCACATATTGACAGCCTTTTTAAGTTTTGATGTAAAATGAAGCAGAGAAAAAATTCTCCAATCACGTTAATTGCAAAAAAGTAAAAAGCAACAATTCAGTCATTAAAAAGTCATTGTGTATATGATGAAAACTCCCAATTCTGACCCATGTTAGCCTTAGAAATGCTTCAGTAGCGCAGGGAGTGTGGCTGACTTAATTTTCCTGCCTCTCTCATTTACGACTCCACTCCATTAATGGGGCTGCTGCTGGGTTCTTGTGGGTTTAAAAAAAAAAGATGAGGGAAAATGAAGGAGAGGTAAGGGGAAGGAGATGTGATACTTGACCAGCATTAATGAACTCTGACTTGTTCTTCTTTGAGTGAGGTCAACTATTTATATCTGAGCCTCTATGCTTGGAAAATGATTCAAACTTAGTGTCCCCTTACTATCTCCCATTCCTGCCTCCAACTTGGGATAAGGTCCAGTTTCCTAAATTCAGATAATGTCTCCTCCATATAATTTTTATAAATATTCTTTCATCACCTTAGTTTCAAGCAGTTCACTCCAGAGAGACTATATTGAGCCAACTCCCCACCAAATGACTCTGGTCTGAGTCCCCATCAAACCACAGGATGGGCATGATCCACGCAGTGTTTGCCCTAAAAATATCTTGAGGAAAACAGACCTTTCACAATGAAAGTATGTCTCTTTGATTCATCATCAGAGCATTCAGGCAGCCAGACACTCTTAAGCTTTTAAACTTTTTCAGGCTTGAGAATGCTGCCAAGGTTACCTTCTATTAATCTGGCCGTTTTCTTTGCTATTACATTTGATGCCCCAAGGGGCAAATTTTAAAGTTCTACTTTGGAGGCTGAACTGAATATGATAATTTTAATGTGTCCTATGTAAAGGGCTACTCTTGGAATCTTTACTCATGTTAAAAAATTGTATTGTTCACAGCATCAATTGAGGCAAGAATCAATTTTACATTCAATAAAACAGAAGTGTAGAAAAGTTAAGTAACTTTCAAAAAGTCATATAACTTCTAAGTGGCAAGCTTAGAGCCTGTGCTCTGAGCCAAGATTCTCCTCTGAAAGGAGACTGAGACTCAGCTCTACACAACTATTAATTTACATTAAGAACAAGAAAACTAAATATCTGAATTTAGATTCTGTATTTGTTATATTGTATGATTATTTTAGTTTGTAAGAATGCGTTTGGTCTCCAGTAATACCATGACTGTCATGAAACAAATATCTTTCTTACTGCATTTTGTTTGTATGTAGCAACACCACATGGAAAGCAAACAGAAGGTAGAAGTTATCTTTAAAATGCTCCAAGGTGATCCACCTGATGGAAACCCACTAATTATCTTCCTTTATATACACAATTTGAAGATTTAGAATCTCCTGTTGGAAGAACCAGCTCTGAAGCTGATGCTCTTGAAGGAACCAAATTGCAAGCTACAAAGTACAGGAGAAAAAATGAATTGTGACAGAGACAGCATACAAAGGACACATGTTTCTTCATCTTCCACTTGAAATAAAGGGATTGCTTGAGGGAACAAAATACATAAGAAGATGAATTTAAGTCAGGAGAAACTCTCGTTTGTTTGGTTGATTTCCTAGACTTTTTAATATTTTAGGTAAATTCCCACCTAATATTGAAAATGCAAGTATAAGGAAGATGCTTATTCTTTAAACTCATTCCTATTTTGTAATTCTATTAAATAATATTTTACAGAATTTAAAACGTACACATTAAAGTGGGCCTCCCTAGTGGCCCAGTGGTAAAGAATCCATCTGCCAGTTCAGGGAATGTGGGTTCGATCTCTGCATCAGGAAGATCCTCTGGAGAAGGAAATGGCAATCCACTCTAGTGTTCTTGCCTGAAAAATCGCATGGACAGAGGAGACTTTTGGGCTATAGTCTAGGGAGTCGTAAAAGAGCCGGACACAATTCATGACTAAACAAAAGTAACACATTAGAGAGTTAATAAAAAGTGTAACGAAATGTATTACCTTTACCTGTAGTCTAAATAAAGTATCAAAATATCACCCAAGGCATCTCAGAGATTACTATTATACTGATATCTTACACACTTCAGCATAGACACATCTTGGTTTTTTACTATTTATTTACCCTTCAGGTCCATCTCTTGAAGAGCACTGCTCTCTACCGTTCTTCTGTAGGGAATGCTGCCAACACTATTAAAGGCCTGTGCTAAAAAATAAGCAAGCAAAATTAAATCCTATTAAGCTATCTTCCTCCAAACCCTTAAAAAGTCCCCCAAATCATAATCAGATGATGTTTAAAGCACAAAAATAAGGATGTATCCAGAAGCAAACAATAAGTATAACATAGCCCTTTACCTTTTCTTATAGAAAAAATCTCTCCAGATCAACTTTAGTGTCAAAATCACCTGGACAGCTCATTCCCAATGCAAAAGTCATTACGCATTCCTGGAGATTGAGTCTGGAGTTTCAGGTGGGTCACACTGCTCCCTGCTGCTAATGCTGCTGCCAAG
This sequence comes from Cephalophus harveyi, assembly GCA_006410635.1. Classification (NCBI taxonomy): domain Eukaryota; kingdom Metazoa; phylum Chordata; class Mammalia; order Artiodactyla; family Bovidae; genus Cephalophus; species Cephalophus harveyi. The sequence goes on along the minus strand of SJYT01070838.1, from coordinate 38,661 downwards.
TCACTTCAGTCGTGTCCAACTCTTTGCGACCCCATAGACGGCAGCCCACCAGGCTCCCCAGTCCCTGGGATTCTCCAGGCAAGAGTACTGGAGTGGGTTGCCATTGCCTTCTCCAACACTGCTCCCTAGCTGATTCTAATTCTGATGCTTACTGAAGTTAGCCATCTAATAACTGCTATAGTTGTTCTCAAAACCTCAATCTCTGTACCATCCACATGAATACCATTTGGGGGGGGGGGTTGATAACATTATTTACTTGATAAAGAATATTTTCTTTAAAGTTTTATATCTATATAGATGATAGATAGATAGTAGAATCTTATAAAGCCAGCTTACATTTCATTGACATTTCATAGTTTTGTATGCATGCATTCACAACTTTGGATTGCAAACTAAAATGCCATTAAAATTCAATGTATGTTTCTCGCATAAAGTACTATAGTATAAATGATTTATATTTAACAATTCAAAAAGTAATGCTTCAGAGCATAAATATTTTCAATGAGATGTTTTAAAAGAGCATGCTATTAACTACAAGAATACTGCATAGTAAAGAAATATTAATCAACTGTGCATAATAAATAAGAAATGGCTTTTATTATATAAAACTATAAGCAGACATGTAGAACATGGAGAATAACAAATCAGAGGAGTATTTGAAATTTACAGTAAGTCTTAAAGAAAGCTGATTTGGAAATATAGAGATCTGATCAGGATGTTGAATATACTTATAGAGAGAAGGGGAAAGAAAAAAGCTTTAGCAGATGGCTAGTTGGACATGACTGAAGCGACTTAGCAGCAGCAGCAGCAGTGTAAATTGAGGAGAAGGCAATGGCACCCACTCCAGTACTCTTGCCTGGAAAATCCCATGGACGGAGGAGCCTGTAGGCTGCAGTCCATGGGGTCGCTAGGAGTCCGGCACGACTGAGCGACTTCACTTTCACTTTTCACTTTCATGCATTGGAGAAGGAAATGGCAACCCACTCCAGTGTTCTTGCCTAGAGAATCCCAGGGACGGGGGAGCCTGGTGGGCTGCCCTCTCTGGGGTCGCACAGAGTCGGACACGACTGAAGTGACTTAGCAGCAGCAGCAGCAGCAGCAGCAGTGTAAATTGAAATATAATCTAAGCACCTGAACTTTTGTAGACACACACATCAGCTTAAGCTCAATTATGAAATCTAATTACATTTCTTGTGAAACCTTTTTTTAAAATGTCGATCAGTTTTCACCAGCTTAATATTTGTTACTACTTGGAACACAGTAGATGGAGAAAAGACAGTGCAGTGAGACTGTCTATAAAGTATGTGTGACTCATCCATTCTGTCATCAGCTGCATGATTATCAAGAAAATGTGCTCACACTCATATGTGACTAATTGGCAACTCTTCATTTACAAAACAAAAGCTATCCTTTCAAATCAAAAAAATTTTAATTGATTCTTAACTGGAACCAACTGCTTTTCCAGAAATCCTTTTTTTTTTTTTTTTTTTGGTCAAGATGAAACTTAATTTGACTACTTTCTTTTACTATTGTGTTTAAGGCCAAAAGCACACACACAGAGAAAAAAAAAAACTGATCAACATTGCAAAGATAATTCAGTAAGAAACTTTTTCTTCTATGTGCCTCTGGTGAATGCCACAGATACTATTACCACAGGAAAGACGACAGAGGAGGAAATTCTAAGGCAATGTTTGACCAAACTTCCTAGTTTTAAAGTTTCTTTGGAAAAAATATTGGCCTCTGGTTCAGTTTTACAGTTCATAGTGCTATCAATTAAAGCTGTGCACAGATATACAGGGAGAAAATGGCTCCCTTCAGGTTAACTTGGTTTTAACTCACAATGTGACTTCTCTATTTGAAATGTGGCTAGTTTCATCTAGTCTAAATTGGGGATATGTATCATTCTCTCTTTTTGCCTCGGGACAATACAGGGAATGAGATGTTTGATTTCAATGCATTTTTTCCCCCAGCTGAAATTGTGTAAACAAATAGATTGGGAGAGATTTAATGAAATCATCAGTAGCCTGGAGCTAGCTATGGCCCTGTGCTAAGCATTTGGCATAATCAACTGTCTAGGAGATTGAAAGTCCTAGGTACTGGGATTTAAAGTTATCATGAGCTCAGAGAAAGGAGAATCTATGAAAGGGGTGGAATAGTAACTTCATATACATAGGTTAGGTCAAATAAAGTGGTAAGTGACCCAAGGTATTTTTAACCAACAAAAAGAAACCGTATGGATAATTCATATACCAAAATTAATATTTTAACAGTAGAGAAGCTCCAGATTAGAATTCAAGAATACTTAGTTTTCCTTATTTTGTTAATAACTCTTTAGTTACCTTTAGACAAGCCAAATGATTTTTTTATGCTTCTGTTGCCTAGCAGGAAAAAAATATAGTTAGAAAAGAACTATTTACCCAGAACATTTAGGACTATAGAACACAACAGGGAAAGTAACAAAAAAATGAATCTGAGCACTTTTTCCTTGCACCAAACTAGAACAGCAGTATTGCACTTTTCTATTGCATCTTATATTTTCATTTAAAGGAGTCCTGTTGCTATAAAATTTTTGAAAAATTGGTAGTCTGAAAGAAGACTTCTAAAGTGACTTCCAGTTTTGATGATGGCAAAGGTGTTTTAAACAAGATATATAATTCTCAATTCTACTCTAAGTAAGCGCTGTGCATATAGCTTCTGTGGCACAGGATTTTCAACACAAAATTTATACCAGAGAATTAGCATCACTAAAAGACTAATAAAGGGAGACAATGAAGGGCCTTTACTTAAAAGAGAAAGTCAATATTATTATTTGTATTCATTCAGAAATATGAAAAAAAAAAAAAAAACCCCGCTACTATTTGGTGACTTTCCACTGACTGGGCTACAAAAGAAAGTGAGATTATGAAATGAAGAAATGAAATGAAACAATGAATGAAAGTGAAAAAGTACTACTCCTGTAGTGTTAATTAATAACAAATTATTTCTAAGCAATTTTAAGGCATATATTAACCATGGGTATTTATAATGATCTTAAACTCTTGAATTAAATTTTTTGATCAGATAAAATATTGTATTGAATGGTATTTGAAAAGAGTGAGCTTTTGTCAGAAATANATTTTACCAATTTCCCATGATAAATGTAGCTGGGTAGAGAGGCTTGCAGAAAAATCCCTACTCAGAACTCATTATGTGTGTGTCAGTCACTTAGCTGTGTCCTGCTCTTTGCGACCCCATGGACTAGAGCTCACCAGACTGCTCTGTCCCTGGGATTCTCCAGGCAAAAATACTGGAGTGGGTTGCCATTCCCTTCCCCAGGGGGTCTCCCCTCCCCTAGGGTTCAAATCCAGGTCTCCTGCCTGTCTCTTATACACATCTTTTTTTAAACAACCCAACTAGAGTTAATTATTTAACAAGAATCTTGAAAATAGGATTCTCCCAAAATATTCTCTTTGCATTAGAAGATATTTTATAAGCGAAATTAAGCACTTTTGGAAAACAATAAATCATGCCTAAAATTCCCATTTAGTCTCAATAACTAAAATGATTTAGAAGTGTTCTTCCTTGGCTACATTGCTCTTCTTAGCGTTGTCAAGAGGTCATGTGGTTTTATAAGGGCAACAGAGGCACAAACAATTGTGCTTTGCTGAAATTAAGGAAAAAAGTATTAGTTTACTTAACCAAGTCAATCAAACATCAGGATATATTACAAGACTAGTTCAAAGGGAAATAGTATTCTGGGTGCCTGTACCTAGAAAGGTTCCTCATCCCTTTGAGAGGAACTGCTAATTTTCATTTTACCAATTTCCCATGATAAATGTAGCTGGGTAGAGAGGCTTGCAGAAAAATCCCTACTCAGAACTCATTATGTGTGTGTCAGTCACTTAGCTGTGTCCTGCTCTTTGCGACCCCATGGACTAGAGCTCACCAGACTGCTCTGTCCCTGGGATTCTCCAGGCAAAAATACTGGAGTGGGTTGCCATTCCCTTCCCCAGGGGGTCTCCCCTCCCCTAGGGTTCAAATCCAGGTCTCCTGCCTGTCTCTTATACACATCTTTTTTTAAACAACCCAACTAGAGTTAATTATTTAACAAGAATCTTGAAAATAGGATTCTCCCAAAATATTCTCTTTGCATTAGAAGATATTTTATAAGCGAAATTAAGCACTTTTGGAAAACAATAAATCATGCCTAAAATTCCCATTTAGTCTCAATAACTAAAATGATTTAGAAGTGTTCTTCCTTGGCTACATTGCTCTTCTTAGCGTTGTCAAGAGGTCATGTGGTTTTATAAGGGCAACAGAGGCACAAACAATTGTGCTTTGCTGAAATTAAGGAAAAAAGTATTAGTTTACTTAACCAAGTCAATCAAACATCAGGATATATTACAAGACTAGTTCAAAGGGAAATAGTATTCTGGGTGCCTGTACCTAGAAAGGTTCCTCATCCCTTTGAGAGGAACTGCTAATTTTCATTTTACCAATTTCCCATGATAAATGTAGCTGGGTAGAGAGGCTTGCAGAAAAATCCCTACTCAGAACTCATTATGTGTGTGTCAGTCACTTAGCTGTGTCCTGCTCTTTGCGACCCCATGGACTAGAGCTCACCAGACTGCTCTGTCCCTGGGATTCTCCAGGCAAAAATACTGGAGTGGGTTGCCATTCCCTTCCCCAGGGGGTCTCCCCTCCCCTAGGGTTCAAATCCAGGTCTCCTGCATTGCAAGTGGATTATTTACCATCTGAGCCACCAGGAAAGCCTGGAATTCATTATAGGACTCATTACAGAACTCTGTGAATCTCTGACAACTAATTGAGGAAACATGTTAACATGGAAGCATGTTAAGCCAAATGGAACTCTTAGATATTTAATGTCTATTAAAAGTTAAGCGCAGCAAACAACATATAAAACATGAATTCTGTTGTGGGCAAGAAAAATGAAGTGTTTATCTGAAGGCAAAGAGGTAAAGTTAGACCAAATTACCTAATCATTCCCCATCTAGGCACCCAATGCAGATTGATAAACTTGCTAGTTAACAAGAACTTCCTTTTGTCATCTTGGATTCAAGAGATTGTGATCATCCAGGAAAAAATAAGTGATTGCTGTCCATTTAAAGCTGCTATGATTCACCTCAACTGAGCAGTCAAGTCACCTGACTAAAGATTTGCTTTTAAATGTTGTTGCTTAGTCACTGAGTCAGGTCCAAACTCTGCAACCCCATAGCCTGTAGCCCACCAGGCTTCTCGATTCATGCGGTTTCTCAGGAAAGAACACTGCAGTCGGTTGCCATCTCCTTCTCCAGGGGATCTTCCCCACCCAAGGATCAAAGCCGTGTCTCTTGTGTCTTCTGCACTGGCAGGCAGATTCTTTACCTCTGAGCCACTTGGGAAGCCCATTTTTAAATATTATAACATATCGATAGATGATTATCATAAATGTTCAGAATATTTTGAAAATTAAATTTTCACCAAGAAAGAACAGCTAGAAAATAAAAACATAAACCAAGGCATAATCAAATGTGCTAGTGTAAATCCATCTATGTGGTTACGTGTTCTCTTCCAGATAATAGGCCAAATATTTTATACTTTGAGCTGGTTGGAAGTTTCACTCAAAAGGTTATTTTGATCATCCAGGAAAAAATAAGTGATTGCTGTCCATTTAAAGCTGCTATGATTCACCTCAACTGAGCAGTCAAGTCACCTGACTAAAGATTTGCTTTTAAATGTTGTTGCTTAGTCACTGAGTCAGGTCCAAACTCTGCAACCCCATAGCCTGTAGCCCACCAGGCTTCTCGATTCATGCGGTTTCTCAGGAAAGAACACTGCAGTCGGTTGCCATCTCCTTCTCCAGGGGATCTTCCCCACCCAAGGATCAAAGCCGTGTCTCTTGTGTCTTCTGCACTGGCAGGCAGATTCTTTACCTCTGAGCCACTTGGGAAGCCCGTTTTTAAATATTATAACATATCGATAGATGATTATCATAAATGTTCAGAATATTTTGAAAATTAAATTTTCACCAAGAAAGAACAGCTAGAAAATAAAAACATAAACCAAGGCATAATCAAATGTGCTAGTGTAAATCCATCTATGTGGTTACGTGTTCTCTTCCAGATAATAGGCCAAATATTTTATACTTTGAGCTGGTTGGAAGTTTCACTCAAAAGGTTATTAGATTACTGATAAAAGTTAATAAACTAGTCTCACATAAGACTGCAATGTTCTGATTAAGCTTTGAATGTGCTTTCTTTTCCTCCCACTCACCTCACCCCACCCACCACCACAGCATCTGCAATTTCCAAGGTATAACCATATCTCCCTAACGTGCTCCCAAAGTGACAGAAAGGAAAGGGATTTTCCTTCTCTTAGATGAGTCAATCTCTATGGCAGATGGTTAATTCATTGCACCTGTAACCAATTAACCATTCAAAACAACTGATTCTTCACAGTAAATTGTTGCTTTGCCAATCTGAGAAGCAGGTGCATTTTCAATGGCTAAATTGCCAAGTGGCTGGGTACACAAGACGGAAATAATCCAGATACAAAACTCTTTTAGATTAATGTGCAGAAAAATATGACCAGTGACAATAATTTTGATCTAAATTAAGATTTTAATTATTTCAGATTTTGAATCGCTTTGAGAATGTCAGTTTTTCATTCTGATATTTGCTATCAAATTAGGCAGGTGTTATTTCAATAAAAGTTAACTTTCTTTTTAAAATAATACTTAAGACTTTTTTCTATGTTTCCTTGAAACAATAAATTTTGATTACAATAAATGTGCTGAAACACATTACAATATATAATAATCCTATTCAATTCTTCTACTTCAAAACAGGTACCTTAAATGGAAGACAACTTCCAGCCCGGGCACCATAACTAACTCCCTGAAACTGGGTACAGGTTAGACACTTTCATGTTTTTTTAGGGAAATACCTGTGGACTATTGGATGATTCTATTACTATAATGCCAATGTTACAGACGTTCATAGACTTGAACCCTTTATTCTAGGAAATTCAGTAAGCATTTTGCCTTTCTCAGCTATATTGGGACTTCCCAGGTGGCTCAGCGGTAAGGAATCTGCCTGCAATGCAGGAGATGCCAGTTTGATCCCTGGGTTGGGAAGATCACCTGGAGAAGACAATGTCATCCCACTCCAGTATTCTTCCCTGAGAAATCTTATGCATAGAGGAGCCTGGCAGGCTGTAGTCCACAGGGTTGCAAAAGAATGACTAATGACTAAACAGCAGCAACAAAATCAGACATATTATTTGAATATAGAGAAGGGGTACAGAAACAATTTTGGGAGATTCAGATGTCAACAGCATCAAAACTAAACATCCCAAATCCTGAATTCGTTTTCCATCAGAATTGCAGGAGAATAAGGAATTACAGCCAAGAAGAGTATCAGACCCTATTTAGTTGGCACAATAATCTTATTCAAGTCTTTTCAATTGAGGAATCAGAATGCAGGGTACATATGTGGGGAGACCAAGACCCCATTTCTAAAATTAATAAGAAATCTCCAAACACTTGGAACAAAATTTTTATACAGGGAAGAGTTCTGTCTGAAAGGAAATAAAGCTCTAACTGTGTCATTAGGAGACACCTTTAAATCTGCCTTTCTACATCTTACATGTCTCCAATCCTTTGGAGAGTATTTTCAATATATTTCCCATGTTTTTCATTTCCATCATCACTATTCTTCTGATGTCTCCTAACTGACATGTTCAATGCATTCATGCATTTTTACTTGTTCAAAAAATTGGACTAAGTATCCTCTAAGGCCAGGCACATAAAAATTATGGGTAGAGAATAAGGCAGACAAGACACTTGTTGTAATGATGTAGATAGTGCAAGGTAGATAATGACAAATAAATCAATATTTACAATTTAGTCCTAATCCAGAGCTTAGGATCATGAAGGCTCCTAGGACAAGTGAATGTCTAAGCCAAAGCCTAGTGGTAAGCCTCTACTCTAACTAAGCAAAATATGAGAGAATCTTTTTCCAGACAATGAGAGTGATCTGTTTCTTGTCTCTTGATTCTCAGTGTCAAGCTTCACAATGCATACAGATTTATATCCTTAAAAAATACTTCAGATCATGGCCATCCTCTATTTATAGACTCCCTGCTGCTGCTGCTGCTGCTAAGTCACTTCAGTCGTGCCCGACTCAGTGCGACCCCATAGACGGCAGCCCACCAGGCTTCCCCATCCCTGGGATTCTCCAGGCAAGAACACTGGAGTGGGTTGAGACTCCCTACTGTCTACTAAAGAAATTACAAACGTGAGAGTAGCTTTCCAGTCTCATTTTCTCCAACAAAGAGCATTACAGATCAATTTCACTGCCACTGTAGTGTTAGTCCTTTCCTGAAAAACAGGAACAGAATGGGAAAGACTAGAGATCTCTTCAAGAAAATTAGAAATACCAAGGGAACATTTCATGCAAAGATGGGCTCGATAAAGGACAGAAGTGGTCTGGACCTAACAGAAGCAGAAGATATTAAGAAGAGGTGGCAAGAATACACAGAAGAACTGTACAAAAAGATCTTCATGACCCAGATAATCATGATGATGTGATCACTCATCTAGAGCCAGATGTCCTGGAATGTGAAGTCAAGTGGGCCTTGAACATTTCTGTGAACAAAGCTAGTGGAGGTGAAGGAATTCCAGTTGAGCCATTTCAAATCCTGAAAGATGATGCTGTGAAAGTGCTGCACTCAATCTGCCAGCAAATTTGGAAAACTCAGCAGTGGCCACAGGACTGGAAAAGGTCAGTTTTCATTCCAATTCCAAAGAAAGGCAATGCAAAAGAATGCTCCAATTACCGCACAATTGCACTCATCTCACATGCTAGTAAAGTAATGCTCAAAATCCTCCAAGCCAGGCTTCAGCAATANAAATCCTGAAAGATGATGCTGTGAAAGTGCTGCACTCAATATGCCAGAAAATTTGGAAAACTCAGCAGTGGCCACAGGACTGGAAAAGGTCAGTTTTCATTCCAATCCCAAAGAAAGGCAATGCAAAAGAATGCTCCAACTATCGCACAATTGCACTCATCTCACATGCTAGTAAAGTAATGCTCAAAATTCTCCAGGCCAGGCTTCAGCAATACGTGAACTGTGAACTCCTGATGTTCAAGTTGGTTGTAGAAAAGGCAGAGGAACCAGAGATCAAATTGCCAACATCTGCTCGATCATGGAAAAAGCAAGAGGGTTCAAAAAACACATCTATTTCTGCTTTATTGACTATGCTAAAGCCTTTGACTGTATGGATCACAAAAAACTGTGGCAAATTCTGAAAGAGAAGGGAATACCAGACCACCTAACCTGCCTCTTGAAAAACATGTATTCAGGTCAGGAAGCAACAGTTAGAACTGGACATGGAACAACAGACTGGTTCCAAATAGGAAAAGGAGTACATCAAGGCTGTATATTGTCACCCTGCTTATTTAACTTATATGCAGAGTACATCATGAGAAACGCTGGACTGGAAGAAACACAAGCTGAAATCAAGATTGCCGGGAAAAATACCAATAAACTCAAATATGCAGAAGACACCACCCTTATGGCAGAAAGTGAAGAGGAGCCAAAAAGCCTCTTGATGAAAGTGAAAGAGGAGTGTGAAAAAGTTGGCTTAAAGCTCAACATTCAGAAAACGATCATGGCATCTGGTCCCATCACTTCATGGGAAATAGATGGGGAAACAGTGGAAACAGTGTCAGACTTTATATTTTTGGGCTCCAAAATCACTACTGATGGTGACTGCAGCCATGAAATTAGAAGATGCTTACTCCTTGGAAGAAAAAGTTAACTTATTTTAATTTCAGTAATACTTTTATATGTATTTCTGAAAAAGCAATAATACACATATGGTACAAAACTCAAAGAGCATGAAAATGTTACCGTCTCTCCTCTATACTCGGGAAGAATTTAACTTGAGGGATCTGCTGCTTGTTAACTTTTTTCTATTCATGTATTTTGCACATTTTCTTATTCGCTATTTTATTGTTCTCTCATCCTCATTTTATTTTGTTGTCATTCTCATGTAACTAATAACTTCTGTGTGGATTTTCTATACAATTTTTTGTGTTTTTTCAAGAGTGAAGTTTTAAAATTTACTTCTTGAACTTATCAGTCTTTATGCTTATGTGCAATTTTATGTATCTTGTTTAACAACCTAATGTGTTTGAACATACTAATCACTGTGAAAGGTTGTTGTTGAATTAAGACGTCCAGCTATTCACCTTTAACCTTGCTTGTCTCTGATGCCACCCATGGTGCTATCAGAGTAACATTCCGGAATGCCTCCCAACCTAAGATCGCTGGGGGAAACATTCGTCACCTGAGTGCCTGTGCATGACCCTGAGTATATTCTTGACCACAATAAGATCGATATGAACATAAAGCTGAGATGTTCTTTGTAAGCATCACCACACCAGTATAAGAGCCTCCTCTGGTCCACTAAGAGCCAGTGTTATCAAAGGAAAAAAAAAAACCCATTGCAGTCCCAATCTGAGTAACCTTTAATCTTAGAGATGTTCTTGGGGCTAGAGCTCCATCTAGCTTCTGAACTTTCGATTCCTAGTGAGGCTAGGTGCTTTCTTGATTACCAATCCAAGTTTGGGACCTAAGCTACAGTACACAGTAACAGTATAGATCACAAGTCCCTTGAAAGTCTATGATCCAATAGATTAGGTTAGTACTTCTAATTCCCAAGGAGTTATGAAATGGTCAAAGAGACCAAAAAGTTTGACCTAGAAAGGAGAGTTCGGTCCACACACTTTGCCCATTTCTGGTCGGTTCTCAAAGGAGACATTGGGTGCCTCTTTGCATTGGCAGGTCAGTATAAACCCCTGACAGGTTTCTGCCATAAGCTGTATGAGATCACTGTGGAACCACAGAGCAAGGCTCCTCACTTGCTTCGCGCAGGACATGTGATTCATTCACAGAAGCTCACCGTAGAGTTAGTAAAGCACAGCAGAAAACGTGTTAGCTAAGAGAACAAAGAAATAGAGCTCCAAGCATCCTTACCTTGTCCTGAAGGATCCTGGATGAGCCCCAAGATGAAAGGTTGCTGTTGAATTACGACACTGGGATTCTTGGCCCCTAGAGGAAAAGAATTCAATCTGGGGCCAGAGACGAGGCTTGATCACTCAGAGCTTTTGTGTAACAAAGTTTTATTAAAGTATAAAGGAGATAGAGAAAGCTTCTGACATAGGCATCAGAAGGGGGCAGAAAGAGTACCCCCCTGCTAGTCTTTAGCTGGATGTTATATAGTCATCAGCAGTCTGTTAATGAAAGAAAGAAATGTCTCAAAACTTAGAATGGCACCAGGCCCCTCACCCATAGGATGTATTTTGGGATAATCTTGGCTCCAAATGGTTCATCTTGGGCCATAAAAAGATTAACCTGAATCTTGAAGAAGGGTAGAGCAGCATACAAATAGTGTTATTTACATAGCTTAAGATAAACATTTCATAAGAAAAAGGCAATGGCTAACTTTAAGTGAAACCAGGTGTCATTATGGCAACACAAAATTTTAAGAAAAACCTCTTTTTAAATTTGTATAGAGAAGGAAAAAAATGTTGCTAGTTTGTTTCCTCCTGCGGCTTAAGAGAGATAAAATGTCTGACACTTGCAGGCTATTTCCTCCGTTTGGAGACCCCTGGCCTTTCTGCCCAATACCCTCTCAATTGGACATTAGGAGAAGAGTTTCAGTGACAAATAAATAGAAAATAGTGTGATAAATAAATAGAAAATCAGGAAAACAATAAAATCCAAGCTTCTTTTAACTCCAGGAAAAATTGTATGCAAGAAAAGAAAATTAATCATAGTCAAGTTTGAGAATATTCCTCAGCTGTATTTATAAATTCAAAGTAATATTATAACTATTGGCTATTAATTGTATCAGAATCATGATTAGTTATATGGAGAAGATAGGTTAACAGTCCAAGCGCTTATGTGTAACAATGATGGTGGAGTTGGGCTATATTGGTTTTCTACTGCTACATTAAACTTACCATGAAATTAGTGGCTTAAACAATACACATTTATTATCTCACCATTTCTCTGGGACAGGATTCTGGGATTACCAGAGTTCAGCCCTGGTTGGATCCAGGGTATCTGAAGCATGGACAGCGAAGTGAGAGAGATATATAGATATAGAGAGAGATAAGGAAAGAATTTGCAGTTAAGAGAATAGAGGAGAGAAAGAGGCTGATATTCCTTGGTTTACACAGGAAGTTAATAAAGTCTCAGACAAGAAACTTGCTCTGTTCACGAAGGCCACAGGCACTCTCTCAAATAGCGGAAAGTGCCCCCACCTTGGGCACCTTCTTGAGTGGGTCTTAGAAGCCCAGGCAAAAATGTGAACGCAGAGAGCCTCTTCACTCCAAGGGATCAGCCTGAAAAAGAGAGGGAGGGAGAGGGAGAAAGAGAGAGAGGAAGAAAGAATTGACATGGGGGAGGCCAAGCTTGTGCAAAAACCCCATAACTTTATTTTCAAAAGGTGCTTATATACCCTAAGTTTTACATAATGGAAGATGTAGAGTCATGCTGGGGTAGCAGTCCTGACTCTTATCAATACCAGGTTTTCTCTCTGCATATCTTTCCAAATACAAAAGGTCTCAGGTGATTTACATTATCTTCTGGCCAGGAAGCCTGGTAACATTTTATGGCTTTTTTCTTTGATAAATGTTAATCAACCAAAAAACTAATTTTCCCTTGAAGTGTATTTTCTTAAATCTGCATCACCCTCAAAGTACTAAATAAAGTTACATACTTATTGAACAAAGGTGCAGTGGGTTATGACAAAGAAAGTACTTAACTCAAAGATCTAATGTTGCTACTTGTTTTTTCTATATACCAACTATATTAATTAATGCCCTCCTAGGTACACAATGAATAAAGGATATGAAAACTTGGCAGCAAGTATTGGCTCAACAATGAAACCCTTAACCAGTTCTATTGTAATGATTTTTAACTCCTCAAAAGGCTCTACATTCCTAGAATGGTTTAAACTTCCTGTGCCTCTCAAGGTTGGGAGGCTGTAAACAATCATATGTGTAGTTGAAAAAGTCCAGATAAACCTGTCAGCCAAGTTAGAAAGTGATCAGAGGGGTTTGAATTGAAACACTCCAATTACACCCAGGAGACTTATTAACTAGAGCTCTAAGTTAGTTTGGTTCAGAGAAAGGTGGTCGGGGACAGCCCCCCATTAATGTCAGAGGTGTTGGTGAGAGACTTGAAATAATAAAACAGACAGATTCTGATTTCGGGGTAGATGCTCAGGCAGAGGACCTCTTGAGACCTGATCCGCCTTGCCTGCCAGGTCTCTCCACATGACCTTGTTATGGGTGGGATCTCCTGTGCTGGCTCCCGGCATCTCCCCCTTTTTTATTTTTCAAGACAGCCAGATGTAGTTCAGTCGCGAGCTTCTGAGTGCTCTGCTGAAGAATTCTGACAATGCAAGGAAGAATAATTATGAGAAGTTAAATTAGAGCTCCCACAGCAGCATAGCTAAAGACAGTATACAGAATGTTTTTTCCTGAAACAAAGTAAGAGAATGTATGAACAAAGTCATTTGCAACTCCTGTGGCAGTAAAATCTAATCCAGAGTGTTCCATGGTCATTACTTGATTATGAAGTTTCCCTAAATCCAGGCCAATGTCGGAACTGTTCCAGACACCTGAAATATTATTTTTAATTTTCTCCCAATTATAATCTGTCTCGTTCACTTTCAGGGGTGTTACACATATCCACCGGTATTCAGTGTGACAGAACAATGCCATCTTTACCTTTAAAGCCTGCAATTCAGTCCCAATATGTATTATTACTTCTAGGGCATCTACCCCCATTTCTAGTTTCCTGCCTATAACTTTCTGTGTTGCCAGCACTAAAGAAACATTTTTAGATGTAGTATCAACATATAGGGCAGTATGCATTTGTTGAGTCAATGATATTGCTGCCACAGTAACAGAAGCAATTGCAGTTATTGAAGCAGATATTCCCAAAATAAGCAAGCCCACAAACCAATCATGATCGCATTAAATCTTGTAGTTGTTGCAGCACAGCAAGACCATAATTATCATGCCAATGAGTGGTTACAGTCACAGGCACCATAAGATAGGGTGGACGTTGCAACACCACAAAAGAACAAGCATTATATTGAGGGGTCAAACAAGATGAGAGCATACATTGTTCACAAGACATTATATTAGGTCCACCTGAATAATTCATTTGTATATTAAGTCTTCAGGAGTCAATAGTGAAAAGAAAAACAGAGGGAGAGGGTAGACAAGCTAAAATAGAGTAAGTAGAATCATTTTCTGGCCGGGTTAAAGTAATAGGGGCGGTAGCGGCAAGGGCTCTCCAAATTTCTGGCTGCCAAAAGGTTTTACCCTTAGCAGAACAAATTGGTTATGATGCCATCTAGTGGCGGCTAATGGCCAAGGAACTGAATATTCTTTCCAATTGTCCAATCTATTGATAAAGTCATCATTGTACATTGGGTCCTGACCTGGATTTGGGTTGCTCCAGGCCTGAATTGTATAATTTCCTCCTCCTGGTATTCTGTAATCAATTCTTGAATTATAAGTACAAGATTTCCAAATCGGATACCCTAAACGATCATCTATAATTTTCCATATGACATCTGATGGAGCAACATTGTCACAATTTGGATATTCTGGTGGAGCTTTGAGAAACAAGGATTTATAGGGTCAAGAACCCCGGGCATATGAGCTTGTAACATCCAGACTGACGTATCCCCTTAAAATGCAAATTGAGGTTGCAGAATCTGTCAGAACTGCTTTTTTAGAGGCTCCAACACATCATTTTTTGATGGGAGTAATAAAGTTTCCTGTATGACCAGAGGGAAAATTAAATCAAACAGGAAGATCATATGTTAGTCCCTTAAATGTATAATTGAAATTAATAGGGTATTGGTGTTTTACACAGGAAGTATAAGATCCTCCCAGAAGGCGAGATTGGTCTGTATTAACCCTTATAGGGCCTCTACTCCACGTGACTACTTGAAAAGTTGGAGGACCAGGGAAATATCCGCAATAATTTTCTGGAGTGGGAGAGGAGACACCTACCTGGCAAGATAGTAGGGCAAGCATAGCAATAAACACTTTCTCAGGGGAGGTTGAGGACCCCTGTAGAGAAGCTACCCCCTGTGCCTGGTGACAGAGTGCCTTAATCTGTCCCTAGGTAGGTATGGAGGCTTGTTGAATTGCCTGAGCTGGGCGTCATGGCATTCTCCTACCAGGTAAAGGATTGGGGAGCAATATCTCGTATATGGAGTTGTGACATCTGTTTGGTGGGTGGATCCACTCCCTGTTCATCCGGGATCTCCAATGTCAGTCATCCTGAGGTCAGTGGGATTTCCCGTATTGGCAGAGGAACTGGAGGTAGAGGAAGCCCCTTCCTTTTTTGAGGTCATGGTAGTGGAGGAATCAGGTGTCTGGGGAGCTGCAACATGACGAATCAGCCTGTCCGGAACCCAAATCGGAGAATCTGCGTCCTGTGGAAAAACACAAGCATATCCTCGGCCGCTAGTTAACAATGGGTCAGGACCCTTCCATTGTTTGGAAAGGAGGTCCTTCCATTTCACCAGTGGCTTTGCATTCTGTTGCTCTGGACACCAATGATGAAGCATTGCAGTGGTTCCAGAGGAATCAACATTAAAGTTATTTATTACAAAGAGAGCATGTTGTAAAATCTGCTGGGGGGAACTATACTTAAATTCCCCCCCCTTTAATTTTTGAATTTGTATTTTTAATGTTTGGTGTGCTCTTTCTACTATAGCCTGTTCCTGGGGATTATAGGGGGTGCCTGTGTTATGTTTTATTTGAAACTTTGTACAAAATTCTTGGAAAGACTTAGAAGTGTAAGCAGGGGCATTATCAGTTTTTAAAGCCTTTGGCAGACCCAGATATGAAAAACAAGTAAAGAGATGTTGTATTAAATCTTTATATTCCTTTCCTGTGTGAGCAGTTGCAATAATGACGTGAGAAAAGGTATCTACAGTTACATGAACAAAAGACAATTTTCCAAATGAGGAGCCTTGAGTTACATCCATCTGCCAGAGTGCATTAGGTCTGAGACCGTGAGGGTTAACTCTCATAGGCAAACTATTTATAGTAGTGGGACAGTGTGAGCAGGAATGAACAATATCTCAAGCAGATTCTTGAGAAATCTGAAATTGATATCTTAATGCAGTAGCATTTGGATGATGAAGTGAGTGAGAGGCTCGGGCTTCTTCAAAAACAGAGGCCACTGTAGCCCTGGTTAGTGAAGCTGCCAAATTATGTAAAGTTCCAAGCAGTCCAGAATGAGCCCTAATGCAGCCGATAAAAAATGCACGGTTTCATTTCCAAATTTGTTGCTGCAATTTAGTTAGCAAGTGAAAGATAGTAGTTTTGTTTTTGGGCAGAACTGCAGTCTCAATGTACGGAAACAGCCTTACCACATACTGAGAGTCAGAGTAAAGTTTGAACTCCTCCTCTGCAAACACAACAAAAGCCTCTATAACATCTGTGAGTTTAGCTCTTTGAGCTGAAGTTTCCTGTGTCTGCAGAACCTTATGCTGATTTTTTTGTAACTATAGAAGCTCTGCCATTAGCCAACCTGTCAGTAAAGGCCATTTGAGCATTGGGAATAAGAAATGGTTTGCACCTAACAAGAAAAGTAACTGTGTGTCTAGATATAAAATTTAACAATGCATGTGAGGGTTAATGATGCAGAATTTGACCACAATAGTTTCCTATAGCAATCTGCCAATTTTCATCAAACATTAGAAGAGCATCAAGCTGTTCCTTATTATATGGAATTACAACTTCTGATGGCTCTTTACCAAATAATTCAATGCTCCACTTCCTTCCTTTTAATATCAAAGTAGTTATCAACCCTGGATAAGAAGCCACTATCTTTTCAGCTTTAACAGAATGATGGACCCACTCTAGGGGGCCATTTTGCCATAAAACTCCCATAAGTGCGGTTGTGGTAGCCAGGCAAAGGAATCGCCAGGCTGCTGCTAATTCAATTCTTTTTACATAGCTATCTAATAAAGCTTTTTCTCCTTTGCCTAGGGTCTCCTGAGCCTCAGCAGTTAATTGCCTTTTTGAAGTTGGATCAGGATCCCCACCCAAAATGTTAAAAAAAAAGAGGCTTTAGCTCAGTAGTGGTTAGTTTAAGGTAAGGTCTTATCCAATTAATATCACCTAAAAGTTTTTGATAATCATTCAAAGTAACAAGATGGCCCTTTCTTAATTGTAGTTGGGCATGAGTCACTGTTTCTGAATTTATAACCCTTCCTAAATAAGTTATGGGCAGATTGGTTTGAGTTTTCTCCACGGCAATTTTTAAGCCTCTAGATGACAATGCCTGAGTCAAATCTTGGAGAACAGTTTGTAAATGAGGTCTATCTGGATGAGATATTAAAATATCATCCATGTAGTGAATCATATATACTTATTCATATCTATCCCTAATATCTTCTAGAGCAGTATTCACAAATTTTTTGACATAAGGTAGGGCTATTTTTCATCCCCTGGGGTAACACTTTCCATTGAAACCTCAAATAAGGCTGTTTAAGATTTTCTGATGGCAGACTAAAGGCAAGTCACTTTTTATCCTCAGCACTTAGGGGAATGGTGAAAAAACAGTCTTGTAAATCAATCACAATTATATTAGATCTCTCTGGAACAGCTAATGGGCAAGGAAGCCCAGGTTGTAAGGCCCCCATGTCTTCCATGGTGGCATTAATAGCTCTCAAATCCTGTAAAAGTTGCCACTTGCCAGGTTTTTTCTTAATGACAAAAATAGAAATGTTCCAGGGGCTATTGAAGGGCTCAAAAAATCCCAATTGTAGTTGTCCAAAGATTAGCACTTTAATTGCCAGTAATTTTTCCTTAGGCAGAGGCCATTGCTCCACCCACACTGGGTCTTGAGATTTCCATGTAATGGGGTCAGCAGCAAAAACAATGGCATCCATTATAAATTTGGATATCCCAATCCAGTATGTAGCTGTCAAGGAGTTGGGCAAATCAGTTCAGTTATTCCTGTCTGTTGTTTACCTGATCCTTTTCATGGATCATAGCCCATCTGGAGCATTTGGGAGGTCACTTTATCGTCAGGGCTGAAAAGTAGCACTCCCATTTGAGACAGCATGTCCCTCCCCCATAGGGTAAGGGGAGCGAAGGAAATATATAGATTTGGAAAGTTCCACAGATATCCTCAAAATGCCAATCTAACATTTTTACACTCTTAACTACTGCGGAGGCTCTCCCTAATCCCACCAACTCATTTTAAGTAGTATGTGTTGGCTAGGAGCTGGGCCAGTCTTTCCCAGAAATGCAAGAGACATCTGCTCCTGTGTCTAATAACCCCACAATAGACTTGCCACTGACCAGGATGGTTTTCATATGGTGTTTCAGAGTCCCACCACAACTCAAGAAGAGCCCCTTTTTCCCTCCTCATTTTGAGATGAGGGTCCATTACCCTGCTTCAATGGGAAAGGTATCCCGGCATTCCCGTTGCACCTCAGGAGGAGGCAGTCTCACCTTGAAACTCGAGAGGAACTCCAGGGGTCGTACCACAATTAAAAAAGACCCGATGTCCCAATCCACTCGAAATAAACCTGATTCCCCTGCACTGACTCGACTCTCACCCTGAGTATCGACTCAAAACACGATGTGAAGTGTGACAGCCCTGTGGCACCTCAAGAGAAAGCCACAGATCCCTATGTCAACTCGACCGGAAGTCTGACACTACTTTTACAGCTTGAGAGGAAAGTGGATTTGCATGTCTCCAGATGAGATGATGCTTGACTCCCCCCTTTAAAACCCCATAGGTGCTGGGAGCCAGCAGGGGACATCCCACCCATGACAAAGTCATGTGGAAGAGACCTGATGAGCAAGGCTGATCGGGATTTGAGGGAGCCCCTGGCCCTGCTCGAGCATCTACCCCAAAACCCAACTCTGTCAGTCTTACTATTTTGTGTCTTTTCATATGGTGTTTCTGAGTCCTGCAAAAACTCAAGAAGAGCCCTGTTTTTCCCTCCTCATTTCGAGATGAGGGTCTATTACCCTGCTTTGATGGGAAAGGAATCCCGGCATCCCGGGATGTCAAAACTCTTCTGACATTAACAGGGGGCTCTCCCTGACCATCTTTCTCTGGAGAAAATCAATTTAGTGCTCTAGCTAATAAGTCTTCTGGACATGAAAGTAATATTTCAATTCAAACCCCCTCTGTTGGCAATCCAGCTTGCCTGACAAGTTTATGCAGACTCTCGCAGCTATACATGTGATTATTCACAGCCTCTGAACTGTGAGAGGCACGGGAAGACAAAAACATTCTAAAAATATAGAGACTTTCGAAGAGTTAAAATCTCTTAGAGTAGTGCTGGTGTAGAATTTCATTGTTGAGCCAATGCTTGCTGCTAAGTTCCCATATCTTTTATCCACTGTGCACCTGGGAGTGCAATAGTTAATGTAGTTGGAATTTAAGAAAAACGAGCAATAGCCTTGGAATTAACCATATCAGACCTTTGAGCTAATTGGTTCTTTCTTTGTTGTAACTCACTGCGCCTTTGCTTGGTGAGAAATGTAACTCTGTTTAATACTTTTTGAGGCTGACATAGATTAAAAATATAAAGAAAAATCATTTCAAGGGAAAATAAGTTTTCTGGTTGAGCAGCCTTTATCAAAAGAGGGTCATGAAATGTTCATAGGCCTCCAAGGCCAGAAGATAATGTACACAACATTGTTTAAGCGAAGGGTATGCAGAAAAAATCCTGGTTTTGATAAAGACAAAACAGATGTAATGATTGGGTTGACTCTGTATGACTTTGCACCTTTCATTTCCCACTATGTAGAGTCAAGGTATAAAAGCTTCCCTGAAAAATAAAGTTATGGGCCTTGCCCACCGAAGCTTGGTCACCCTGTGTCTGTCTGTCTGTCTTTCTTTCTTTCTTTCTTTCTTTCTCTCTCTCTCTCTTATTCTGTTTTTCAGGCTGATTCCTTGGAGCACAGAGGCTTTCTGCATTCACTTTCCTGCCCAGGCTTCTAAGACATGAATGGAAAGGTGTGCTGGGTCTTCATTCCCTCGGGAGACTTGGAGGGCACCAGCGGCCTCTGAACAGAGTAGGTCCCTTGTCTTGGGGCTTTATTAGCTTACCGTGTAAACCAAGTAATATCAGCCTCTGTCTCTCTATTTTTTATCTGTAACATTCATTCTTTATCTCCCTCTAAATCTCTTCGCTGACTCCATCTCTCCTAAGAGTACCCCTGGATAATACGGGGGCTGGATCCCAGCATATAGGAACCCTGAGATCCATGTCCATACTGGAGAGGAACACTGAGGTTCCGGCCTCAACTCGAGATGAGGACATAGGCCCCTGCACCGACTGGAGAGGAATCCTGAGAGGCCCCTCTCAACTCGCATGGATACTTAACTTTCCTGAGGCAACACAAGTGGGCCCCTGTGGTCCCCGTCATAACTCAAGGGGAACCCCAAGGTTCCTGCTACAACTCGAGATAAACAAGGAGATTTTCCCCTCAATGTGAGATGAGGCCCTTTTCCACGGCAGTGCTTTGAGAGAAATCCCACATTCCCTCTTGAGTCTCAAAAGGGTCCTTGAAACCCTTGAGGCAACTGAAGATGTTCACTGATATACCCATCTGCCCTAGAGAGGAACACTGAGGGTCCCGCCACAACTCAAGAAGAGGCCCGGTTTTCCCTCCTCATCTTGAGATGAGGATCCATTTCCCAGCTTCATCGGGAAAGGAATCCTGGAGTTCCCGTCGCACCTCAAGAGGAGGTGGTCTCAACTTGAAACTCAGGAGGAACTCCAGGGGTCGTACCACAATTCAAAAAGTCCCCAATGTCCAAATCCACTCCAGATACACTTGATTCCCTGCACTGACTCAACTGTCACCCCAAGTATTGACTCAGAACATGATGGGAGGTGTGACAGCCCTGTGGCACCTCTAGAGAAATCCAGAGATCACTATGTCAACTCAACAGGAAGGCTGACACTACTTTTACAGCTAGAGAGGAAAGCGGGCTTTCATGTTTCCACACAAATGAGATCAGACTCCCCTGTTGAAACTCCATAGGAACCCCAAGATCTATGTCAGCACTGGAAAGGAACACTGAGGTTCCGGCCTCAAATCAAAATGAGGACCTAGGCACTTGCACCGGCTGGTGAGGAATCCTGAGAGGCCCCTCGCAACTCACATGGAGACAGGACTTTCCTGAGGCAACACGAGCGGGTCCCTGAGGTCCCCATCGTAACTCGAGAGGAACAACAAGGTTCCTGCCACAACTCGAGAAAAACCAGCAGATTCTTCCCTCAACACGAGATGAGGCTCTTTTCCACTGCAGCATCTCGAGAGAAATCCCACCTTCCCTCTTGAGCCTCGAAAGGGTCGTTGAAACCCTTTTTGCAACTGAAAGAATTTTCCCGACATACCCATCTCCACTCGAGAGGAACACTGAGTGTCCCACCACAACTCAAGAAGAGCCCCGTTTTTCACTCCTCATCTCGAGATGAGGGTCCATTTCCTTGCTTCTTTGGGAAAGGAATCCCGGCATTCTGGTCACACCTCGTGAGGAGGTGGTCTCAACTTGAAACTCGAGAGGAACTCCAGGGGTCGTGCCTCAATTCAAAAAGACCCCGATGTCAGATTCCACTCCAGATAAACCTGGTTCCTCTGCACTGACTCAAACTCACCCTGAGCGTCGACTCAAAACACAATGGGAGTCGTGACTGCCCTGTGGAACTTCGAGAGAAAGCCACAGATCCCTATGTCAACTCGACAGGAAGCCTGACACTACTTTTACAGTTCAAGAGGAAAGCGGACTTGCATGTCTCCACACGAGACGAGGCCTGACTCTGCTGTCAAAACTCCATAGGAACCCTGAGATTCATGTCCTCACAGCAATGTGCCATGATCCAACCCCCTCAGGTTTCCAGGGGAAACCGAAGGAGAAAACGGCATCAATGGATGAATGAATGGATGAATGAATGAATGAATGAGAGAGAGATAGAGGAAAGAAAGAGTCTGATATTCCTTGGTTTACATAGAAAGCCATTAAAACCCCGAGACAAGGAGTTTGCCCTGTTCACGGAGGACACAGGTGCCCTCCCAGTCTCCTGAGGGAGTGAAGATGTGAAACGTCTTCCCGTTCAGGTTTTAGAAAGCCGAGTAGATAAGTGAATGCAGGGAGACTCTATGCTCCTAGAGATCAGCCTGAAAAAGAGAGTAAGAGAAAGAAAGAAAAGAAAGAAAAAGAAAGGGACATGGGGTGACCAAGCTTCTTCGAACAAGGCCCCTCCTTTTTATTTTCAAAAGGGTCTTTTATACCTTTACTTGTACAGAGAGGGAAATGAAAAATGCAACGTCATACTGAGTCAGGCCAAACATTACATCTGTTTGTCTTTATCAAAACAAGGATTTTTTTTTGCAAACCTTTCCCATAGACAATGTTGTGTACATTACCTTCTGGCTTTGGAGGCCTGTGGACATTTTATGACCCTCTTTTGATAAAGGCTGCTCAACCAGAAAACATTTTCCCTAGAAATGTTTTTTATTTGTATTTCTAATCTATTTCAGCCTCAGAACGTATTAAACAAGTTACAATTCTCACTGAGCAGAGGTGCAGAGATTACAAAAAATAACCAATTACAAAAAAGAACCAATTAGCTCAAAAGTCTGATGTGGTTAATTTCAAGGCTACACTTGTTTTTATTGCATTCCACCTATGTTAAATAATGCACTTCCAGGTGCACAGTGGATAGGAGATATGGGAATTTAGCAACAAACATTGGCCCAATAATGAAATCTTACACCAGCACTGCTATAATAATTTTTAACTCTTTGAAAAGCTCTATGATTTAGGCTTTCCGTGCCTCTCACAGTTCGGAGGCTGTGAACAATCATATGCTTAGCTGCAAGTGTCTGGATAAACCTGACAAGCAAGCTAGAATGTTACCAGAGGGGTTTTGAATTGAAATATTCCTCTCATGTCCAGGAGACTTATTAGCTAGAGCCCTAAGTGGATTTTCTCCAGAGAACAGTGGTCGGGGTTAGCCCCTTGTTAATGTCAGAGGAGTTGGTGAAAGTCATGAAATAGGAAAACAGACAGATTATGGTTTTGGGGTAGATGCTAGAGAAGCATGGCCCCTTGAGGCCAAATTACGCCTTTGCCTGTCAAGCTTCTTCCTCATGACCTTTGCCATGGGCGGGATTCCCTACGCTGGTCCCCAGCAGGAGAGGAACCTGAGGTTCCGGCCTGAAATCCAGATGAGGACCTCAGCCCCAGTACCGACTGGAGAGGAATTCTGAGAGGCCCCTCGCAACTCGCATGGAGACTTGACTTTCCTGAGGCAACATGAGCAGGTCCCTGAGGTCCCCATAATAATTCCAGAGGAACCCCAAGTTTCCTGCCTCAACTCGACAAAAACCAGGATATTCTCCTCTCAACGTGAGATGAGGCCCTTTTCTGTGGCAGTGTCTCGAGAGAAATCCCACCTTTCCTCTTGAGCTTCTCAAGGGTCCTTGACACCCTTCATGCAACTCAAGAAGTTTCCTGGCAAAACCATCTCCACTCGAGAGGAACACCAATTGTCCCGCCTCAAGTCAAGAAGAGCTCCGTTTTTGCCTGCTCATCTTGAGATGAAGGTCCATTTCCCTGCTTCGTCTGGAAAGGAATCCTGGCGTTTCTATTGCACCTCAAGAGGAGGCGGTCTCAACTTGAAACTCGAGAGGAACTCCAGTGGTCGTGCCACAATTCCAAAAGATGCTGATGTCCCAATCCACTCCAGATAACCCTGATTCCCCTGCACTGACTCGACTGTCACTCCGAGTATTGACTCAAAATATAATGGAAGGTGTGACAGCCCTGTAGCACCTCAAGAGAAAGCCACATATCCTTATATCAACTTGACAGGAAGTCTGACACTACTTTTACAGCTCTAGAGGAAAGCGGATTTGCATATCTCCACATGAGACGAGGCCTGACTCCCCTGTTGAAACTCCATAGAAAACCCGAGATCCATGTCAGCACTGGAGAGGAAACCTGAGGTTCCAGCCTCAACTCCAGATGAGGACCTAGGACCTGGCACCTACTGGAGAGGAATCCCAAGAGGCCCCTCGCAACTCGCATGGAGACTGGACTTTCCTGAGGCAACACAAGCGGGTCCCTGAGGTCCCTGTCATAACATGAGAGGAACCCCAACTTTCCTGCCACTGCCAGGGTCCAGCCCTGTTGGATACAGGGAATTCGAAGTGGGGACAGAATTGGCAATTACAGAGAGATTAATTAGAATTTTAAAGAGAGATTAGAAGAAATAATGCAGTGAAAAAATAGAGGGAAAAAAGAGACTGATAGTCCTTGGTTTACACCAACAGCTAATAAAGTCTCAAGACAAGAAATTTGCACCGTCTACGTTAGGTCACAGGTGCCCACTTGAATACGGGAGGGTGCCGCACCTTAGGCTCCCTCTCACGTGGGTCTTAGAAGCCCTGGCAAATAAGTAGACACGGATGAGCCTATGTGTTCTAAGGGATCAGCCTGAAACAGAGAGGGAGGGTGAGGGAGAAACAGAGAGACAGTTGACACAGGGGAGGCCAAGCTTGTGCTAAAAAAATCCATAACTATATTTTCAAAAGGTGCTTATATACCATAAATTTTACAGAATGGAAGATATAAAGTCATGCAGGGGCAGCTGTCCTGACCCTTATCAATATCAGGCTTTCCTTCTGCATAACTCTCTGTATACAAAAGGTCTCAGGTGACTTACATTATCTTCTGGCCAAGAGACCTGTTAACACTTTATGGCTCTCTTCCTTAATGAATATTAATCTCATTTCCCCTGAAGTGTTTTTCTTTAATTTGCCTCACCCTTAAAACACTAAAGTTACATCCCGATAGAACAAAGCTGCAGTGGGTTATAAAAAAGAAATTACTTAACTCAAAGATCTATGTTGCTCCTTGTTTTTTCTATAAAATTATATTAATTTATGCACTCCCTGGTACACAACAAAAAAAAGGATATGAAAATTTGACAACAAGTATCAGCTCCACAATGGAACACTTAATCAGTTCTATTCTAATGATTTTTCCTAGAATTTTTTAAGCTTTCTGTGCCTCTCACGGTTGGGAGGCTGTAAACAATCACATACACAGTTGCAAAACTCTGGACAGACCTGGCAGGCAAGTTAGAAAGCTATCAGAGGGGTTTGAGCTGAGACATTCCTTTTACGGCCAGGAGACTTATAACTAGAGTTTTAAGTTAACTTTTTCCAGAGAAAGGTGGTTGGGAATAGCCCCCCTGTAATGTCAGAAGAATAGGTGGAAGCATAATGCAGTAAGGCAGGCAGACTCTGGTTTTGGGGGTGCTGCTGCTGCTAAGTCACTTCAGTCGTGTCTGACTCTGTGTGACCCCATAGACAGCAGCCCACCAGGCTCCCCCGTCCCTGGGATTCTCCAGGCAAGAATACTGGAGTGGGTTGCCATTTTCTTCTCCAATGCATGAAAGTGAAAAGTGAAAGAGAAGTCGCTCAGTCGTGTCCGACTCTTCGTGACCCCAAGGACCGCAGCCTACCAGGCTCCTCTGTCCATGGGATTTTCCAGGCAAGAGTACTGGAGTGGAGTGCCATCACCTTCTCTGGGTTTTGGGGGTAGATGCTCGAGAAATTCCAGGGGGACCTCTGAGGCCTAGTCCCGCCTTTGCATTTTGCCAGGTCCCTTTTCTCATGAACTTTGCCATAGGTGGGATTCACCATGCTGTCTCCCAGCATGCCGCAACTCAAGAAAAAATGGGAGATTCTCCTCTCAATGCGAGACGAGGCCCTTTTCCACTGCGGCATCTGGGGAGAAATCCCACCATCCCTCTTAAGTCTTGAAAGGGTCCTTGACACCCTTCATGAAACTCAAGAAGTTCCCCGACATACCAATCTTCACTCGAGAGGAACACCGAGTGTCCCACCACAACTCAAGAAGAGCTGCATTTTTCCCTCCTCATCTCGAGATGAGGGTCCAACTCCCTGCTTCATTGGGAAAGGATTCTGGCATTTCCATCGCACCTCAAGAGGAGGAGGTCTCAACTCGAAACTCGAGAGGACTCCAGGGGTCGTGCCACAATTCCAAAAGACCCTGATGTCACTATCCACTCCAGATAAACCTGATTCCCCTGCACTGACTCGACTTTCACACCGAGTATCCACTCAAAACACGATGGCAGGTGTGACAGCCCTGTGCCACCTAGAGAGAAAGCCACAGATCCCTATCTCAACTTGAAAGGAAGCCTGACACTACTTTTACAGTTAGAAAGGAAAGTGGGCATCCATGTCTCCACATGAGACGATGCCTGACTCCCCTGTTGAAACTCCATAGCATCCCTGAGATCCATGTCAGCACTGGAGAGGAACACTGAGGTTCTGGCCTCAACTCCAGATGAGGACCTAGGACCCAGCATCTACTGGAGAGGAATCCCGAGAAGCCCCTCACAACTCGCATGGAGACTGGACTTTCCTGAGGCAACATGAGTGGGTCCCTGAGGTCCCCATCATAACTCAAGAGGAACCCCAATTTTCCTGCCACTGCCAGGGTCCAGCCCCGTTGGATCCAAGGATTTTGAAGCGGGGACAGATTTGGTGATTAAAGAGAGATTAATTAGAAATTTAAAGGAAGATAAGAAGAGAGTAATGCAGTGAAAAAATAGAGGAGAAAAGAAACTAGTATTCCTTGGTTTAGACGTAAGGCTAATAAAATCTCAAGACAAGAAACTTGCACCATCTACTTTAGGCCACAGGCGCCCACTTGAATAGTGGAAGGTGCCCTGCCTTGGGCTCCCTCTTGCGTTGGTCTTAGAAGCCCTGGAAAATAAGAAAACGCGGTAAGCCTCTGTGTTCCAATGGATCAGCCTGAAAAAGAGAGGGAGGGAGAGGGAAAAAGAGAGAGTTGACACGGGGTAGGCCAAGCTTGTGCAAAAAAACCCATAACTTTATTTTCAAAAGCTGCTTATATACCCTAAGTTTTACAAAATGAAAGGTACAGAGTCATGCAGGGGGAGCTGTCCTCACTCTTATCAATACCAGGCTTTCTTTCTGCATATCTCTCTGTATACAAAAGGTCTCAGGTGATTTACATAATTTTCTGGCCAAGAGGCCTGTTAACACTTTATGTCTCTTCCTTAATTAATGTTAAACTCATTTTTCCTGAAGTGTTTTTCTTTAATCTGCATCACACTTAAAGCAATAAAATTTACGTCCCTATAGAACAAAGGTGCAGTGGGTTATAACAAAGACATTACTTAACTCAAAGATCTCTGTTGCTCCTTGTTTTTTCTATATATCAACTATATTAACTAACTCACTCCCAGGTACACAACAGATAAAGGGTATGAAAACTTGACAGCAAGTATCGGCTACACAATGGAACCCTTAATCAGTTCTATTCTAATGATTTTTCCTAGAATTTTTTAAGCTTTCTGTGCCTCTCACAGATGGGAGGCTGTAAACAATCACATGTGCAGTTGCAAAAATCTGGACAGACCTGTCAGGCAAGTTAGAAAGCTATCAGAGGGGCTTGAGCTGAGACATTCCTTTTACACACAGGAGACTTATTAACTAGTGTTCTCAGTTAACTTGTTCCAGAGAAAGGTGGTCGGGAATAGTCCCCCTGTAATGTCAGAAGAATAGGTGGAAGCATAATGCAATAAGACAGGCAGACTCTGGTTTTGGGGGAGGATGCTTGAGAAATTCCAGGGGGACCCCTGAAGCCTGGTCCCACCTTTGAATTTTGTCAGGTCCCTTTCCTTATGACATTTGCCATGGGCAGGATCCCCATGCTGTCTCCCGGCATGCCACAACTCAAGAAAAACCAGAAGATTCTCCCCTCAATGCAAAATGAGGCTCTTTTCCACTGCAGCATCTCGGAAGAAATCCCACTTTCCCTCTTGAGCCTCAAAAGCGTCCTTGACACCCTTAATGCAACTCAAGAAGTTCCCCAACATACCCGTCTCCACTCTAGAGGAACACTGAGGGTCCTGCCACAACTCAAGAAGAGCCCATTTTTTTCCCTCCTCATCTCTACATTAGGGTCTGCCAGGAACCAGCACAGGAGATCCCACCCATGACAAAGGTTTGAGGAAGAGACCTGACAGGCAAAGGTGAGTCAGGAGTTGAGGGTCCCTCTGGAAGTGGGACTGCTCGAACATCTACCCCAAAACCGTTATTTGCCTGTCCTGCTATTTTTCACCAACTCCTCTGTTACCAATGGGGGGTGCTGTCCCCGACAACCTTTCTCTGAAGAAAATTAACTTAGGACTCTAGTTTATAAGTCTCCTTGGCATGTAATTGGAGTGTTTCAATTCAAACCCCTCTAATAGCTTTCTAACTTGCCTGAGAGATTTATCGGACCTTTTCAACTATGCATGTATTGCTTAAGCCTCCCAACTGTGAGTGGCACAGGAAGCTTAAAACATTCTAGGAATGTAGAGCCTTTCAAGGAGTTAAAAATCATTAGAATAGAACTGGTTATGGGTTTCATTGTTGAGCCAATACTTGCTGCCAAGTGTTCATATCTTTCATTTGTTCATAAATTTGGTATATAGAAAAAACAGGTAGTAGCCCTGGCATGAGCAACATTAGATCTTTGAGTTAAGTACTTTGTTGTAACCCACTGCACCTTTGTTCTATAGGAATGAAACTTTATTTAGTACTTTGAGGGTGATGGAGATTAAAGAAAAAACACTTCAAGGGAAAATGAGTTTTCTGGTTGATTAACATTCATCAAAGAAAAGAGCCATAAAATGTTAACAGGCCTCTTGGCCATAAGATAATGTAAATCACCTGAGACCTTTTGCATACGGAAAAGTATGCAGAAAGAAATCCTGGTATCGATAAGGATCAGGACTGCTGCCCCTGAATGACTCTGCATCTTCTATTATGTAAAACTTAGGGTATATAAGCTACTTTTGAAAATAAAGTTACGGGTCTTGCACAAGCTTGGCCTCCCTGTGTCGTACTGTCTGTCTCTCTTTACTTCTTTTTCAGCCTGATACCGTGGGTTGCAGAGGTCCTCCATGTTCACTTCTCTGCCCAGGCTTCTCACACCCACGTGAGAGGGAGCCCAAGGTGGGGCACCCTCCGCTCTTCAAGCAGGTGCCTGTGACCTACATGAACTGTGTAAGTCCCTTTACTTGGGACTTTATTGCCTTTCTGTGTAAACCAAGGAATATCAGCCTCTTTTCTCTCCTCTATTAACTGCAAATTCTTCCATTATCACTCTCTATATCTATATAACTCTCTCACCTCACCATCCATGCTTTGGATACTGTGGATCAAACCAGGGCTGGACCCTGGAGAGTGTCCATTTACCTGCTATGTCAGGAAAGTAATATGGGTGTACCCGGTGCAACTCAAGAAAAGGCGGTCTCAACTTGAAACTCGAGAGGAACTCTAGGCACCCTGCCACAATTCAAAGACCCCCATGTCCAAATCCACTCCAGATAAACCTGATTCCCCTGCACTGACTCGATGGTTACCCCGAGTATCGACTCAAAACACAATGGGAGGTGTGACAGCCCTGTGGCACCTCGAGAGAAAGACACAGATTCCTATGTCAACTCGACAGGAAGCCTGAAAATAATTTTACGGCTCAAGAGGAAAGCAGACTTCCATGTCTCCAGACGAGATGAAGACTAAAAGCCCTGTTGAATCTCCATTGAAACATCAAGATCCATGTCAGCACTGGTGAGGAACACTGAGGTTCCAGCATCAACTCGAAATGAGGACTTAGGACCCTGAAGTGACTGGAGAGGAATCCCGAGAGGGCCTTCACAACTCGAATGGAGACTTGACTTTCCTGAGGCAACACGAGCAGTTCCCTGAGTTCCCCGTTGTAACTTGGGATGAACCCTGAGTTTCCTACCGCAACTCGAGAAAAACAGGGAGATTCTCACCTCAACATGAATGAGGCCCTTTCTGCTGCAGCATCTCGAGAGAAATCCCACCTCCCACTTGAGCCTCAAAAGGGTCCTTCACACCCTTGATGCACTCAAGAAGTTCCCCAACATACCCACCTCCTCTCGAGAGGAACAATGAGGGTCCTGCCACAACTCAAGAAGAGCCTCGTTTTCCTCTCCTCATTGCGAGATGAGGGTTCATGTCCCTGTTTCATCGGGAAAAGAATCCCGATGTTCCCATGCACCTCAACTGGAGGTGATCTCAACTTGAAACTCGAGATTGGAACTTGGAACTCCAGGGGTCGAACCATAATTCAAAATGACCCGATATCCCAATCCACTCCAGATACACCTGATTCCCCTGCACTGACTCGACTATTACCCCAAGTATCTACCCAAAACATGATGGCATGTGTGACAGCCCTGTGGCACCTAGAGAGAAACCCACAGATCCCTATGTCAACTCGACAGGAAGCCTGACGCTACTGTTACAGTTCAAGAGGAAATCAGACTTACATATCTCAACATGAGATGAGGCCTGACTCCCCTGTTGAAAATCCATAGGAAACGTGAGATCCATGTCAGCACTGTAGAGGAACCCTGAGGATCCGGCCTCAAATCGAGATGAGGCCTTAAGCCCCTGCACCGTCTAGAGAGCAATCCCGAGAGCCCCTCAAAACTCGCATGGAGACTTGATTTTCCTGAGTAAACATGATTCAGTCCCTGAGATCCCTGTCGTAACTCGAGAGGAACCCCATATTTCCTGCCACAACTCGAGAAAAACCAGGAGATTTTTCCCTCAACATGAAATGAGGCACTTTTCTGCTGAAGTTTCTCGAGAGAAATCCCACTTTCCTTCTAGAGCCTCGAAAGTGTCCTTGATACCCTTGATGAAACTCAAGAGGTTCCCTGACATAACTGTCTCTACTCAAGTAGATCACCAGGTGTCTGCCAACACTCAAGAAGAGCCCCCCTTTTTGCTCCTCATCTCTACATTAGGGTCTGCTGGGAGCCAGCACGGGAGATCCCACCCATGACAAAAGTTTGAGGAAGAGGCCTGACAGGCAAAGGCGAGTCAGGAGTTGAGGGTCCCTCTGGACCTGCTCGAGCATCTACCCCAAAACTGGAATCTGCCTGTCCCGCTATTTTTCACCAACTCCTCTGTTACCAATGGGTGGCTGTCCCCAACAACCTTTCTCTGAAGAAAATTAACTTAGGACTCTAGTTTATAAGTCTCCTGGGCATGTAATTGGAGTGTTTCAATTCAGTCCTCTCTGATAGCTTTCTAACTTGCCTGAGAGATTTATCCAGACTTTTTCAACTATGCATATGATTGTTTACAGCCTCTCAACTGCGAGTGGCACAGGAAGCTTAAAACATTCTAGGAATGTAGAGCTTTTCAAGGAGTTAAAAATCATTAGAATAGAACTGGATAAGCGTTTCACTGTTGAGCCAATACTTGCTGCCAAGTTTTCATATCTTTTATTTGTTTAGTGCCTAGGACCTGGCACCAACTGGAGAGGAATCCCAAGAGGCCCCTAGCAACACTCACTGAGACTGGACTTTCCTGAGGCAACACGAGAGGGTCCCTGAGGTCTCTGGCATAACTCGAGAGGAACCCCAAGTTTCCTGCTGCAACTCGAGAAAAACCAGGAGATTCTCGCCTCAATGCAAGATGAGGCCCTTTTCCACTTCAGCATCTTGAGATAAATTCCACCTTCCCTCTTGAGCCTCGAAAGGGTCCTTGACACCCTTGAGGCAACTGAAGAAGTTCCCCGGCATACCCATTTCCACTCAAGAGGAACACCGAGGGTCCCACCACAACTCAAGAAGAGCCCCGGTTTTCCCTCCTCATCTCGAGATGAGGGTCCATTTCCCTGCTTCGTTGGGAAAGGAATCCCGGCACTCCCGTCATACCTCAAGATGAGGCGGTCTCAACTTGAAAGTCGAGAAGAACTCCAGGGCTCGTGCCACCATTCCAAAAGACCCCAATATCCCAGTCCACTTCAGATACACCTGATTCCCCTGCACTGACTCGACTGTCACCCCGAGTATCGACTCCAAACACGATGGCACGTGTGACAGCCCTGTGACACCTCTAGAGAAAGCCACAGATCCTTATGTCAACTAGACAGGAAGCCTGACATATTTTGACAGCTCGAGAGGAAAGCTGACTGTGTCCAGCCCCGGCGGATCCAGGGTAATTTGAAGCAGTGATGGCTTGGCAAGGAAACACTTATTTATTTAGAAATATAAAGAGAGATTTGGAAGAAATAGTGTAGTAGGAAAATTTAATGTAGAAAAGAGGCTGAATAACTTGGTTTACACGGAGAACTAATAAAACCTCAGCACATGAGGTTTGCACCATCTACGTTAGGCCACACTCTTGAATAGCAGAGGGTGCCCCACCTTAGGCTCCCTCTCATGTGGATCATAGAAGTCAAGGCAAGTAAGTAGACTTGGCGAGCCTCTGCATTCCAGATGGGAATTCAGCCAGAAAGTAGAGTAAGTAAAGACACGGGGGAAACCAGTCTTTTCAGTGCTTTGCCCATTCTCTATTGTCTGGAAAGACCTTTTATACTTTTGATTGTACATAGAGATCAATGGATAATACAAAATTTTGCATCAGCAGCAGCCTCGACTCTTATCGAGACCAGGCTTTCTCTCTGCATACCTAGTTGTATACCCAAGTCTTAGGTGATTTCCATCATCTTCTGGCCAGAAGGCCACTTAATATTTTATGGCCCTTTTCTGATAAGGGTCTGTCAGCCAGAGAACTTATTTGTGTTGTCCTTCCCAAAGACTGGTGCCACTCTCAGAAAGCACTAAATAAAGTTACATTCTCACATAGCAAGGACACAACAATTTATAACAAGGAAAAGGAGTACAGTGATTTATAACAAAGAGAAAAGTAATTAACTCAAAAGTCTAGTGTTACTAACATCAAAAGGACTATATTCCTTTTTCTATATCCCAATTACATTAATTAATATCCTTCAGGTGCTTAAAATATAAAGAATTTAGAGGCCTGCCAGCAGTCATGGACTCAGTAGTGAAACCCATCACCAATATAATTTTTAGCTCTTTAGAAAAGACTCTGTATCTTTAAGATGTTTTAAGCTTTGTGCCTCTCGTGGCTAGGGGGCTGTAAAAAATCACAAGTTGTAAAAGTCTGGAGACCAGTCAGGTAAGTGATAAAGCTATCAGAAGTCTTTAAGCCGAGAAAATTTTTTTATATGCAGGGGACTGTTAACTGGAGCTCTAAGTTAACTTCTTTTAGAGGCTGAAGAGTAGAAAGCACAGTACAATAAGGCAGGCAGATTCTGGGTTTGGGGGTAGATGTTCAGGAAAACCGAGGGGGAACCCCTGAAGCCAGATCCCAACTTTGCGTATGTCTGGATCCCTTCCTCATGACCTTTGCCACGGGTGGGATTCCTCACGCTGGCTCCTGGCAGAAAGCAGACTTGCATGTCTCCACACGAGATGAGGCCTGACTCCTCTGTTGAAAATCCATAGGAACCCAGAGATCCAGGTCAGCTCTGGAGAGGAACCCTGAGGTTCTGGCCTCAGCTCCAGTTGAGGACCTAGGAACCGGCACCAACTGGAGAGGAAACCTGAGAGACACCTTGCAACTGGCATGGAGACTGGACTTGCTGAAGGCAACATGACTGGGTCCCTGAGGTCCCAGTTGTAACTCAAGAGGAACCCCAAGTTTCCTGCTGCAACTCAAGAAAAACGAGGAGATTCTCCCTCAACATTAGATGAGGCCCTTTTGAGCTGCAGTGTCTCAAGAGAAATCCCACTTTCTCTCTTGAGCATTGAAAGGGTCCTTGACACCCTTGATGCAATTCAAGAAGTTCCCTGACATACTCGCCTCCACTCGAGAAAACACCAAGGGCCCAGTCACAACTCAAGAAGAGCCCCGTTTTCCCTCCTCATCTCGAGATGAGGGTCCATTTCCCTGCTTCATTGGGAAAGGAATCATAGGGTTCCCATCACTCCACAAGTGGAGGTAGCCTCAACTTGAAAGTTGAGAGGAACTCCAGGGGTCATGTCAACATTCACAAAGACCCTGATGTCTCAATCCACTCCAGATACACCTGATTACCCTGCACTGACTCGACTGTCACCCCGAGTATCGACTCCAAACATGATGGCACGTGTCACAGCCCTGTGGCATCTCGAGAGAAAGCCACAGATCCCTATGTCAAATTGACAGGAAGCCTGACACTACTGTTAAAGCTCGAGAGAAAAGCAGACTTGCAAGTCTCCAATGAGACGAGGCCTTACTCCCCGGTTGAAGCTCCATAGGAACACTGAGATCCATGTCAGCACTGGAGAGGAATCCTGAGATTCTGGCCTCAGGTCCAGATGAGGACCTAGGACCCAGCACCAACTGGAGAGGAATCCCAAGAGGCCCCTTGCAACCCACATGGAGACTGGACTTTCCAGAGGCAACACGAGTGGGTCCCTGAAGTCCCCATTGTAACTTGAGAGGAACCCCAAGTTTCCTGATGCAACTCGAGAAAAACCAGGAGATTCTCCTCTCAACGTGACATGAGGCCCTTTTCCACTGCAGCAACTCAAGGGAAATCCCACCTTCCCTCTTGAGCCTCAAAAGGGTCCTTGACACCCTGGGTGCAACTCAAGAAATTCCCTGAAATACCCATCTCCAGTCGAGAGGAACACTGAGGGGCCTGCCACAACTCAAGGAGAGCCTTGTTTTCCCTCCTCATCTCGAGATGAGGGTCCACTTCCCTGCTTCAACAGGAAAGGAATCCCGGCCTTTCCATCGCACCTGAAGTGGAGGCAGACTCAAATTGAAAGTCGAGAGGAACTCCAGTCGAATGTCTGGATGTCGAATGTCATGCCACCATTCCAAAAGACTCTAATGCTCCAATCCACTCCAGATACACCTGATTCCCCTACACTGCCTTGACTGACACCCTGAGTATGGACTCAAAACACGATGGCACATGTGACAGCCCTGTGACACCTCGAAAGAAAGCCACTGATCCCTATGTCAACTCGACAGGAAGCCTGACAATATTTTGACAGCTTCAGAGGAAAACGGGTTTGCATGTCTCCACACGAGTCGAGGACTGACTCCCCTGTCGAAACTACATAGGAACCCCGAGATCCATGCACTGGAGAGGAGCCCTGAGGTGCCGGGGTCCATTCCCAGTGGATCCAGAGTAATTAGAAAGGGAGATGCATTCGGTGTCCTAGGAAAAATCTATTTAGTTAGAAATATAAAGAGAGATTAGAAAATAATAGTGTAGTAGGAAAATTAGTTGAGAAAAGAGCCTGAATAACTTGGTTTAAGTGGAAAACCAATAAAACTCCAAGACAAGGAATTTGCACCACTTACATAGACCACCGGTGCCCACTTGAAGAGCGGAGCGTGCCCCACCTTGGGCTCCTTCTCACATGGGTCTTAGAAGCCAGGGCAATAAGTAGACATGGCGAGCCTCCACACTAAAGATGGGAATTCAGCCAGAAAAGAAGAGAATGAGAAAAGATCACACAGGAGAAACCAGTCTTTCCAGGAACTGGTCCATTTTCTTTATTTTTCAGGTTTGCTTATATACTTTTTGTTATACATAGAGATAGAATACAAAGTCACATGGGGTCAGCAGACCTGACCTTTATCAAAATCAGGTGCTTCGTATAAATGTATACAAAAGGCCTTAGGTGGCTTTATATCATCTTCTGGCCATGAGGACTGCTGACATTTTATGACCCTTTCTTTCTTTCTGATAACGGTCAGTCAACCAGAAAACCTATTTTCCAGGGGTGAATTTTCTTAAACCAGGCGCCACCCTTTGAAGGTACCAGATAAAGTTTCATTCCTATGGGGTAAAGGTGCAGTGGGTTACAATTGAAAAAGAAATTTACTTAGCCTAAGGTTTAACATGATTAATACCAAAGGTTAATACTTATTTCTCTTATATGCTAGTTATGTTCATTAATGTGTATAAGGGCAAGGAATATGGAGACTTAGCAGCAAATATTGGCCCAACAAATGAAAATCCTTCACCAGTATAATTTCTAACCAGCCCACTATACTAATAATTTCTAACTTCTCAAAAGAATCTGTCTTTAGAAAGTTTGAAGCATCTCGTGCCTCTCATGGTTGGGAGGCTGTAACAATCACATGTGGCCGGACGAACCTGCTCACAGGCTAGAGAACCTTCAGAGAAGTTTGTAAGTTGAAACACTTGTCACGCCCAGGAATTTTTATTGAATGGAGCTGCAACTTAACTCCTTCTCCGAGAGAGTTGGTGGGGGACATCCCCCCATAAATTCAGAGGTGTAGGTGAGAGCATAAAGCAGTAAAGTAGGCAGACTCTGGTTTTGGGGGTAGATGCTCGGGAACAGGAGTTCTGAGTCTCAATCACGCCTTTGCGTATGCTGAAGCCTCCTTCCTCAAGACCTTTGCCATGGCTGGAGTTCCTCACTCTGGCTCCCTGCACTGAGGTTCTGGCATCAGCTCCAGATGAGGAGCTAGGAGCTGGCACCAACTAGAGAGGAATCCTGAGGGGCCGCTCAAAACTCGCCTGGAGACTGGACTTTTCTGAGGCAACACGAGCGGCTCCCTGAGATCGCCATCGTAACTCAAGACGAACCCCAAGTTTCCTGCTGCAACTCGAGAAAAACCAGGAGATTCTCCCCTCAAAGCAAGACGAGGTGCTTTTCTGGTATGGTATCTCGAGGGAAACCACACCTTCCCTCTTGAACCTCGAAAGGGTCCTTGACACCCTTGATGCAACTCAAGAAGTTCCCTGGTGTACCAGTCTCCAGTCGAGAGAAACATTGAAGGTTCCGTGACAACTCAAGAAGAGCCCCATTTTTCCCTCCTCAACTTGAGATGAGGGTCTATTTCTCTGCTTCTTTGGGAAAGTAATCCCAGCATTCCCTTCGCACCTCAAGAGAAGGCGGTCTCCCCTTGATTGTCGAGAGGAATGCCAGTGGTCGTGACACCATTCCAAAAGATCCAGATGTACCAATCCACTCCTGATACAACTGATTCCCCTGCACTGACTCGATTGTCATCCCGAGTATTGACTCAGATCATCTCGAGAGAAAGCCACACGCCCCTATGTCAACTGGTCAGGAAGCTTGACACTACTGTTACAGCTCGAGAGGAAAGTTGACTTGCATGTCTCCACTTGAGACGAGGCCTGACTCCCTTGTTGAAACTCCATAGGATCACCAAGATCTATGTCAGCACTAGAGTGGAACCCTGAGGTTGCGGCCTCAGTTCCAGATGAGGACATAGGACCTGGCACCAACTGGAGAGGAATCCCGAGAGACCCCTCACAATTCACATGGAGACTGGACTTTCCTGAGGCAACACAAGCAGGTCCTTGAGGTCCCTGTCATTACTCGAGAGGAAAACCATGTTTCTTGCTGCAACTCGAGAAAACCCAGGAGATTCTCCCCTCAATGTGAGATGAGGCCCTTTTCCACGGTGGCATCTCGAGAGAAATCCCACCTACCCTCTTGAGCCTCAAAAGGGTCCTTGACACCCTGGATGAAACTCAAGAAGTTCCCTGACATACCCGTCTCCACTTGAGAGGAACATCCAGGGTTCCACCACAACTCAAGAAGAGCTCCGTTTTTCCCTCCTCATCTTGAGATAAGGGTCCATTTCCCTGCTTCATCAGGATAGGAATCTCAGCATTCCCGTTGCACCTCAAGTGGTGGCGATCTCAACTTGAAAGTCAAGAGAAACTCCAGTGGTCGTGCCACCATTCCAAAAGATCCTGATGCCCCAATCCACTCCAGATACACCTGATTCCCCTGCACTGACTCGACTGTCATGCCAATTATTGACTCACAACATGATGGCACGTGTGACAGCCTGCTGGGAGCCAGCATGAGGAATCCCACCCATTGCAAAGGTCATGAGGAAGGAAGCCTGACATAAGAAAAGGCATGATCTGGCTTCAGGGGTTCCCTCTGGATTTTCCTGAGTTGCTACCCCCAAAATCTAGAGTCTGCCTGCCTTATTGTACTGTGCTTTCCACTCCTCTGAATAAGCAGGGGCTGTCCCACACCACTTTTCTCTGGAAAAAGTAAATTTAGCGCTTCAACCTGTCTCCTGCATATTAAAGGAATGTTTCAGCTCAAATTCCTCTGATGACTCTCTAACTTGCCTGACAGGTTCCCCTGGACTTTTACAACTTGTGATTGTTTGCAATCCCCCAAAAACGAGAGGCACAAAGCTTAAAGCATCTTAAAGATACAGAGCCTTTTCTAAAAAGCTAAAAAATTTATTGGTGATGGGTTTCACCGTTGAGTCAACGACTGCTGCCAGGCCTCCATTTTCTTTATCTTTTAGGCACCTGAAGGATATTAATCAATATAATTGGGATATAGAAAAAGGTATACAGTATTTTTGATGTTAGCAACACTAGATTTTTGAGGTAATTAATTTTCTCTTTGTTATAAATCACTGTACTCTTCTTTCTTTGTTATAAATTGTTATGTCCTTGCTTGGTAAGAATGTAACTTTATTTAGTGTTTTCTGAGAGTGGCACCAGACTTTGGGAAGAAAAACACCTTTAACGTTTTCTGGTTGACAGACCCTTATCAGAAAAGGCCGTAATATGTTAATTGGCCCTCTGGGCATCAGTTCAGTTCAGTCACTCAGTCGTGTCCGACTCTTTGCGACCCCATGAATC
>SJYT01070831.1:0-11217 GCA_006410635.1 Cephalophus harveyi | reverse complement strand
GACTCGATGGACGTGAGTCTGAGTGATCTCCGAGAGATGGTGATGAACAGGGAGGCCTGGGGTGCTGCGATTCATGGGGTCGCAAAGAGTCGGACACGACTGAGCGACTGAACTGAACTGATGATTTTACACAGAATCAGCACTTAATCAGTGTTTGCCAAATAAAAAATAAATCAGAGAAGCTGCCAATATTTACTTAGAAATCACTGTGTTTCTCAAAAACTTGAAATAATGAGATTGTAGAAACAATTACAAAGCTAAATTAATTAAAATTCCATAGGTCTCATGTAAAAAGGAAATGATTCTCTAGGATGAAAGTTAATTGGTATGAAATAAATTTAAACCCAAGTGGTGTTTCTATTATATCCAAGTATCAATTATATAATCCTTCCAATGTTTTATGGACACATTTATATTGGGCAGTGAATACTCGACATTCAGCTATGAGTTGAGGTAAACTTTTCCTAATATTACTGCTAATTCACACAAAAAACCCCAAGGGCTATTAATAAGTTTTGGAACCATCATAGAAGCTATTTTAAAAACATACTAGATTGTAATAAAGATTGAAAACAGAATAATATATAGAACTATTGGCAAGGGTTGATAGATTTGCCTTTAGAAAGCTTTTATATTCTTTTCACTCTATATGTCTTCCTAAGTAATATCAAACAATTACTACATATGTTTAATATAACTTGTAGTCTGAGACTTTTTTAATCCAAACTTATGGTTAGATTGATGATACATAAATTTAATTCACATTTAGAATGGCATCACTATAAATAATAAAATAAGTTAATTAACTGTGTAAATTAATGCATGAAACATTTAATGCTAGAGTTAGCACTACACCAAATTTAGGTTTAGAGAAGATACTTCTTCCAAGGAAGTCATTAATCTCAGGATTTAGATGACATTTTTATCTTTTTTCTACTTTCTAGGCTAAGATCTACATTTGATACTATCACTTTGGATGGAAGATGGCGAATTATTAACAGTTCATTTTCATAGAAGACATTCTGTTCTCCTGAATAGAGATAAGACTACTGTAAGGTAAGTGAGGCATTCATCCCCATACAAAATTTCAGGCATAACAAAGGACATGGTAACAAGATAAATGCTATCTTTATGCAATATTAAAGAATCAAATCAGCAAATCATGACCCATAAATTGGGTGCTTATTTTGTTAGGAAAGTTTTGTTAGAAGTAGCAATGATATGTAAAGTGTATATTCAGTGTCATGGGGTTTTAGGCAAAGAATCCTGCTGATATTGATTTAATTATATCATAATAGAAGTCAACACAATACAATATGTTGATCTGCTCAAGTGATGTTTGAAGAATATAGACTGAAGCAGAGTTTTTCTTTAAAAATAGTAGAAAGTAGTGATTATTATGGAGATTATAGACTTTTTAATATTTATTTATTTATTTGACTGCACCAAGTCTTAGTTGTGGCGTGGGTATCAGGATCTTAGTTGGGGTATGTGAGATCTAGTTCCCTGACCTGGGATTGAACCTGGCCCCCTGCACTGGGAATGTTGGAGTCTTGGCCACTGGATGACCATGGAAGTTTCAAGATTATAGATTTTGAAAGCCTTTCTCTTAATCTAATTAACAAAATGTGGCAATTACTGCACCATCTACACTTTGACAAATTGTTTTAAGTTAGACTACTTTCACTGCACTTAATTATGTAGTCTTTTCAGTTCAATATTCAAGAATTGAACACCCAAAGAAAGCAAGAGATGTAAATTCTTCTAATTTGATGAAAAACTGAAAATGATTGTAGAAACACAAGCATATTTGAAATGTACCAATAGCCTTAAATAGTGAGATTTTTATATGAACTACAGAATCAAAGTTATCTCAATAAGTAATCATTTATTAATGTTGACTATACCAAGAGGTTTATTAGATAAATTCAGATAATTTGATTTAGGAAATTTTATTCATATTTTAGAGATTAAAAAAATTAAACAAGAAGTAAGCTAATTACTGGTGGACAACTGTTAGAACAGATTTTTCATTCAAAAGTCCATGGTCTTTCTAACAAAACATGTTGCTGAAAATAACTTTAGAAGTTATGTAATGCAACTGCTTTTTTTCACCATGAAGAAAGGAATTCTTGTCCTGATTACAAGCAGAATGAGGGTTATACTAATTCCTCTGACTACCCAGGACAGGTATTTTCTCATTGTTCATGATAGTAGAAATGCAATTGCCTCATCCAGGTCCAATTTACTGTAGATATACTTCTCCATGACTGCTAAAATGCGCAAAGATATACCTTTTGTATATCAGAAGCCATCATACTCAAAAATGCCCAGAGTAAGAATTCATATCTGTTGCCAATGACAGACTGATGTTGGGGTGCTAAGAGCCCAGCCTCCTTGCATAAGATGGGACAGCAGAGTTGCAATTGAAACACCAGAGTTCCCTGTGCAATCATGTTGAACCTAAATATTTATTCATTTATTTTTGTTTTGAATTCCCCATCTCTTAATAAGCAAAATCTTCATAAAATCTTTTTAGCCTCATTACAGAAATGACTAAAAGCAAAAATGAAAAATATGTCCTCTATACAAGCATGCAACTTAAAAGCATTTGTAGAAACATGACAGAGGAAAAGTAAGTCAGTTTATTTTATTTATTTATTTATTTTAACTTTTTAGCATTTTTGATTTTAAAAAGGGAAGGAACAAACTCTTTGAGATTTTCCAGGGGCCCTCTGGGAAATATCAAACTCAGTTTGAGAGCAAGAAGATTTCATTTAGGATTTGATTTGGGAAAGGCAAAGTTGTCAAAAATGTCAAGAGGTTTGAACACTTGACTAAACAGAATCATAGGTCACTGGAAACAGTTCTTGGCTATCTATTTAGCCAAAGTAACAATAAAAGGCTTCCAAAGTAAAGGAGATAGCATTGTTATTTTTAAAAAAAAAGTGCAAAATGAAACCAACAGCACACCTTTTGTTGTTGTTGTTCAATTAAGTAGTATTCCATATCTATTATGAAAATATATTAGTAAAATTACTTTTAAAAATGAGTTGTAAATGCTGTCTTTCTCTAAATATTGTTATTTTCTTTATCTTTTTAACATTTTTTATTAGATTTAAATTGTACTACATATCACATTTTGTTTTCAGCTTTTATATTTTAAAAATGTTGGCCTCATGGCTCTGAATATATTGACAGTTTACTTCCTGAAATGCTCAACTTGTTTGTATCAGCACTTTTCATACTTCCTTTCTGTGTCCAAGGAAGAAGGATGCATCACCTGTCAAATGCCAATGTCTCTACATGTACTCTGAGGCTCATTCTCACTTAACTTTTCAGAGATTGCACTTTGCTTTTTCCTCTGTGTCTTCAATCTCAAACAATTATTTCCTTGGTTATGCCCATTATGAAAAATACAGTACCAGAAGACCCTCCCTAGTCCAAAGTTTCATCCAGTTACTTCTCTATCTCTCTGTACATCTCATTAGACCCAATCACTACCTCTTTCAAATGTGCTTTCTGCTCATAGCATCTGGGACATAACATGTTCCTGAATTTTTCCATACAAACTTGGTAACTTTTTAAAAGAATTGTTGTGATTCTTCCTCTGGTTTCCCTTTTTTAAAATGTGAATTTCTAGTACAGTCTGCTTTTCTCATCACTAGACCTAAAGATTCAACTGGTATTGCAATGTCCTTTTAGATGCTTCACTCTCATTTCAAATATAATCTGTCCACACTGAAATCTACTCTGCCTAACACCACATCTCATAGACATGTGGAGAAGACAATGGCACCCCACTCCAGTACTCTTGCCTGGAAAATCCCATGGATGGAGGAGCCTGGTAGGCTGCAGTCCACAAGGTCTCTAAGAGTAGGACGTGACTGAGTGACTTCACTTTGACTTTTCACTTTCATGCATTGGAGAAGGAAATGGCAACCCACTCCAATATTCTTGTGTGGAGAATCCCAGGGAAGGCGGAGCCTGGTGGGCTGCCATCTATGGGGTTGCACAGAGTCGGACACGACTGAAGTGACTTAGCAGCAGCAGCAGCAGACATTGTACTAAGTAATACATATATATGCCATAATATAGATACAATATATAGTCAACAAACACAAACGGCAAATGCATGTAAGATAGTGTCTCTCTGGACTC
This sequence comes from Cephalophus harveyi, assembly GCA_006410635.1. Lineage (NCBI taxonomy): Eukaryota > Metazoa > Chordata > Mammalia > Artiodactyla > Bovidae > Cephalophus > Cephalophus harveyi. The sequence continues at coordinate 7,056 of SJYT01070831.1, read as the reverse complement.
AATGAGATTTAGTTTAATATGTAAAAACAATGTTACATATAGTAATCATTAGTTTTAAAAGTGTTGAAGTAGAGAAATTAGAAGATATATGAGAGAGTGATGCAGATCTAGATGAATTAGTCACCCCAGCTTCAGACTATATTGCAAAGCTACAGTAATCAAAACAGTATGGTACTGTCACAAAAATAGAAATATAGATCAAAGGAACAGTATAGAAACCCCAGAAATAAACCCATGCACCTATGGTCAATTAATGTACAATAAAAGTGGCAAAGCTATACAATGGATAAGAGACAATCTCTTCAATAAATACAAAAACTGGACAGTTACAGGTAAAAGAATAAAATTAGAACATTTGCAAACACCACACACAAAAACTGAAGTGGATTAAAGATCTAAATATAAGACTGGATGCTACAAAACTTTTAGAAGAAAACACAGACAGAACAATCTTTGACATAAATCACAGTGAAATATTTTCAGTTCATCCCCTAGAGTAATGGAAATAAAAACAAAAATAAATGGGACTTAATTAACTCAAAAGCTTATAGCAAAGGAAATCATAAACAAAAGAAAAGACAGCCCACAGAATGGGAGAAATTATTTGCCAATAATGCAACCAAAAAGAGATTAATGTCCAAAATATACAAACAGCTCATGTAGCTCAAAAAAAAAAAGAAAACACAAAAAACAAAAGCATCATAGACATTTCTCAAAAAAAGACATACAGATGATGAAGAGACACATGAAAACATGTTCAGCATTACTAATTATTAAAGAAACACAGATCAAAAATACAATGAAATATATCCTTCCAGCAGTCAGAATGACCATCATCAAAAAATCTACAAACAATAAATGCTGGAAAGGATAGGCAGAAAGCAGAACCCTCCTACACTCTTGGTGGAATGTCAATTGGTAAATCCACTATAGAGAACAATATGGAGGTTTAGCAATCGCACTCTTAGGCATATATCCAGAGAAAAACACAGTTTGAAAGGCCCAATGTCATTGTAGTGCTATTTACAAAAGAATTGAAAGCAATGCAGATGTCCATATACAGATGAATAAAGATGTGGTACATATAGACAATGTAATATTACTCAGCCTGGAGGAGTATTATACTGAGATTATCATAGTAAGTGCAGTGAGTCAGACAGAAAAAAACAAATATCATATGGCTTTACTTAGATGGGAAATCTTAAAAAGTGATACAAATGAACTTATGTACAAAACAAGAAGTGACTCACAGACTTAGAAAACAAATGTATGATTCAGTTCAGTTCAGTTCCGTCGCTCAGTCGTGTCCGACTCTTTGCGACCCCTTGAATGGCAGCACGCCAGGCCTCCCTGTCCATCACCAACTTCCGGAGTTCATTCAAACTCACATCCATCGAGTCAGTGATGCCATCCAGCCATCTCATCCTCTGTAGACCCTTCTCCTCCTGCCCCCAGTCCCTCCCAGCATCAGAGTCTTTTCCAGTGAGTCAACTCTTCGCATGAGGTGGCCAAAGTACTGGAGTTTCAGCTTTAGCATCATTCCTTCCAAAGAACACCCAGGACTGATCTCGTTCAGAATGGATTGGTTGGATTTCCTTGCAGTCCAAGGGACTCTCAAGAGTCTTCTCCAACACCACAGTTCAAAAGCACCAATTCTTTGGCACTCAGCTTTCTTTATAGTCCAACTCTCACATCCATACATGACTACTGGAAAAACCATAGCTTTGACAAGACAGACCTTTGTTGGCAAAGTAATGTCTCTGCTTTTTAATATGCTGTCTATGTTGGTCATAACTTTCCTTCCAAAGAGTAAGTGTCTTTTAATTTCAAGGCCGCAATCACTATCTGCAGTGATTTTGGAGGCACCCCCCCCCCCAAATAAACTCTCTCATTGTTTTCAAGTTTCCCCATCTATTTCCCATGAAGTGATGGGACCGGATGCCATCATCTTAGTTTTCTGAATGCTGAGCTTTAAGCCAACTTTTTCACTCTCCTCTTTCACTTTCATCAAGAGGCTCTTTAGTTCCTCTTCAGTTTCTGCCATAAGGCTGTTGTCATCTGCATATCTGAGGTTACTGATATTTCTCCTGGCAATCTTGATTCCAGCTTGTACTTCTTCCAGCCCATCATTTCTCATGATGTACTCTACATATAAGTTAAATAAACAAGGTGACAATATACAGCCTTGACGTACTCCTTTTCCTATTAGGAACCAGTCTGTTGTTCCATGTCCAGTCCTAACTGTTGCTTCCTGACTTGCATATAGGTTTCTCAAGAGGCAGGTCAGGTGGTCTGGTATTGCCATCTCCTTCAGAATTTTCCACAGTTTATTGTGATCCACACAGTCAAAGGCTTTGGCATAGTCAATAAAGTAGAAATAGATGTTTTTCTGAAAATCTTGTTTTTTCGATCATCCAGCAAATGTTGGCAATTTGATCTCTGTTTCCTCTGCCTTTTCTAAAACCGGCTTGAACATCTGTAAGTTCATGGTTCACATATTGCTGAAGCCTGCCTTGGAGAATTTTGAGCATTACTTTATTAGTGTGTGAGATGAGTGCAATTGTGCGGTAGTTTGAGCAGTCTTTGGCATTGACTTTTTTTGTGATTGGAATGCAAACTGACCTTTTCCAGTCCTGTGGCCACTGCTGAGTTTTCCAAATTAGCTGGCATACTGAGTGCAGCACTTTCATAGTATCATCTTCTAGGATTTGAAATAGCTCAACTGGGATTCCATTGCCTTCATTAGCTTTGTTTGTAGTGATGCTTCCTAAAGCCCCGTTATTTTCAGATTCAAGGATGTCTGGCTCTAGGTGAGTGATCACACCAGTGTGATTAACTGGGTTGTGAAGATCTTTTTTGTACAGTTCTTCTGTGTATTCTTGCCACCTCTTAATATCTTCTGCTTCTGTTAGATCCATTCCATTTCTGTCCTTTGTTGAGCCCATATTTGCATGAAATGTTCCCTTGGTATCTCTAATTTTCTTGAAGAGATCTCTAGTCTTTCCCATTCTACTATGGTAGTGTGCCAAAAAAAAGAAAAAATTATGATTAAAAATAAAGAAACTCTGTAGACCACTCAAATAAAGAATTTTTTACAAAATTTACTAGGTTAAAAATCACAAAAGCAATAGAATATTAAAATTAAAACCCTAATTATAAGTATTAAGAAGACTAAAATGATAAGAAATTTGTCTATAAGATTTTTTAAATTGTATAATAAAGCAATATTTCTTAATAAAACACAATTTGACCTATTTAAATAAAGGAGAAGTAGAAAATTCAGATAAATAAGTTGCTATATGGGAATTTTGTTGAGAAACATCTGAAAGAAACTCAATTTTTTATAGTAGTTAAAATATTTTTTCTGTATCTCTATTATCTAGAACTATAATCATGTTTTGGAGAGTATGATGGGCAGCCCCATTCCTTTTAAGATAAGGAACAATAGTAGGAAGTCTTATCTGGTAACTATACGTTTAAATATGTAAAAGATAAACATAAAGATAGCCAACTGGAAAATAAGCTATGGTATGCCTCTCAATTCAGCTCAGTCAGTCGCTCAGTCGTGTCCAATTCTTTGTGACCCCATGGACTGCAGCACACTGGGCTTTCCTGTCCATCATCAACTCCTGGAGCTTACTCAAACTCATGTCCACTGAGTCTGTGATGCCATCCAACCACCTCATCCTCTGTCGTTCCCTTCTCCTCCCGCTTCAGCCAGCATCAGGGTCTTTTCCAATGAGTCAGTTCTTGGTATCAGGTGGCCAAAGAGTTTCAGCTTCAGCATTAGTTCTTTCAGTGAATATTCAGGACTGATTTCCTTAGGATGGACTGATTGGCCCTTGAAGTCCAAGGGCCTCTCAAGAGTCTTCTCCAACACCACAATTCAAAAGCATCAATTCTTCCATGCTCAACTTTCTTTATATTTCAACTCTAACATCCATATGTGACTACTGGAAAAACCATAGCTTTGACTAGACAGACATTTGCTGGCAAAGTCATGACTCTGCTTTTTAATATGCTGTCTAGGTTGGTCATAATTTTTCTTCCAAGGAGTAAGTGTCTTTTAATTTCATGGCTGCAGTCGCCATCTGTAGCCATGAAATGGCTATGCCTCTACATACAACAGATAAACTTTTTACTATATGTACATGAAACTAGAATGTTCCATAGCTGAAAACTGGCAAAATGTCCAAGATAATTGAATTTGATACTGTATACATGAGTTTGAACCATGTGCTGGGAAGATCCCTTGGAGGAGGAAATGGCAACCCACTCCAGTATTCTTGTCTGGAGAATCCCCATGGACAGAGGAGCCTGGTGGGCTACAGTCCATTGGGTCGCAAGGCTTGGACATGACTGAAGTGACTTGGCCTGTATACACTGTACAAACTGGGTGTTCATGGGTACAATGTTTATAGGTAATATAAATTGATAAAAACTAGACTGTATTTTTAAAAATAGATGGTTTTTACTTCATATATTTATGACTGTTGCTTCCATTTCAGCAAAATCACTAGGTAGGTTGCTTAATACAAATTTCAACATAAATGTATTGACATTGATATTAAACAAGACAATCTTTCTCAAGGTATTGCGATTCTAGGTTTTTTTAAATTTTTATTATAAATTGCTATATAGTCCTCAATTTTTACCTTTAAATGAAATTGTAACTATGGTTTTTAATTTCTTTTTTTCCCAAGATTTTCAGTGTGACATAATACTGAAAAAGGAAGAAAACCAAAAAATAGCAGCATGTTGTTCAGTTGACTATCACTCTTATTTTGAAATTGAGAAAAATATTTTTTTCTAAAATAAGTTAAAAGAATTTTATTCTCCAAAGTGAAACAGTCAAACTTGTCTGTTTTCACTATTTTTGTAAGCCATGACAGAACTCTCTAGATGGCATCAGTTCAAAATTAATTTGATTTTCTGCCAAAGAGCACAATTGACTTCTAATATATTTTTGTCATATATATGATATTAAATCAAATTGTTATTATAGAATTTAGATGGTATTACCTTTGTGGATCCAAGAGGGGCTTAAAGGTAAAATTTTGTGTTTCCTCACAAGATATTTCATCTTTGGGCAGATTCCAAAAGCATCATGCATAATATTTGAAAATTTCCAAAGAAGATCACTGCCATTAGCTCAGTAGCAAAAACAATAGATTGTACATGGACAAATAAAGCACTTGATATTCTATCAAAATTCTGGCTTATACATTTTTCCTTGTTCTTGATAACATTTAAATTATTGAAATAAATCTAAAATTTTAATTTTTGAAAAAAATTAAATGTTAATTGTATAAAGTAAAATAATTTACAATGCCTGTGTTTAAGAATCTACCTAGTTGTCAATATAAAAATTGGTATCACATCTTACTCATGCCACTTGTTGAATGTATATATATATATATATATATATATATATACACACACACATATATATACACACAAATTTGAGGAAATATGAGTTTTTAATATCACAGAATGTCCACCACTGAACACTGTTAGGACACACTGACATATATATCAGGAACACACAGAGAAGCAAGAAGATGGAGACTTGCCCTTTCTGGGAAGTGCTTATGCCCAATCTATGGATCTCTCTAAGAGGAAAGATTTTGCAAGTTAATTCATCTAGGCTCTTTTGTTGCTTAAAATTTAACTGNACCACTGAACACTGTTAGGACACACTGACATATATATCAGGAACACACAGAGAAGCAAGAAGATGGAGACTTGCCCTTTCTGGGAAGTGCTTATGCCCAATCTATGGATCTCTCTAAGAGGAAAGATTTTGCAAGTTAATTCATCTAGGCTCTTTTGTTGCTTAAAATTTAACTGTTCTGTAGTGGAACGTGGTGAAATTCACACACCTTAGAAGCATTCCTCTCTATCACTTTTTGTTTTGAGGATTAGGATGAGAGTTGCAGGGAAATGTCTCATTGATGCTGAGTGATGGTTGTGTCATAGGGGTCCTCTTTCCAGGCTTTGAAGTGGTAATGAGGAAACTAAGAGAAATGCTATCATCTTGAGGATGAAATATTGAAAGAGAGAGAACTGGGTTTTGGATGATATCATTGAGCCCCTGAAACAATCACCTCTAGAACACACGTACCTCCAGAACTCTTATGTGAGAAGCCAAAAGTCCATTGATTTAGACCATGTTTACTTAGCGTATCAGTCAGGATTCAAAGAGCAAGTAGGAAATTGCTTTCTATATTTCAGGCATAAAGAATTTAATGTAGCAATTACCAAAGCAATTAAATATGTGGGGAAATGGCAGTCCAAGAAGTCACAATCAGCATGTCAATCTGAAAAGCTGAATGTGAGGGTCTCAGCATTTGCAGGAAAGCTGCCACAGTTCTCAAAAATCTGTAGCAGTTTCCATAAAGCGTCTAGATAACATCAACAAATCAGTTGTTCTGAAGAGCGTACTGGCAAACAACTGGAAATGTCCTGACTTTCCCGTTCATCTGGATATAACTGCCTTCAGAAAACCAAACACTATCTTCCTCTTCAGCTTCTGAATCTCACACAACAATATCTCATTAGAAGAATCTGATCTATAATCTGGGTGGAAAGGGATCCTGGGTAACATGTCTAGGGGGCTGCTTTTTGAGAGAGTGCACATGGGGGCTGCCATGTTGCAAGTTGACTACAGACAATTCAACATTCTTTCATTTGCAGCAAAAGTACCCCAGTAAAGCACTTAAAGTATTGAAATTAAATAAAGAAAAGATAAATGACAACTTATTTTTAAGAATGACTAACTCCAGTGTTCTTGCCTGGAGAATCCCAGTGATGGGGGATCCTGGTGGGCTGCCATCTATAGGGTCACACAGAGTCGGACATGACTGAAGCGACTTAGCAGCAACATAGTAATAAAATTAAAGTATTTAAATGTCACAGGGTTTTCTGTACATGTAATATGATAAAGCTATCAGATGTTTGACAAACCATGATGGAAGAAAATCCCTTGATACACCATTGATTAAATTTAATAATATCACATTTTGTTTGTATATATTTACCATGTATTCACCTGTA
>SJYT01070829.1:17309-29235 GCA_006410635.1 Cephalophus harveyi | reverse complement strand
CACCTTAGTTATATTCATTAGAATCAAGTCACATGCCCTGTCCACCCTTAAAGGGAAGGGATTACACAAAGGCATGAATATCAGAAGGTGAAGACTGTTGGGGCCATCTTGGAGTCTCTCAGTCATAGTCATTGCTTTTCATTTGTAAGGGGCTTTCTCTGTGGAAAAAGTTAATATTAGGGTATGAAAGGTCGAGTCGAGAAGGAAGTTCCCGACGTGTATTTGTTGTTCAGTCACTCAGTTGTGTCCATCGTTTTGCAGCCCCATGGACTGCAGCACTCCTGGCTTCCCTGTCCTTGGCTGTCACTGTCCAATGTGTGTAAATATTTCAAATTACTTTTACTCTTTCAATTCCCTTTCCTATCATTATTTTTCTTGACTTTACCAATTCCATGCCTTTCTTTCTCAGAAAAGAGAAATCACCAGCCTTGAGTCATCTTTGTTTTCTCTATCATTTCTCTGGCTTAGATGGAAAGGAACACCTCTTTCCTTTCTGAATAACATACACTATCATCTATCCCCTTTCCTTTTTGTTACCAAGTGTCTACTAGCCTGCCAATGTGACCATATTTAACACACAAAAATTTCTCTACCTCCCAGATATTCTCTTATTTCTCACTTTCTTAACTTTTAGGAAGTCTGGAATGTATTCCAGAGCCACTGATTTCACTTTTACCCGTCCCATATACTCCTCAGTGTAGCACCATATGGCTTCTGCTTCTAATGCTCTGGGGAATCCTTTGTTTGGAATGTTATTTCTTATTTGCCAGATCCAGTGATTTGTCAATTTTTAACCTAATTCACCATGATTTTTCCTTTGTTACTTGCTTTGCTTGACTACTGTAATATCCTCCTAGTTGGTTTCCCATTTCCCATCTGTCCTCATTCCAGTACACCCTATACACTGAAGCCCTATAAATCATATGGAGCTTGAATCATGTCACATGACTCCCCAAATAGTTAAAATTCAATGTTAGAAAATCTTAAATGTCAGGTTTTAATACCATCATACAAATTGTTAAAAGCAATTACTTAAAAAATAATAAAATTGCTCCATAATTGTAGATATAGTATTCTTTGCCCTTTGGTGCCCACTGACCATTGAAGAAGCTCTAATAAATACAATTTCTTCGCTAGTCTATCAAACTTTTTATTCTTCTGACTCTGAAATTAACTAATCATATTTCTTAGATAACTCTTCATTTCTCTGTTCCTCACCTCATCTCTTATCCATAAAATGCAACAGTTGCTTTATTTTATCTTAAAGGATCTTTGTCACTCTTAAAAATGACACTTTAAGTTACTTTTTATGAAACTGCTATTTTGTTGCATCTGATCCTAATCAATTATGAGTCTGTAAGATGAAAACTCAACTGCGTAAGCATGTAAACTATGACCTTATTTTATTTTGCCCTTAGTGTTGTAATTGAGGTCTATCAATCCCCTCCCCCCCCCAAATTAGGGGTAATGCCTACTTTTCTCAAAAAAAATATATTGGATATTAAAACATTCACTCTCTCAACTGCGTAAGCATGTAAACTATGACCTTATTTTATTTTGCCCTTAGTGTTGTAATTGAGGTCTATCAATCCCCTCCCCCCCCCAAATTAGGGGTAATGCCTACTTTTCTCAAAAAAAATATATTGGATATTAAAACATTCACTCAGTTTTTAAATACAGGACATTCTCCTATTCTTTAGACTAATATTGAGAGTTTAAGGTAGCTGTACAGACATGATTTTCTGTCAGTTTGAACAGATTCTGACTAATCCACCTGACATTAATTCATTTAAGTCATCTACTTATGAGCAGTAGAGAGGAAAGCTGTCAGAAAGTTCCTATCATAGCTGAAATATAGCTGCCAACGTTTATTTTTCGTACTGTCAGATGTAGAAAGAGTCTTATTCTTAGTGGGCTAGATATATCTTCACTATTTTTGGTTTTACAAGCATGTTATGGTGCTTGCTTTAATGAAAATGGAGTAGATGCTTGTGCTTTAAAAAAAGGGTAAGTGCATAGTATTCTCACAATTGTGCAAAATTTATAATTTCAATATTAACCAATCTTTGATAATCTTTTTATAGGTAATGAAATTTAATTTTTAGATAATCAGTATGAAAACAATGCCCTCAAAGCACATTGTATTCTTTTTTTTTGAACTAACAAAATGTTTTTAATTATACAAGTAATGTACACAGTCCTTTTTTCATTTGCAGAAAATCTTTTATTTTTCCACAGTAGTAACAAATGTTTATCAGTTTTCACAATAAAGAGCCAGACAAAAAATAAAAGATAATTACAATTTCAAGCCATAATGGAAACATTATTAACCTAACTGTAGAATAACTGGATACAATTTGGGGGGTTAAGTAGAGTGATATGGTAAGTGGAAGTGCATACACGAACATGTTCTCATTGCCCAGCCAGTCTATGTCTTTTGGTTGGTGCATTTAATCCATTTACAGTTAAGACAATTATTGATTTGCATGATCCTATTACCATTTTCTTAATTGTTTTGCTGCTGCTAAATCACTTTAGTTGTGCCCGACTCTGTGCGACCCCATAGATGGCAGCCCACCAGGCCCTGCTGTCCCTGGGCTTCTCCAGGCAAGAACACTGGAGTGGGTTGCCGTTTCCTTTTCCAATGCATGAAAGTGAAAAGTGAAAGTGAAGTCACTTTAATTACCAATGTAATTGTCTTTGGAGGTGCAGGCTTTGAGAAGTAGTGAAATTTAGATTAGGTCATGAAGGTGGGATCCTTGTAAAAAGAGAGACAGGGGATCTCTCTTTCTTTCCTCATCCAAGCACCTAGGGAAGGATACATAAGGATGTGAGGGGAAGACAAACCTCTGCAAATCAGGAAGAGGTCCCTTACCAGACCCCTAACCTGTGAGCACCTTGATTTTGGACTTTCCAGCCTCTGAAACTGTGAGAAATAAACTCATAGTTGTTTAAACCACCCAGTGTGTCATATTTTCTTACAGCAGCATGAATTAACTAGAACACTATATGTATATATTTGATAGCTATTTTTATTGAGTACTTTCTATGTGCTGAGGCAGAAATCTAAATGATTTACATGTAGTACCATATTTCATCTTCACCACAAATAGAATAGGTGCTGTTATATCATTCAATGGTAATGAGAAGGAAACTGAGGCATAGAGGATTAATTGGCTTCTCAAATTCACCAAGTCAGTTGAACTCAGATAACTATTCCAGATCTTAATATCTTTGCCACCTGTCATATTTCGTTAAAAAAAAAAAATGATAGTTATGTCATTGAAAGGAAAATGTAAAAGTAATTATTTAAATTTCAAAAATAAAGCTTCCTATATAATTCCTTTTAAACTTTGGCTATGTTTGCATTTGTTAAGGAACCATTTTATTTTTAGGTTGTATACTCATCTTTTACAATAAATATCTCACAGTTTATCTAAATGTACATTGCAATGAAATTCTTTCTAATAGGATAGCATTTTCCTTGCTCAATATTCTCTTATTACTGTTACCTAAGAACACTATGGTTTTTCCTGTGGTCATGTATGGATGTGAGAATTGGACTGTGAAGAAAGCTGAGCGCCAAAGAATTGATGCATTTGAACTATGGTTTTGGAGAAGACTCTTGAGAGTCCCTTGGACTGCAAGGAGATCCAACCAGTCCATTTTGAAGGAGATCAGCCCTGGGATTTCTTTGGAAGGACTGATGCTAAAGCTGAAACTCCAGTACTTTGGCCACCTCATGCGAAGAGTTGAGTCATTGGAAAAGACTCTGATGCTGGGAGGGATTGGGGGCAGGAGGAGAAGGGGACGACCGAGGATGAGATGGCTGGATGGCATCACTGACTCGATGGACGTGAGTCTGAGTGAACTCCAAGAGATGGTGATGAACAGGGAGGCCTGGCCTGCTGCGATTCATGGGGTCGCAAAGAGTCGGACACGATTGAGCGACTGAACTGAACTGAACTGAATGATACTCTGAAATTTTCTCTTACATATTGCTTCAACCTATTTTCCAATAGCAAATTTAAAATACTGTCAAATAATTATTAAGCAAGTAACGACTGAGCGACTGAACTGAACTGAACTGAATGACTAGTGCAGTTACAATGACAAATTGCCTAAATAGGATAATATGCTACAATTTTAAGAAATATGGCATAAAGCAGCCAAGAGCAAGTGAACTGACTCCTTTCCATATGCACTCCTGCGATATGAAACAATGACATTCATTTTCTTTTTGCTTTCTTTAGACCAAGAAGAGACCCTCTTGAATTTAGCAGAATAGGTTCTCATATAAATGCTAAACTTATAGATGAAAATTTCCCTGAATAGCTGGAACCATGTCTTACTTATCTTTGTATTTAATGTTTCAGGTAGTTCCTGACATTCAATAAATTCATGTGGAATAATTGAAATAAAACTGCATCATAGTACTATGCTAAACCTTATTTTAAAAAGAGAATTATGTAATAATGGAAAATTACTATTGGAAAATTTCTTATCTTTGAAAAGTATATAAATCTTGTATTCTGCTGATTTTGACTCAGCTGGCAACAGCAAGGCAAAAGTTAATCAATATAAGAAGCAGCTAAATAGTACATCATCCTATCCCTGAATATATGTTTTCCTTGTGTATGCATCTGTGGACTTTTGAAATGGTGATGGGTCTGTATTTCTGCATACCTTAAGATTTGTGTTAACCATTCCCTTTTCTACTTTTGTTAGATATGTAACCCTGACTTACTCATTAGACCAGTAATTACCATGGAAATTTACTACATCTCTTTGTTAGGAATGGCCTTCCCTGGTGGCTCAGAGGTTAAAGCATCTGCCTGCAATGCCGGAGACCTGGGTTCGATCCCTGGGTCGGGAAGATCCCCTGGAGAAAGAAATGGCAACCCACTCCAGTATTCTTGCCTGGAGAATCCCATGGGCGGAGGAGCCTGGTGGGCTACCGTCTACAGGGTTGCAAAGAGTCAGACACGACTGAGCGACTTCACTTTCACTTTGTTAGGAAGAGTTTAGGGGGAAGACAGAGTGTATCAAGTGTCTGCATTTCTTGTAATTCATGTTAACTTTTCCTCTATATTTTTTAAGTGAATCTGGTACAAGATAGGAACAGATAGAAAATTCAGATATATTTAAAGTGGAGGCACAGTTAGCTTCCAGAGTCTTCAAGAAAGTAACAATATCTATGCCTTGAAGGGCAGCTATGAGTATAGTAGAAGGGTTTTACACTTTCTTCCAGGCTCAATCATTCATGCTTTTAGTTGTGTTTCTATGTTTTCAGAATTTTTATCAAGAGATGTGTCTAAAATGATCGGTCACAGAATTAAACAGGCAAGTGTTAAAACCTAAAAGTTTTCAAGATTGTCTTTAGAGTAATACTTGATTAACTAGATCATTAAAATCCTACCACATAATAATTAAATGTTAATTAAAAACAGACAATGACTTTTTAATTAAATTATCAGTGATTTAAAAAAACAATTTTGAAGAGTATGAGTACTTTAATTTCTGTTGGGAATCTTTGTATTTATCTGTGTTTGGAGGCTGACTGTGTATAAATAACTGTGCAAATATTCTTGCTCTTCAAAATAGAAATCCTACCTTTAGAAATTTTTCAATGAAATCAGAGGCTGCTGTGCTATTATTCAACTATTAAAAATAAGGTGTGAAGCATGTTTAAAGGCATGGGGAAAATGCTCACAATATGACTTTCAGTATAAAAATATAGTATGATTAAATTCTAGTTAAAATATTACTAAATTTTATTCAAAGCATATAAGAAAATACTAATTTTGGGAGTGATAATATTACAGGAATTTCAAGTCCATCTATGTTGTTGAAAATGGCAACATTTCATTCTTTTTAATGACTGAGTAGTATTCCATTGTGTGTGTATTACCGTATCTTCTTTATTTATTCATCTTTTGATGGATAGTTAGTTTGCTTCATATTTTGGAAACTGTAAATAATACTGCTATGTTATCTTTTTTTTACATGGGGTGTATGTGTCTTTTCAAATTATTAATACTGTTTTTGTTTTTACAGATAAATATTGTATATTCTTGCCTCTTTGTCATAGATTAATTGACCATAAGTGTGAGGGTTTGTGTCTGGCCTCTCTATTCTGTTCCATTTATCTATGTCTGTTTTTATGGCAGCATTATACTATTTTGATTATTGTAGCTTTGTAGTATAGTCTGAAGTTGCAGTAATCAAAACAGACTGTTTCTGAGGAAGAATACTTAAGGAATACTAATGACAGAAGACAAAAACAAAATGAAAGGGAAATTGAAACTTTTGGCACCTATAGCTATATGAAAAATTAAACAAGGCCCAATTATTAGCCAGATTAGTGTAAATCTTTACATTAGAGGCCTATTTACCTCACTTCAGGCCCAATAAGATGCCTGGCATTCAACAAAAAGTCACAGGGCACCCTAAAAGGCCAGAGAGAAAGAATTAGAAGACCTAAAACAATCATCAGAAATCAGACTCAGACATAACACAGATGTTGGAAGTAATAGACAGGAAATTTAAAAATATATATATGATTACATGTAGGGATCAAATGGAAAAGAAATGCAGAATGGAAGAAGAGATAATGTAATTGGATAAATGGAAAATCTCAGAAAGAATCTGAAAGAAAACGGTAGGGAATTTTAACATATATATAAAGCAAACAAATTATGCCTATGATGAGTTCATTAGAAGACATGATTCAGCTGAGGAAAGAGTCAGTGTGATTAATGATGGGTCTAAGAAAATTTCCAGACTGAAATGTGAAGGAAAAAAGGATTAAAAAAAAAAAGAAAGAAAATAAAATACACACACCAGAACTGTGGGAAAATTTCAAAGTGTAACATATGTATAATTAATGTACCATATGGAGAAGAGGAAAAATAGCAGAAGAAATATTTTAAGTAATATTATCTGAGAACTTCCAAAATTAGTAACAGATGTAAAACCATTGGTCCAGGAAGTTCAGAAGAGTAAAAAGGATGAATACTGACAAAACAAAGCAAAATTATGCCCAGGCATATCTTATTCAGACTGCTGAAAACCAAAGACAGGAGAAGATCATGAAAGAAATCAGAGGAAAATGTTAACTATACCTTACCCATAGAGGAACAAGGACTAACCGTTTCATTGCACTGTAATTCAGAAGCCATGTGAGTGAGAAGAGAGTGGAGTGAAATATTTAAAGTGATGAAAGAAAAAATATTACCTTCTTAGAATTCTATATCCACTGAAATAATCCTTCAAAAGTGAAGGAGGTTTAAGACATTCTCAAACAAAAAATGGGAGACTTCATATCTTGTAGACCTGGCCTGCAAGTGCTGTTAACAGAAATTCCTGAGGGAGAAGGAAAATGCTTGTTTCCTTTGAGATTAAAGTTTAATCTCAAAACAAGCATCAGAAGAGATATATAAGATAAGATCTTTTAAAAAAACATTTGATTAAAAGATAAAGTAATAGTAGTAGCGGTTGTTTTGGGCAGTTAGTGCAAGGGATAGGAGGGAGGAAATGGAGCACTCTGTATTAAGTATATGTGGAGAAGAACAGCCCTATTTGAAAGTGGACTTTCATTAGTTAAAAAAGTATACTGTGAGCTCTAGGGTAACAACTGTAATAATTTTAAAAGAAGTAAAATTAATAAGCCAAAGAGTCCATCCTCAGTTCCTTAACAAGTGACCCTCACCACAGGGCAGCTCACAAAACGGTAGCTTTTTTCATTAATGCCGGCAAGGGAGACAGACTACTAGAATGATGAAAGGTACAGCCTTTTGTAACATAGTAACAGAAACGACACCATGTTCACCTTAGTTATATTCATTAGAATCAAGTCACATGCCCTGTCCACCCTTAAAGGGAAGGGATTACACAAAGGCATGAATATCAGAAGGTGAAGACTGTTGGGGCCATCTTGGAGTCTCTCAGTCATAGTCATTGCTTTTCATTTGTAAGGGGCTTTCTCTGTGGAAAAAGTTAATATTAGGGTATGAAAGGTCGAGTTGAGAAGGAAGTTCCCGATGTGTATTTGTTGTTCAGTCACTCAGTTGTGTCCATCGTTTTGCAGCCCCATGGACTGCAGCACTCCTGGCTTCCCTGTCCTTGGCTGTCACTGTCCAATGTGTGTAAATATTTCAAATTACTTTTACTCTTTCAATTCCCTTTCCTATCATTATTTTTCTTGACTTTACCAATTCCATGCCTTTCTTTCTCAGAAAAGAGAAATCACCAGCCTTGAGTCATCTTTGTTTTCTCTATCATTTCTCTGGCTTAGATGGAAAGGAACACCTCTTTCCTTTCCAAATAACATACACTATCATCTATCCCCTTTCCTTTTTGTTACCAAGTGTCTACTAGCCTGCCAATGTGATCACATTTAACACACAAAAATTTCTCTACCTCCCAGATATTCTCTTATTTCTCACTTTCTTAACTTTTAGGAAGTCTGGAATGTATTCCAGAGTCACTGATTTCACTTTTACCCGTCCCATATACTCCTCAGTGTAGTACCATATGGCTTCTGCTCCTAATGCTCTGGGGAATCCTTTGTTTGGAATGGTATTTCTTATTTGCCAGATCCAGTGATTTGTCAATTTTTAACCTAATTCACCATGATTTTTCCTTTGTTACTTGCTTTGCTTGACTACTGTAATATCCTCCTAGTTGGTTTCCCATTTCCCATCTGTCCTCATTCCAGTACACCCTATACACTGAAGCCCTATAAATCATATGGAGCTTGAATCATGTCACATGACTCCCAAAATAGTTAAAATTCAGTGTTAGAAAATCTTAAATGTCAGGTTTTAATACCATCATACAAATTGTTAAAAACAATTACTTAAAAAAATAATAAAATTGCTCCATAATTGTAGATATAGTATTCTTTGCCTTTGGTGCCCACTGACCATTGAAGAAGCTCTAATAAATACAATTTCTTCACTAGTCTATCAAACTTTTTATTCTTCTGACACTGAAATTAACTAATCATATTTCTTAGATAGCTCTTCATTTCTCTGGTCCTCACCTCATCTCTTACCCATAAAATAACAATTGCTTTATTTTATCTTAAAGGATCTTTGTCACTCTTAAAAATGACACCTTAAGTTACTTTTTATGAAACTGCTATTTTGTTGCATCTGATCCTAATCAATTATAAGGTGAAAACTCAACTGCGTAAGCATGTAAACTATGACCTTATTTTATTTTGCCCTAGTGTTGTAATTGAGCTCTATCAATTCCCCCCAAATTAGGGGTAATGCCTACTTTTCTCAAAAAAAATATATTGGATTTTAAAACATTCACTTAGTTTTTAAATACAGGACATTCTCCTATTCTTTAGACTAATATTGAGAGTTTAAGGTAGCTGTACAGACATGATTTTCTGTCAATTTGAACAGATTCTGACTAATCCACCTGACATTAATTCATTTAAGTCCTCTACTTATGAGCAGTAGAGAGGAAAGCTGTCAGAAAGTTCCTATCATAGTTGAAATATAGCTGCCAAAGTTTATTTTTCGTACTGTCAGATGTAGAAAGAGTCTAATTCTTAGTGGGCTAGATATATCTTCACTATTTTTAGTTTTACAAGCATGCTATGGTGCTTGCTTTAATGAAAATGGAGTAGATGCTTGTGCTTTAAAAAGGGTAAGTGCATAGTATTCTCACAATTGTGTAAAATTTGTAATTTCAATATTAACCAATCTTTGATAATCTTTATATAGATAATGAAATTTAATTTTTAGATAGTCAGTATGAAAACAATGCCCTCAAAGCACATTGTATTCTTTTAACTAACAAAATGTTTTTAATTATACAAGTAATGTACACAGTCCTTTTTTCATTTGCAGAAAATCTTCTATTTTTCCACAGTAGTAACAAATGTTTATCAGTTTTCACAACAAAGAGCCAGACAAAAAATAAAAGATAATTACAATTTCAAGCCATAGTAGAAACATTATTAACCTAACTATAGAATAACTGGATACAATTTGGGGGGTTAAGTAGAGTGATGTGGTAAGTGGAAGTGCATACACGAACATGTTCTCATTGCCCAGCCAGTCTATGTCTTTTGGTTGGTGCATTTAATCCATTTACAGTTAAGACAATTGTTGATTTGCATGATCCTATTACCATTTTCTTAATTGTTTTGCTGCTGCTAAATCACTTCAGTTGTGGCCGACTCTGTGCGACCCCATAGATGACTGCCCACCAGGCTCTGCTGTCCCTGAGCTTCTCCAGGCAAGAACACTGGAGTGGGTTGCCATTTCCTTTTCTAATGGATGAAAGTGAAAAGTGAAAGTGAAGTCACTCAGTTGTGTCTGACTCTTTGCGACCCCATGGACTGCAGCACACCAGGCTCCTCCGTCCATGGGATTTTCCAGGCAAGAGTACTGGGTTTTGCATTTAAGATCAAAAGCTTTACAGACAAGACAAAGTTAAGAAAATTCAGTACCACCAAACCAGCTTTACTACAACAAGCACACTATATACTTAGTCTTGTGCAAGCTGAACAGAAGTCTTAAACCTCTTAAACCCTCTTTACATGTTGATCACCTACTTAAGTTCTTTTTACTGAGTTAATTGAATGTTTGTGTGATTTATGCCTCACATTTTTAAGTATCAAAAATACATAGCATTGCATACAATCTTTTTGTATACCAGACTATGACCTTGAGCTAAATGCCACAAAGATTTTGTGATTGTGTTTCCTGCGCTCATCTAGTGTGGTGAACATCAGGGCAATAGAGAGTTCTGGGGAACTGTAGAGAGAAAGAAGACATGAAGAATATTGGTGCTGGAAATAGCCAGTAAGCTATGAGTTCATTTATTCACTGAACAGCTATTGAGTATCACAAAGCTAACACTGATTGAAATTTAAAGGGACTTCTTCCTCAAGATACTTTATGGCCTTCTGCTTGAACATTGTTATAATAAAAATATGAATTTATTGGGTTGGCCGAAGTGTTCAATTGGGTTTTTCCATAACATCTTATAGAAAAACCTGAATGAAAATTTGAACCAACCCAATATAATAACTATTAAAATGAATGTTCCTCCTATTAATATAATTGTATAGCACACAACTTGTATAGATGCATACAGTTCAATACTGAAGATGGTCAAGAATAATTTTGTCCTTGACCTCATAGAGAGGCACAAAAATAAATATATATAAAAAAAGTTATGCAATCAGATTAAATATTATTTGGGAAAAGAAAAAAAAGCACCCAAAAGAGAATAATAATTTAGAAAGAGCTATTAGAGAACATCTCTTTTGCTAGGAGATATTGATATTGAGATCTCAAAAATGAGAAGAAACCAGCCATGTGAAATGTTTAGGAAAGAAGAATGAACCATAGATATAGAGGCTATCATGCATGAAAGAAGCAGTTATATGGGAGCACCTGAAAGAAAGCTAGGTTGACCTAGGAAACAGGAGAGAGAACAGAATAACTGGAAATAGCTACATGTCTAATGACAAGAAACAGTTTTATAAACTAAATTATGGTCTATTAGCGACTGAAGTGAACTGAACTGAACTGTATAAAAGAACACAATGTAGCCACTAGTGAGCATGCTTCTAAAGGCTGTATTTTATACTATGTAAAATTGTTCATTATAAGTAAAAAGTGGAATATAGAACCACCATATGTGTATGGATATATGTTATACAATTTCCCAATTTCATTATGTCTGAAAAAATAGGCTGTATAGATGTATTTAAAGCAAGTATCTGTGGTGGTGAGATTATGAGTGATTTAAATTTTATTTTATTAATGTTTAATTATTTTTTTAATCCTTGAAGTGTTTTAACATGTATACAAGAGACATATGTAAAATTTTGTTAGCATTGTCATAGCAAACAAGTAGAATAAACTATCCTTCAATAAAGGAATGGATTAAT
>SJYT01070822.1:0-37546 GCA_006410635.1 Cephalophus harveyi | reverse complement strand
TTTAGAAAAGGCAGAGGAACCAGAGATCAAATTGCCAACATCTGCTGGATCATGGAAAAAGCAAGAGAGTTCCAGAAAAACATCTATTTCTACTTCACTGACTATGCCAAAGCCTTTGACTGTGTGGATCACAATAAACTGTGGAAAATTCTGAAAGAGATGGGAATACCAGACCACCTGACCTGCCTCTTGAGAAACCTGTATGCAGGTCAGGAAGCAACAGTTAGAACTGGACATGGAACAACAGACTGGTTCCAAATAGGAAAAGGAGTACATCAAGGCTGTATATTATCACCCTGCTTATTTAACTTGTGTGCAGAGCACATCATGAGAAATGCTGGGCTGGAGGAAGCACAAGCTGGAATCAAGATTGCCAGGAGAAATATCAATAACCTCAGATATGCAGATGATACCACCCTTATGGCAGAAAGTGAAGAACTAAAGAGCCTCTTGATAAAAGTAAAAGAGGACAGTGAAAATGTTGGCTTAAAACTCAACATTCAGAGAACTAAGATCATGGCATCTGACCCCATTACTTCATGGGAAATAGATGGGGAAACAGTGGAAACAGTGGCTGACATTATTTGGGAGGGCTCCAAAATCACTACAGATGGTGATTGCAGCTATGAAATTAAAAGATGCTTACTCCTTGGAAGGAAAGTTATGACCAACCTAGATAGCATATTCAAAAGCAAAGACATTACTTTGCCAACAAATGTCTCTCTAGTCAAGGCTATGGTTTTTCCAGTGGTCATGTATGGATGTGAGAGTTGGACTGTGAAGAAAGCTGAGCACCGAAGAACTGATGCTTTTGAACTGTGGGGTTGTAGAAGACTCTTGAGAATCCCTTGGACTGCAAGGAGATCCAGCCAGTCCATTCTAAAGGAGATCATTCCTGGGTGTTCATTGGAAGGACTGATGCTAAAGCTGAAGCTCCAATACTTTGGCCACCTCATGGGAAGAGTTGACTCATTGGAAAAGACTCTGATGCTGGGAGAGATTGGGGGCAGGAGGAAAAGGGGACGACAGAGAATGAGATGGTTGGATGGGATCGCCGACTTGGTGGATATGAGTTTGAGTAAACTCTGGGAGTTGGTGATAGGGAGGCCAGGCATGCTGTGATTCATGGGGTCGCAAAGAGTTGGACATGACTGAACGATTGAACTGAACTGAACTGAACTGAACTGATACTCACCCTGTGGGCAAATGGGTGACCTTGGTGGTCAGAAAGTATAGAGGTTCTCTTCCCGTCACTCAGTTATCACAGTGAAATAGGAAGCAAGGTCATTTTCTGTGAATAAGAATGATGGAGAAGTTTAGGGACTTTTGAGAAGAGGCTTGTTGTCTTTTTTTTTTTTTGTCTCTAAGTCATATCTGACTAGGACCCCCACTAACTACACCACCAAGGCTTCCCTGGAGTTTGCTCAAACTCATGTCCATTCAGTCAGGGATGCCATCCAACCATCTCATTCTCTGTCTCCTACATTGTTCTCCATATCTGTGTCTCTATTTCTGCTTTGCAAATAAGATCTAGAGATACATTATTGATACTATGTATAAAAATATAACTAATGAGAACATACCATACACCACAGAAAACTCTACTTAATCCACTGTCACCTGAATGGGAAGGAAGTCCAAAATGGAAGGGATATACATATGAGTATTAACTGATTCAATTTGCTGTCCAGTAGAAAGTAACACAACACTGTAAAGCAACTATATTCCAATAAAAATTAATTTTAAATAAAATAAGATGTGCTTTCCCTCCAAATTTCCTTGAAAATTGAAATATCCCTCTTTTGTAGACTGTTGCAATTGAGAGACAGCAAATAGAATAAAGAGAGACATCAAATTTTCTGTCTCCTTTTTGTCAGCTCCTCCCTCATTTCATCTCAAGGACTCATTTTATGAGTAATAAGATGTGCTTTCCCTCCAAATTTCCTTGAAAATTGAAATATCCCTCTTTTGTAGACTGTTGCAATTGAGAGACAGCAAATAGAATAAAGAGAGACATCAAATTTTCTGTCTCCTTTTTGTCAGCTCCTCCCTCATTTCATCTCAAGGACTCATTTTATGAGACTGGAAACCTAAAAGCAGCTTGCCTAGGGGTCAGGGTATAATAATTATCCTTTATTTGTACCCCTGGCTTTTTTTTTTTCTGAGCACCCTTGATGATGCTAGTTCATGATCATTGAATCAAATTGAACTGTAATTTTAAATGTCACACTGAATCTAATTTAATGTAGTAATTAAAATGACATATAGCTTCATCATTTTTCACTGTTCAATTTAGATACCCTCCCTCATTCTCACTTCTACTGAATGCCTTACACTTGCCACTATGCTTAGTAGACAGGAGGACACTACTGAGAAGTTATCATGTGAGATTCTTTGCCTCAGGACATTTACAATGTTAATGGGGAGACAAGAAATGTATGCTTAAGATTTTTCAAATCACTGTCAAATTTCTGAAAAATAATAAAGTCTAGAGAATTACATTTTTGGTGTAGATGAGTTTAGTTTAAACAGTGTCAGTTAAATGATATCAGATGATGGAAAGGCATTCAAATGGAAAAGCCCTGCAGGCAGCTGAAAATGCGGGAATGATGCTCAGAGAATGATGAAAATGAGAGGTACCGATGAAAACAATACAATACAATACCTATTGCATACAAGTGGGTGGATTTTAAAGAAGCTCATCTATATAGAGAAACAAAAAATGTGTATGGATGGAAATGACTGAACAAATTTGAGAACTTTGAGTCAAACCATGGATGAGACCATGACTCTACATTATTTACATATGGGCTGGGTACAAATCACTTGCCTTCACTTGAGAGTCTGTTTCTTCTTTAAGTAATAAAATACAGCAAATCCATGTTGAGAGGGTATAAAATAGCTGAAAGTTGTCAAGCCATAAAACAAGTATCGACTAATGACATCATCAAAAGAGTGACAGAATATTCTGTTAATCAAATAAACATAAGTTTACTGGTGCTACTGCAATGAGAGAGTCTGTGCATTGTCTCAGAAGGGTATATTCAGGGAAGGATATTCATAGGATTTGGGGTCTTTCAAAAAGGGACAGTAATTTCATTTGGACAAAGATTGTGACATAATAATTTAAAATTAATGGACACAGGTGTGATTCTTGATAAGTACAAATGTTTTTCAATAATCAGGTGTTTGTCCAGGTTAACAATCTATTGTCTGCTGGGAGATTCAGTTGCCCAAAGGTGATAACTGTTTGCTTGGGGGAAAATAGCTTGTAAGAACTTCCTGAATAAAAGCAAAATTGTTGATTGCTTATTTTCCCAGGTAAAAATTTCTGGACCAAATAGATAAGTCATGCACCTTGTCTTTAATTCAGTAAGTCTGAGTTTGAACTTCTGACCTCCAGAAATGCAAGAAAATGCATTATTTATGTTATTGGAAGCCAGTATGTTCCTGCAAACTTGCTATAGCAGTTATAGGAATGTAAACAGCTTTCGAGCTCTTCATGCATCAGAGTGGAAACCAGATGTCCCAAAGAGAGCTTTATTTCTCTTCATGTTAGGTACACTTTTCCAATGAGTCACTTCTTTGCATCAGGTGGCCAAAGTATTGGAGCTTCAGCTTCAGCTGGGAAAGATTGAAGGCAGGAAGAGAAGGGGATGACAGAGGATGAGATGGTTGGATGGCATCACTGACTTGATGGACATGAGTTTGAGCAAGCTCTGAGAGTTGGTGATGTTGGTGATGGACAGGGAAGCCTGGTGTGCTGCAGTCCATGGGGTCGCCAAGGGTCAGACATGACTGAGTGACTGAACTGAACTAAGTACACTTGGCTCTTGTAGAGGGAGGGTAGCATTTGGAACCTAGTAGGAGCATAAGAGGGATGTGTTTATTTATCTATTTATTATTGGCAGTGCTGGGTCTTTGTTGTCATGCAGGCTTTACTCTAGTTGCTGTGAGTGGGGGGCTATTCTCTTATTGAGGGGCGTGGGCTTCTCACTGTGGTGGCTTTTCTTGGGGCTAAGCATGGGCTCTAGGGTTCATGGGCTCAGTATTTTTGGCACAAGGGCTCAGGACTTGCAGTTCCCTGGCTCTGAGCACTGGCTCAGTAGTTGTGGTGCACAGGTTTTGTTGCTCCAAGGCATGTGGGATCTTCCCAGTCTAGGGATCGAACCCATGTCTCCTTTTTGCCAAGTGGATCCTCTTCCACTGAGCAATCAGGGAAGTCCTATAGGAAACATTTCTACAAGGTTTTTCAACTCTCACTGCACATATAGAATTACCCAGAGAACCAAAACAAAATGCAATAAGCAGACAGAATGCCAAAAATACCCCCACAAAATTTCAAAATTTCAATCCCTTGGTTAGCCTATCAAGTACTCATCAAGGTACTTCTGTAAAAGGAGGAGAACAGAAGATGACCTTGGATTGTATAAGTGGGTCTAATATAATTACTTGGGCCTCCTGATTGGAAGAGGAAAGAGGAGAGTCAGATGGGTGACAAGGTGGAGGGAAGAAAGGTGAGAAAGAGGGAAAGTCAGAGAGCTCTGAGCATGGGAAAGATGCAGTTCAGTCTTATGAGCTTGGTGATGGAGTAAATGCATCACAAAACAGGGAATATGGGTGCACTCTAGAATCTGGGAACAGTCCACATTTTCTAGCCTGCAAGGACACAAGCACCTCAGTTCTCTGCAGGGAATTGAATTCTGACACAACCTTCATGAGCAAGAAATTTTTCCACAGAATTTCCAGATATGAACACATACTTGCTAACATATTGCTTTGGCCTTGTGAGCTCTGCCAGAAGGACCAGCCAAGTCACACTGTACCTGCACTTCTGATGCACAGAACCATGAGAAAATAGCTTTGTGTTGTTTTAAACTGCTAAGCTTGGAATCGTCTCTTTTAGCCACAGTAGAAAAGTAATACACAAGCAAACATAACAAACCCAACTCCCATCCCAAGTCAGTTCAAGTAGAATCTGTTGGTAGAAGCTTGGATATGTTTTGTGTGTGTGTGTGTGTGGTTTGTTTTTTTTTTTTTTTTTTTTTTTGAGAAAACTCCTGGTTAGTTTGCTTAAATAGTGAGAACTGTGTCTAAGGTAACCAAAGAGTCCTGCCCTGGCCATGAACTTTTCTGGTTTGGACACTGTAAGTTCCTTGTTCTGGCAAAGCTCTTAATGTTGGACAGAGACATTTGGTCAACCCAAAAACCTTCCTAAGTGAAGCTGAAGCCATATAGATAATATGAAAAAGATACTTTGAGAATTCTACCTTTTAAGTTTCCTGAAAATTTCTTTTCAAACAGTTTATTTCAAAATGATTCATATAAATTTTTGATCTCTTTTCCTGGATGACAGTCATTTCCATGTTGAACTTCTGCTTTCTTAAGCATTTCATGTGGGCTCCTGAAACCTAACTAAACCTTTCACTAAATACATTTTGTGTCCTTTCAGAAAGTTCAGCATTGTCACTTGCACACTTTTTATCAGCCATTATGGGTTGGAATCATTTGTACCATGCTAGGCATTTCTACGTATAATATCTAAAGTAAACTAAAAGTGTAGACCTCTTCATGTTGCCTTGAATCCTGGTTCATACATTTGTGAATTGTTCTTACATGATCTGAAAGAAAATAAAAATTCAGTATTAGTAGATATGCATGAACTATTTGTACAGTATAATGTTAATATGTCCATCTTTTTTCATTTTGAGGAAACTGAACAAATTGTACTTTATCTTAAATATAAGTAGTCACTCATTTGTACTCAATTCATCCTCAAAAATCACTTTCTAAGAACAGCAGCATATCATAAAAGTAACTATTTCCAGCTATCCATATTATGCGCCCCCTCAATAATATCAATTTTTATGTTTTCTAGTAAAATTATCTTCCTAGTCATAGTCAAAGAAGCAAAGCATTTACTTAACTTCACTGTAGATTTTTCAGGGGAAAAACAAACACAGATCGTAAAGCAAAATTACTTGATATTACTAAATATCTTTAGCATGCAAATGACAAATATATTGATTTAAAAGTTCACATGTTAAATTGATTTTTAGCTCAGGGAAATATAAATATAGGGTGGATATGAATATCCTGTATTATTTTTACCAAAATCTCCCCTCTAGCCTCAGTTTAGATTGATTAAATCTTGTCTTTCTAAAAACTATTTCCAAAAATACAGCAATTTTTTTTCTTAAAAAACAGTTTTTATTGCACATTTAAGTACTTTATGAACATTTCAAGCATTTTTTTTCTACTTTAGGGAGAATCATATAAAGTTAATATCATCTTATCAATATTATTCACACTTCTAACCACTGTCTAAATTTAGTATTTTAGATTAAGTTGGATTTCCCATGCGTGTTTCTACAATGACATGCCCAAATGACCTGAAAACATTTGATTTGTTCGTTGTGATCAGCTTGGTCAAATTGCCAGACTGAATCTAATATGAATAAATTGGACTTTTTTTTAACCCTATCCAGCTTCCCAGGTGGTGCAGTGGTAAAGAATCCATCTGTCAATGCATGAGATGCACGAGGCTCGGGTTCTATCCTTGGGTTCCTAAGATCCTCTGGAGGAGGGCATGGCAACCCAGTTCCTCTATTCTTGCCTGGAAAATTATATGGACAGAGGAGCCTAGTGGGCTACAGTCCATGAGATGGCAGAATCAAACACGACTGAGTGAGCACACACACATGCGTGCACGCACACACACACACACACACACACACAAATCCTTATCCATCAATTTGGTTATCTCAAAAGCAAGGCTTGTGAGATTTGAAAACATGCAAATTTTGAGTCACCCATTGTGGTAGACGTTTACATAGGAATACCTAGGTGTTATGTCTTTGAGAAAACCTCTCACCTTAAGTGTGGTGGAATCTCTGAGTTGATCCTGCCAAGAGAATGAAGGGATGGTCACTCCTATGACTGGGACATGTTATATAAGACCCCACCCTCCTTAGCATAGTAAACCCAGACTATCTTAGTCTTGAAGAAGTAAATTGTCATGATGTCTGAGTTTGGTGAGATGCCATATGACAGGATCACAAGGGTGGTCTCTGGGCACAAAAAGCAGCTCCCAGCTGACAACCAATGTGGAAAGCAGGATCTTACTTACACAGAAAGGAGATTAACTCTACCAATAATCACATAAGCCTGGAACAGGACCCCAAGCTCCCTCTTAGAAGAGGGATCCCTACCTTCAGAGAGGAATTTAGCCTTATTGAAACCTTGATTATGGGAGTGACCCTCACAGAAGGCACACACACACATAAAACATATATACGTGCATGCTCAGTAGAGTTTGACTCTTTGAAAGCCCAGGGACCTGGGTATCCTGCATTGGCAGAAGGATTCCTTACCATCTGAGCTTCTTGGGAAATCTGTGTGTGTGTGTGTGTGTGTGTGTGTTGACCCATGTTGGATTCATGGGTCAGGAAGATCCCCTGGAGAAAAGAATGAAAATACACTCCATTATTCTTACCTGGAGAATCCCATGGACAGAGGAGCCTGGCGGGCTACAGTCCAAGGGGTCACAAAGAATCAGATAGGACTGAGAAACTCACACATCCACTTTCATATATATGTATAAATACATATATACATATTAAGTATACCAAGTTCTCTAGTTGCAAAACACAGAAACCAAAGTTGGGTACATTAAGTAGGCAAACAAAGTTAAGTGTATGTACTGGCACATAGAAGTCACAGAGAAATTAAAAAACTGTATCATATTACAAAAAGAAATTGGATGAAGTCAAAGGACAGACACCTAACAGAAACCAACAGACAGTCAATGTTCAGTGCCCCTATTAGTATTAATCAACTCTAACTTAACAGTGTTTATGTCACTCGACTCAAGATCCAGAGGAGTGTAGGGTATCTTGACACTTCCCATCGGGACACTGTTCATTACATGTGTGATGGTGAAGAGGGTGGTAGTTCACAAAGCTTAATTAGTATGAATACTCAGAAAGAAAAAAAAAAGTCAAACTGAAGTGGTTCCAGCAGCTACAACAGATGTCTGCTACATGTATAATATTATATTAATGGCTTATTAGTATTTCACTGAAGAGATTACTTATCAATCACTTTGTTATGGACATTAGCTGCTTTCTGATGATTTCTGTCATTTCATAAAGCATTGCGATTATTGTACTAGTAGCTAAGGCTTTTTAAGACATCTCCAATGTGCTAGTTCAATAGAATGTAAACTTAGTTGACTCCAAGATGACGGAGTAGAAGGACAAGTGCTCATCTTCTCCTGCAAGAACTCCAAAATTGCAGTTCACTGCTGAACAACCACCAAAAGGAGAATGTTGAATCCTACCAAAAACCATACCCCACATCCAAGGTTTCCCTTTTCAGGAGAAGCAAGATGGTAAGAGGGATGAAGTCACATTTAGAATCAAACCCCATTTCTGCCAGAGATGCTCAGAGGCATCAAACAAAACTTCGTGTGCATCGTGAACCAGTGATTCCACAGAGACTGAGCCAAACCTGTGTTGGAGTCTTCTGAGAGGTATGGGTCAGCAGTTGCCTGCAGCAGGGACAGGGGCTCTGGATGAAGTAGACCTGTGGCATAAACCCTCTAGGAGGCGGTCGCCATTAACCCTACCATAAAGCCACCAGAACTTACATAAGACTGGGGAAACGGACTCTTGGAGGGCACAAACAAAACCTGGTGCACACCAGGACCCAGGAGAAAGGAGCTGTGACCCCATAAGAGACTGACCCAAACTTGCCTGTGAGTGTCCAGGAGTCTCCTGAAGAGGTGTGGGTCAGTGGTGGCCTGCTGCAGGATTGGGGGCACTGAGTGCAGCAGTGCGTGCCTGGGACCTTTTGAAGGAGGTCGCCATTATCTTCATTACCTCGACCATAGTTTGGTCTCAGGTTAAATAACACGGAGGGAATACAGCCCTGACCAACAACAGAAAATTTAATTGAATTTAAGATTTACTGAGTATGGCCCTGTCCTTCAGAATGGGACCCAGTTTCCCCTTCAATCTCTCCCATCAGGAAGCTTCCATAAGCCTCTTATCACCTCCAGCAGAAAGCAGACAGAATGAAAGCCACAATCACAGAACGTTAACCAATCTTATCACATGGACCATAGCCTTGTCTAACTCAATGAAACTATGAGCCATGCTGTGTAGGGCCACCCAAGAAGAACAGGCCATGGTGGAGAGTTCTGACAGAATGTGGTCCACTGGAGAAAAGAATGGCAATCCACTTCAGGTTTCTTGCCTTGAGAACCCCATAAACAGTATGAAAAATGAAAAGATAGGACACTGAAAGATGAACTCCCCAGGTCAGTAGGTGCCCGATATGCTACTTGAGATCAGTGGAGAAATAACTGCAGAAAGAATAAATAGATGGAACCAAAGCAAAAACAACACCCAGTTGTGGATGTGAAAGGTGATGGAAGAAAAGTACAAGGATATAAAGAATGATATTGCATAGAAACCTGGAATGTTAGGTCCATGAATCACAGCAAATTGAAAGTGGTCAAACAAGAGATGGCAAGAGTGGACATTGACATTTAATAATTTGTGACCTAAAATGGACTGGAATAGGTGAATTTAACTCAGATGACCATTATACCTACTACTGTGGGCAAGAATCCCTTAGACGAAATGGACCAGCTATAATAGTCAAAAAAATAGTCCAAAATGTAGTATTTGGATGCTATCTCAAAAATGACAGAATGATCACCGCTTTTATCCAAGGCAAACCACTCAATATCATAGTAATCCAAGTCTATGCCCTGACTAGTAATGCTAAAGAAGCTGAAGTTGAATGCCTCTATAGAGAACTACAAGACCTTCTAGAAATAACACACAAAGATGAAGTATTTTTCATTATAGGGGACTGGAATGCAAAGTAGGAAGTCAAGAAACACCTGGAATAAGAGGCAAAGTTGGCCTTGGAGGACAAAATGAAGCAGGTCAAAGGCTAACAGAGTTGCCCAAGAGAACACATTGGTCATAGCAAACATCTTCTTCCAACAACACAAGAGAAGACTCTACACATGGACATCAGCAGATGGTCAATATCAAAATCAGATTGATTATATGCTTTGAAGCCAAAGATGGAGAAACTTTATATAGTCAGCAAAAACATGACTGGGAGCTGACTGTGACTCAGATTATGACTCCTTTTTGCAAAATTCAGACTTAAATAGAAGAAAGTAGGGAAAACCACTAGACCATTCAGATATGACAGAAATCAAATCCCTTACAATTATACAGTGAAAGTGACAGATTCAAGATTTAAATCTGATAGACAAATGCCTAAAGACCAAAGGACAGAGGTTTGTGACATTGCACAGGAGGCAGTGATTAAGACCATCCCCCAAAAAAAGCAATGCAAAAAGGTAAAGTGGATGCCTGAGGAGGCCTTACAAATAGCTGAGGAAAGAAGAGACTCAAAAGGCAAAGGAGAAAAGGAAAGATATACCCATTGGAATGCAGAGTTCTGAAGAATAGCAAGGAGAGATAAGAAAGCCTTCTTCAGTGATCAATGCAAAGAAATACAGGACAAAAATAGAATGGGAAAGAATAGAGATTTCTTCAAGAAAATTAGAGATATAAAGGGAACATTTAATGTAAAGATGGGCACAATAAAGTACAGAAAAGATATGGATCTAACAGAAGCAGAAGATACTAAGAGGTGGCAACAATACCCACAAGAACTATACAAAAATTATCTTCATGACCCAGTGAAATTGAATCAAACATCCTGGAATGGGAAGTCAAGTGAGCCTTAGGAAGCATCACTTCAAAAAAAAAGCTAGCAGAGGTAATGGAAATCCAGTTGAGCTACTTCAAATCTTCAAAGATGATGCTGTGAAAGTGCTGCACTCAATATGCCAGCAAATTTGGAAACCTCAGAAGTGGTCACAGGACTAGAAAAGGTCTGTTTATATTCCAGTCCCAAAGAAAGGCAATGCCAAAGAATGCTCAAACTACCACATAGTTGCATTCATCTCACTCACTAGCAAAGTAATGCTCAAAATTCTCCAACCCAGGCTTCAACAGTACATGAACCAAACACCTCCAGATGTTCAAATTTAGAAAAGGCAGAGGAACCAGAGATCAAATTGCCAACATCCGTTGGATCATCAAAAAAGTGAGAGAGTTCCAGAAAAACATCTATTTCTGCTTTATTGACTATGCCAAAGCCTTTGAATATGTGAATAACAACAAACTATGGTACCTCCTGAAAGAGATGCGAATACCAGACCACCTGACCTGCCTCCTGAGAAAACTATATGCAGGTTAAGAAGCAACAGTTAAAACTGGACATGGAACAACAGACTGGTTCCAAATAGGAAAAGGAGTACATCAATGCTGCATATTGTCTCCCTGTTTATTTAACTTATATGCAGAGTACATCATGAGAAACGTTGGGCTGGAGGAAGCACAACTGGAATCAAGATAGCCGGGAGAAATATCAATAACCTCAGATAAGCAGATGACACCACCCTTATGGCAAAAATTGAAGAAGAACTAAAGAGTATCCTGTTGAAAATGAAACTGTAGAGTGAAAAAGTTGGTTTAAAGCTCAACATTCAGAAAAACAAGACCATGGCATACAGTACCATCACTTCAGGCAAATAGTGGGGAATCAGTGACAGTCTCTTTTTGAGGGGCCCCAAAATCACTGCAGATTGTGATTGCAGCCATGAAATTAGAAAATGCTTAGTTCTTGGAAGAAAAGTTTAGACCAACCAAGACAGCATATAAAAAAGTGGAGAAATTACTTTGCCAACAAAGGTCCATCTAGTCAAAGCTATGGTTTTTCCAGTAGTCATGTATGGATGCTAGACTTGGACTATAAAGAAAGCTGAGTGCCAAGGAATTGATGCTTTTGAGCTGTGGTGTTGGAGAAGACTCTTGAGAATCCCTTGGACTGCAAGGAGACCCAACCAGTCCATCCTAAAGGAAATCAGTCCTGAATATTCATTGGAAGGACTGATGCTGAAGCTGAATCTCCAAAACTTTAGAACTGACTCACTAGAAAAGTCTCTGATGCTGGGAACAATTGAAGGCATGAGGAGAAGGGGATGAAAAAGGATGAGATGGTTGGAATTCACCGATTCAATGGATATGAGTTTGAGTAGATGCCAGAAACTGGTGATGAACAGGAAGGCCTGGAGTGCTGAAGTCTTTTGGGTTGCAAAGAGTTGGACATTACTGAGTAATTGAACTGAACTGAACTGAAAGCCTTTGACTGTGTGGATCACAACAACCTCTGCAAAATTCTTAAGAAGTGAGAATACAATACCACCTGGTCTGCCTCCTGAGAAATCTGTATGCAGGTCAAGAAGCATCAATTAGAACTGGACATGGAACAACAGAACGGTTTCAAATCAGGAAAGGAGTATGTCAAGCCTGTATATTGTCACCCTGCTTATTTAACTTATATACAGAGTACATCATAAGAAATGCTGGACTGGATGAAGCACAAGCTGGAGTCAAGATTCCTGGGAGAATTATCAGTAACTCCAGATATGCAGATGACATCACACTTATGGCAGAAAGCAACAAAGAACTAAAGAGCCTCTTGATGAAAGTGAAAGAGAGTGAGAAACTTGGCTTAAAACTCAACATTCAGAAAGCTAAGTTCATGGTATCCAGTCCCATCACTTCATGGATAATAGATTGGGAAACGATGGAAACAGTGACACACTTTATTTTTATGGGCTCCAAAATCACTGCAGATGGTGACTGCAGCCATGAAATTAATACATGCTTGCTCCTTGGAAGAAAGTTATGACCAACCTAGACAGCATATTAAAAAGCAGAGACATTGCCAACAGAGGTCCGTCTAGTCAAAGCTGTGGTTTTTCCAGTACTCATGCATGGATAAGAAAGCTGGACTATAAAGAAAGGCTTGCTACTGCCAAGTCTCTTCAGTCGTGTCCAACTCTGTGCGACCCCATAGACGCCAGACCACCAGGCTCCCCCATCCCTGGGATTCTCCAGGCAAGAACACTGGAGTGGGTTGCCATTTCCTTCTCCAATGCATGAAAGTGAAGAGTGAAAGTGAAGTCGCTCAGTCGTGTACGACTCTTAGCGACCCCATGGACTGCAACCCACCAGGCTCCTCCGTCCATGGGATATTCCAGGCAAGAGTACTGGAGTGGGGTGCCATTGCCTTCTCCGAAGAAAGGCTTAGCAACGAAAAATTGATGCTTTTTAACTGTGGTGTTGGAGAAGACTCTTGACAGTCCCTTAGACTGCAAGGAGATCCAATCAGTCTATCCTAAAGGAAATCAGTCCTGAATATTCATCAGAAGGACTGATGCTGAAGCAGAAACGCCAATGGCTACCTGGGCACACAATGGTCTGATTTGAAAAGACCCTGATGCCGTGAAAGATTGAAGGCAGGAAGAGAAGGGGACAACAGAGGATGAGATGGTTGGATGGCATCACTGGCTCTATGGACATGAGTTCGAGTAAGCTTCAGGAGTTGATGATGGAGAGGGAAGCCTGGCATGCTGCAGTCTATGGAGTTGCAATGAGTCAGACACAACTGAGCAATTCAACTCAATTCAACTGAAACTTTTTTTCAGCTATATGTTCATCAAAAGGTTTATATCAATTTAAACTTCAACCATTATTTCAAAGTACTATGTATTTTCTAAACTTTTGAGACATTTCTTGTTTTGCTTCATTGCTATTGTATTTTCATTTCTTGGACCAGCAAATAGATTAAAAATTCGGATGGCTAGTCATAATAAGTTTTTCTATTATCCATTATCTGGGCTACTCATAGCTCAATTTTTCCACTAGAAAGTTATCTTTTATTTATGTATTTTAAGAGGTCTTTAAATATTTTGGTTAACTCTTTGTATCTCAGATATTAACATATTGCAATTATTTTTAAGAATTTATTGTTTCCTGTTTACCATTTCTTATAGTATATTGCATCATACGGAAGCTTTGCACCTATACATAATTAAACTGTTAAGCATTGCTTTCATAATTTCTGCCTTTTGTTACTATTTAGTTTGGTTTCTGTATGGAATCAGGTTGGTCTCTGTTTTGTTTTCAGTGATTAACTGGTTGCACCTGTGTGATCAGTCCACTCTAATATTATATTTGAGATATTATATTTATCATGTCTCACTTTTATTGTATATGCTGGGTTAGATAGTGACAATTATCAGATAGCTGAACACATATAGGATCTAGAATATTCACCGTTGAACTCCTTTCACTATCAAAATTGTAAAAAAGAAGGCATTTCCCCAGATATGTCTTTGTGTTCAACTGCTCTCCACTGCCATGTTTGCCATTCCTTTCTACCACCGTATTGAGATGGAGGGGAAAGCTGATTCTTTACATCTTTCTTATCTTCTTGTGGACTTCCCTGGTGGCTTAAACAGTAAGGAGTCTACCTGCAATGTAGGAGATCTAGGTTCGAGCCCTGGGTAGGGAAGATATCCTGGAGAAAGAAATGGCAACCCATTCCAGTATTTTTGCCTGGAAAATCCCATGAATGGAAGAGCCTGGCAGGCTACAGTCCATGGTGTTGTAAAGAGTTGGACATGCCTGAGAGACTTCACTTTTTTTTAGTTTCCTGCCTGAAATATACAGACATTGTCACATAGTGATGTCATTGGTATTTCAAATTCAAGTGTCCCAAAATTATCTCTTGGTTCCTGAAATGCTATTTCGAATCACCTGAAAAGCATTTTTATTTTCCTACAGTGATATTTTCATTTTCCAGACTTCCTATTGAAATTGGAGCTCAACATTAGATAACATGTAGTAATAATCAATTAATATTATAGTATCCCTCCAAATTCAGTCTAACTTACGTAACACCAAAACTCTTAGTGTAACTTTATTTTAAAATCCACTTCTCAATATTTAACAGTATGCATAAAAGTGAATTTTTGTAGGCTGAACATTAAGCGATCAAAATTTTTTCTCTTGATTTTTATTATATATTTAAAGGTAAGTAGATAACAAATTTTAAGTGACCATAATAGATAACATTTTGCAATGATTTATTATGATGGAATTGACTATATTTCTGCACTTTATTCCCCTAAACTCTTATCTGAATATAGATATGCTACAAGGAAATCTTGTAAAATAGCATATCTGTTACCTGCAGCTAAGATACTGTCAGAGTGCTTTTAGCAAAGTAAGCTGCATTCTAGATCTGATTTGTAAAGATTTGAAAGTATTTGAAGCAAACAGTCACAGACAAACCAACATATGAACTTCTTTGAATGATATTTATTTTTTTAAAATATGGATGCAATCACTTTCATTGTCCAAAAGCTATAGAAATTTGGACATTTAAATATTAATGAAGAGCTTGAATACAGTTTAGACACCATGTAATTCCAGGTATCATAAAATAAACAGCTGAATTTTAAAGTTTTTCTTGATATTATAATGGAGAAATAGACAATAGACATATTTTTAGAAATTTATTCTTAAAAGATAATTATAGTAAAATTGGAAATTATTCAAGTCATTTCAATATATTTTTACAACAATAAAAAGTATTAGGTTACCAAAATTAATAAAAAATATAAAATTGTCATACAGTTTTTTTGTGTGTAAACACAAAGCTATAAATGTTTTACTCATAAATCTACATTAATGCCAGATACATTTTTTAAAAGAAATACCATCTAATTTCTTTCTCTGACCCAATATCTATCTTGTCTGACAGTTTGGGAGATTCATTGTATAAGTCAGGTTTTTCTGGTAGTTAATGGTTGGCTTTGCCTTTGTGATTTCCCATAGTTATAACAGCAGTGATATTTTTTCAGACTACACTTCAGAGTCTTGCTAACAAGAATGGACTTTTTTTAATCCTTGTGCAGTCTTTTCTTCTTTTACTCTCACACAACAGCACTTGATTTACAGTGAAAACTGTGAAAAGCAAGTGAGCCAGTTTTGGAATCAGAGGTCTTGATTTACGCCCTGGCACTTTTTACCTAAGAAGCGATCTCTGGTGGAAGGAGCATGGTACAGCGAAGTGAACCTGGGCCTTGGAGGCAGCATGAATACATTCAAACCCCAGTGATATCTGTTTATAGCTGCATATACTTGGCAGGTTACTTAATCTCCTTGAACTTTGGTTATTTTTCTGCAAAACAGTGATTGATGTTTTATGCACATCACTGCTCGGCATTTTACTCAGGAAAACTTTCTGTTATAAAAGACCAGACTCCCCCTAAAAAAAGTTCTCAGAAAATGTTAGGTGCTAGTCACTTCCCTCACTCTTGCACTTCAATTGCTCATTTACACCTAAATTTTCTCTATATGTATGTCACCATGCCCAGTTGCCCACTGACATCCTCTCAGGATTATAACTGCAGTCTTGTCCCCTCTAGCACAGATGATGCTTCTTGAATTCTCATTTTCAAAAAGGAAACATTTGCATTTCTATTTGCTACATCCTCCATAACCTTCCCCCAATTACAGCTCATATTGTGGTGTTGGAGAAGACTCTTGAGAGTCCCTTGGACTGCAAGGAGATCCAACCAGTCCATTCTAAAGGAGATCAGCCCTGGGTGTTCTTTGGAAGGAATGATGCTAAAGCTGAAACTCCAGTACTTTGGCCATCTCATGCGAAGAGTTGACTCATTGGAAAAGACTCTGATGTTGGGAGGGATTGGGGGCAGGAGGAGAAGGGGCCGACAGAGGATGAGATGGCTGGATGGCATCACCAACTTGATGGACGTGAGTTTGAGTGAATTCCGGGAGTTAGTGATGGACAGGGAGGCCTGACTTGCTGCGATTCATGGGGTCACAAAGAGTCGGACACGACTGAGTGACTGAACTAACTAATTCAGCTGGCTGTGCTCTCATTTCTATCCTATCAAGTTCTGTAAAGTTTTTGTTCCATGCTAAAGCCATAGCTATGTTTATGAGACCATGTGCATGACATGATTCTGCTTTCCTGGTAGCTTAGCTGGTAAAGAATCCACCTACTATGCAGGAGACCCCAGTTCAATTCCTGGGTCGAGAAGATCCTCTGGAGAATAGATAGGCTACCACTTCAGTATTCCTGAGCTTCCCTGGTGCCTCAGATGTGCCGAGGTCCAGCCTCATCAGAATCGAGGGATATCCTCAGGATGGACGATGTCGGCGAATGAAGAGAAAGAGATAAGGAAAGAATGACACGGGGTGACCAAGCTTCAGTGAGCGAGGCCCATTTACTTTATTTTCCTCAGGGCTTTTATACCCTGAGTTATACATACAGCAAGGTGAAAAATGTAGAGTCAACTCAACATTCCATCAGTAATAACTTTTATCGATATCAGGTTAGTTCCTGCAAGAGTCTTATTTTTTGTACATTATCTTTTTGACCCCTTTTTGATAAAGGTTGCTCAGCCAGAACAATAATTTTCTCTTAAAGTGTTTCTTCTTAAATTCCTAGCCTGTGTCACCCTTAAAGTACAGAGTTACATTTTTATGGGGCAAAGATTCAGCAAGTTACAGCAAAGAAAGAACTTATTAACTCAAAGTCTAATGTTGCTAATGCTAAGGCTATTACTTGATTCTTCTACATCCTGACTATATGCACTCCCAGGAACACAATGGATAAGGGATGTGAGAACTTGGCAGCAAGCATAGGCTCAACAACGTTGCAAGAGTCTGGATAAACCTGCCAAGTAAGCTAGAATGCTAACAGGGGGTCTGAAACACTCCCTTTATGCCCAGGAGATTTATCAACTAGAGCCCTAAGTTAACTCTTTCCAGAGGAAGGTGGTCGGGGATAACCCCCTGTTAATGTCAGAGGAGTTGATGAAAGTCATGAAAAAACAAACAGATTCTGGTTTGGGGGTAGATGCTCGAGAAAGGGGGCCCCTCGAGGCCTGATCTCGCCTTTGTCCGTCAGACCTCTTCCTCATGACCTTTGCCATGGGCGGGATTCTCCACGCTGGCTCCCGGCATAGATGGTAAAGAAACCACTCACAATGTGGGAGACCTAGGTTCAATCCCTAGGTTGGGAAGATTCTCTGGAGGAAGGCATGGCAACCCACTCCAGTATTCTTGCCTGGAGAATCACCATGGACAGAGGAGCCTGGCGGGTTAGAGTCCTGCTAATGGAAAACTCTCATTTTTTCTAGGACTGAGTTGATTTGATAGTGAGCAAGAATTTTGCTGGTTACATTTTTGTATCCAGTGTCAAAGCTCCTGTGTCATCATGAAGAACATTTATGACACCAAGTTTAGGTTATATCTCAACTTTGTTTAGTCCCCACATTTCTCTGGGCTTTTCCCAGTGGCTCGGAGGTAAAGAATCTACCTGCAATGCAGGAGTTGAAGGAGACACAGTTTCCACCTCTGGGTTGGGAAAATCCACTGGAGGAGAGCACAGCCACCCATTCCAGTATTCTTGCCTGGAGAATCCCATGGACAGAGGAGCCTGGCAGGCTACAGCTCATGGGTGTCACAAAGAGTCTGATGGGACTGAAATAACTTAGCAAGCATGAAAGCACACATGTTTCTTTAATCAATGCCCAAGATTTCCAGAATACTCAGCTGCATATCATCTACCATTGATACCCTATTTTTACCAAGAAACCCCAATTTATACAAATTGAAACATCTGGGGATTTTATGCTCCACTTTCCTGAGTGTGTCCCTTTGTCCTGTGTTGCCATTTTCATTATAAAATGTTCACTCTTTTTCTATCCTCACACTGGATCAGTTGTTTGGAGGGATATAGAAATATAGGTCAAGTAATTTCTCCAGGGATCTTGAGAGGCTTTGCTGTGCTCTCTTCTAGCCTCTGGTGATACTGATGAAACACCTGATGAAAAATGATTGTTGTCACTACTTAAAGTATATGATTTTCTCTCTGGCTTGTGTAAATCTGTTGGTTACTAAGTTGTTGGAAATTTCTCAGTGCTATATATTGACCAGGGGCTTTTGTTATTGTTTCATTAACTATTTTGAACAATCAATAGGCCATTTCCATCAGAGGCACATATTCTTATTCAGCATTGGGGGGGAAATCTTTTATTAATGTTTGATATTCTTTTCTCCTCTGATTTCTAATTCTCTGCTTTAATAAATATCTTAAGTCTGATATTGAATCTCTTTATTTGATCCCTTATGTCTCTTATCTTTTACCATCTGTATTTCTCATCCCTTCCTCTCTCTCTCGTTTTTCC
Source organism: Cephalophus harveyi (assembly GCA_006410635.1). Classification (NCBI taxonomy): domain Eukaryota; kingdom Metazoa; phylum Chordata; class Mammalia; order Artiodactyla; family Bovidae; genus Cephalophus; species Cephalophus harveyi. The sequence continues at coordinate 18,372 of SJYT01070822.1, read as the reverse complement.
TCCCTAAATCTAGGAGTTTTTATTGACTTCCTTTTTCAACTCTTTGTTTATTGTTATTGGTCATTTTAGTGAACTGAAAAAAGTTTTTTGTTGTTGTTTGTTGCTATTGTTCTTTACTTCATGTTGAACAGTGCTGTCTTTGTTTCATGGCTGCAATATCTTCAATCACTCTCAAGATAGAATTAATCTTTTCTTCCCCTAGTTATATACTCTTCCTCACTTTTTTCTAATAACACTAAAGTGAAATTTCCCATTCATTCTTACTAGCTTTTCTTTTCCATATTCTAAAATATTTATGCCTTTTGTTTACCACCTTACATTTTAGAATAAGGGTATAGAAGCTCTGAAGTGGATAGATAGCTAGACATTTTTCTGAGGGGCTTTTATATTTCTGGAATATTCAAGTAGGAAATATAATAGATGGAGATAAATACTCCATTTATAAGTTTTTCATTAACCCCTTTGATTTTGGCCTCACTTTTTACAACCGAGATGTTTGGGTGGCACCACTGACTCAATGGACATGAGTTTGAGCAAACTCCAGGAGATGGTGATGGATAGGGTTGCCTGGTGTGCTGCAGTCCATGGTGTCACAAAGAGTCAGACATGACTGAGGGACTGAACAATAGCTCACAACCTCATCACAGGGCATTTGCTTCTGCTTCATCCAGAAGTTCTCTCAATTTTATTGGCAGTATTATTTCCCTCTTCTGAACAGACTTCCCATATCTGAACATATTCAGACTATGGCTTTCTTTTCTCTTTTGTCTTCATTTTCAGTCAATAATCTTTGATCTTCTTTTAATTTCATTTATTTGTTTAAAATCTCTATATTATTCCCTAAGCCATACACTGATTTCACAACTCTGTTTTACTTATTCCTTTCTGTTATTTTAATAAATTTTAGAAAAATAAGATGAATGCAAGTTTTCAATGAAGCATTCAGACTTAGTTTCTGAGGATTTAGAAATGTTAAATATGAAGTTAGGCATGAGCAACGATGGGTGTCCTCCCAGAAAAGGATGTAAGCTGATATCAAAATCCCATTCCAGATAGCCCAGGACAGCTCACAGATAGGCTACAGAATAACCACAGAGACTTTTCTAACTCCTGCACATGCCCCTAGGCACACAGTTAGTTGGATACAAACTAACCCCACGGGTTTCCTCAAGTAAGCTTAGGCAGCAAGGAGCCTTTTAAGGGTTCATAAATAGTCTATACATATACACATCTGATTGTAACAGACTGAATTATGGGAAGCCATGCACAACAGAACCTATTGTTATGCAACTTGCCCACTGTCAATTGGCCTTGAGAGGATGCTTATTTGCATTCCGTTTCTTGACTGGAGGTCAGTACAAGCCCTATTTTGCACAGGGCAAAATCAAAAGGAGCAGACTGGAAGCCAAGACAGATCCTTACTTCAACTACAACTTTGGGGTTGGCTTGCTCCTATGTCTTGAGAGTGTCTATTTAACAAAAAAATTGTCTGATTGAGCTGTAACTCCTCTTGTTTTAAACCCTTTGGTCAATTGTTACAATTTTTTGTTGTGATGAGACAAGAACCAAGGGAGGGGAATGAACCAACTTGATAGAAATAAAACAAAAAAGGGGGGACAGGATATTTTATTTGGGTACAGAATTTTACATTTTCATGCTCTACAGTGATACTCCCTGAAAGGTGATTCCTGTTGCAACTGCCTAGAAATCTTACACAGCAGATACATGTCTGGCTCCTCCTGGCTTTTGCTATGTCTTCTGAGAGAAGGCAAACCACAATTTCCAGAGAAAGAACTCTGAACACAATTGACTTAAAGCAAAATAAAACTTGTCCAGGGGCCTCAACTAACAGTTAAACTTGAAAATCTCTGAACACAAAGATTATTTATTTTTTTTCTGTCAGCCAATTCTTACTGAAATACATTTGTGTCCTCCACTGCTTTCTCCAATATTTAGCTGGTTGGCACATTTTCAGAGTTCTAAATATCAAACCAAATGGAAGGAGTAATGTTGAAAAGGGGGTGTTAAATATTTCTTCTACCTCCATTCCAGTGTGCACCAGAGACTTGTTGAAGTAAGCCTACTTGCTATTTCCAGTTAAGAGCCTTTTTATTTAATCTATCACATGCCCTGCTTCCTTTGCCTCTGTTTGAAAATCTGTAGTGTTTCTTATTTGAGATTATCTTACTACAAGAAGGCAGGAAACGCTTTCAGAATAAACTTTAATTATTTACATGTTGTTTGTTGTTTTTGTTATTGTTTAGTTGCTAAGTAGTGTCCAGTTCTTTGCAACCCCATGGACTGTAGCCTGCCAGTTTAATCTGTCCATTGGATTTCCCAAGCAAGAATACTGGAGTGGGTTTCCATTTACTTCTCCAGGGAATCTTATCAACCTAGGGACTGAACTTGCATCTCTTGCATTGGCAGGGGGATTCTTTACCACTGACCAACATGGGAAGCCTATAATTACTGATGAATCCAACTCATTTAAAATAGACTCTTCTTGTAGCTTTAGTTGGCTTTGCTATTAAAAAGAAAAGTTTATAAATCACTCTTTTATTCCATAAATATTCTATGAAACCTCTAATCTAACTATTTGATATCAAAACGGTTTTCAAAGAACACCCCTCTTCATATCTGTGGATGTTCACAAAAGACCAAACCAGCAGTAAGCTGCCAGGTAAACACTTTAGAACACCAAACCAAAATTGCTTACAAACTTGGAAACAAAAAAGTGATGATCCTGAAATATGGACCCATGGTAAGCTGAAATGCTAAAACTATATGAGGAATAAGATGGGAGGTCAAAGGAAGAAGAAGAGACTCAGTGGGTGGACAGGTGTAAATATGGAAAGTGGCGGTTGGGCTGGTGCTAATTCTTTCTCTCTCATAATTTAATTGATTAGCATTTGACAACTTGATCCAATCACAAGATTATACTAAACTCTGAAACAACTTTTTGATGCTTCCTGTGCTCACCTCGCCAAAGCAAAAACAACACCTAGTTGTGGATGTGACTGGTGATGAAAGTAAAGTCTGATGCTGTAAAGAGCAATATTGCATAGGAATCAGGAATGACAGGTCCATGAATCAAGGCAAATTGGAAGTGGTCAAACAGGAGATGGCAAGAGTGAACATCGACATTTTAGAAATCAGAGAATTAAATGAACTAGAATGGGTGAATTTAACTCAGATTACCATTATATCTACTATTATGGGCAAGAATCCCTTAGAAGAAATGGAGTAGTCATCATAGTCAACAAAAGAGTCCAAAATGCAGTATTGGATGCAGTCTCAAATACGACAGAATAATCTCTGTTCATTTCCAAGGCAAACCATTCAATATCACAGTAATCCAAGTCCTGACCACCAGTCAAGAAATGGAATGCAAATCTCATGCCCTGACCAGCAATACTGAAGAAGTTGAAGTTGAATGCTTCTATGAAGATCTACAAAACCCTTTAGAACTAACACCCAGGAAAGATGTTCTTTTCATTATAGGGGATTGGAATGCAAAAGTAGGAAGTCAAGAGATACCTGGAGTAACAGGTAAATTTGGCCTTGGAGTGCAAAAGGAAGCAGGGCAAAGGCTAACAGAGTTTTCTAAGAGAACACACTGGTCATAGCAAATACCTTCTTCCAACAACACAAGAGAAGACTCTACACCTGGACATCACCAGGTGGTCAATATCAAAATCAGATTGATTATATTCTTTGAAGCCTAAGATGGATAAGCTCTATACACTCAGCAAAAAAATAGACTGGGAGCTGATTATAGCTCAGATCATGAACACCTTACTGCCTAATTCAGACATAAATTGAAGAAAGTAGGGAAAACCACCACAACATTCCAGTATGACCTAAGTCAAATCTCATGATTATACAGTAGAAGTCAGAAATAGATTTAAAGCATTAGATCTGAGATACAGAGTGCTTGAAGAATTATGGATGGAGGTTTGTGACATTGTACAGAAGGCAATGATCAAGACCATCTTCAAGAAAAATAAATGCAAAAAGGCAAAATGGTTGTCTGAGGGGGCCTTACAAATAGCTGAGAAAATAAGAGAAGCTAAAGTGAAAGTAGAAGAGGAAAGATATACCTATTTGAATGCAGAATTCCAAAGAATAGCAAGGAGAGACAAGAAAACCTTCCTCAGAGGTCAGTGCAAAGAAATAGAGGAAAACAAAATAATAGGAAAGAGAGAGATCTCTCAAGAAAATTAGAGATACTAAGGGAATATTTCATGCAAAGATGGGCACAATAAAGGACAGAAATTATATGGACCTAACAGAAGCAGAAGATATTAAGAAGAGGTGGCAAGAATAGACACAAGAATTATACAAAAATGATCTTCATCACCCAGATAACCACGATGGTGTGATCACTCACCTAGAGCCAAACATCCTGGAATGGGAAGTCAAGTGGGCCTTAGAAAGTATCACTATCAATAAACCTAGTGGAGGTGATGGATTCCAGCTGAGTTATTTCAAATCCTGAAAGACGATGCTATGAAAGTGCTGCACTTAATATGCCAGCAAATTTGGAAAACTCAGTAGTGGCCACAGGACTAGAAAAGGTCAATTTTCATTCCAATCCCAAAGAAAAGCAATGCCAAAGAGATGCTCAAACTACCTCACAAGTGCCCTCATCTCACATGCTACCAAAATAATGCTCAAAATTCTCCAAGTCAGGCTTCAACAGTACATGAAACGTGAACTACCATATATACAGGTGTTTTTAGAAAAGGCAGAGGAACCAGAAATCAAATTGCCAACATCTGTTGGGTCATGGAAAAAGCAAAGAGTTCCAGAAAAACATCTACTTCTGCTTTATTGACTATGCCAAAGCCTTTGACCATGTGGATCACAATAAACTGTGGAAAATTCTGAAAGAGATCGGAATACTAGACCACCTGACCTGCCTCCTGAGAAAACTGTATGCAGGTCAAGAAGCAACAGTTAGAACTGGACATGGAAAAATCTTTGGTTCCTAATTGGGAAAGGAGTACTTAGAGGTTGCATATTGTCACCCTGCTTATTTAACTTATATGCATATGTGAACCGTGAACTTCCAGATGTTCAAGCTGGTTTTAGAAAAGGCAGAGGAAACAGAGATCAAATTGTCAACATCTGCTGGAACATGGAAAAAGCAAGAGAGTTCCAGAAAAACACCTTTTTCTGCTTTATTGACTATGCCAAAGCCTTTGACTGTGTGGACCACAATAAACTGTGGAAAATTCTGAAAGAAGTGAGAATACCAGACCATCTGATCTCCCTCCTGAGAAACCTATATGCAGGTCAGGAAGCAACAGTTAGAACTGGACATGGAACAACAGACTCGTTCCAAAAGGAAAAGGAGTACATCAAGGCTATATATTGTCACCCTGCTTATTTAACTTCTATTCAGAGTACATCATGAGAAACGTTGGGCTTGAAGAAGCACAAGCTGGAATCAAGATTGCCAGGAGAAATATCAATAACTTCAGATATGCAGATGACACCACCCTTATGGCAGAAAGCCAAGAAGAACTAAAGAATCTCTTGATGAAAGTGAAAGAGGAGAGTGAAAAAGTTGGTTTAACACGCAACATTCAGAAAACTAAGATCATGGCACCAGGTCCCATCACTTCATGGGAAATACATGGGGAAATAGTGGAAACAGTGTCAGACTTTATTTTTTTAGGCTCCCAAATCACCGCAAATGGTGACTGTAGCCATGAAATTAAAAGATGCTTGCTCCTTGGAATAAAAGTTATGATCAACCTAGACAACATATTAAAAAGCAGAGACATTACTTTGCCAACAAAATGTCTGTCTCATCAAAGCTATGGTTTTTCTGGTAGTCTTGTATGGATATGAAAGTTGGACTCTAAAGAAAGCTGAGCACAGAAGAATTGCTGCTTTTGGACTGTGGTATTGGAGAATACTCTTGGGAGATCCTTGGACTGTAAGGAGACCAACCAGTCTATCCTAAAGGAAATGAGTCCTGAATATTCATTGGAAGGACTGATGCTGAAGCTGAAACTCCAATACTTTTGCCACCTGATGCAATGAACTGATTCACTAGAAAATACCCTGATGCTGGGAACAATTGAAGGCAGGAGGAGAAGGTGATGACAGAGGATGAGATGGTTGGATGGAATCACTGACTCAATGGACATGAGTTTGAGTAAGCTTTAGGAGTTGGTGATGGACAAGGAAGCCTGGAGTGCTGCAGTCCGTGGGGTCACAAAGAGTTGGACACGACTGAGCAACTGAACTGAACTGTGCTCACCCCTATCATCTCTTTAAAACACCTTATGTTTGAAGGTCCACTTAATTTTTTCTATAGAGCCTCTTTCAATGATTTTAATGTGCAAACACCTGTCCTCTGAAGTCCTATGCATGCGTGCATGCTAAATCATGTCCAACTTTTGGCAGCTCTGTGGACTGTAGTCTTGCAGGCTCCTCTATCCATGGGATTCTCCAGGCAAGAATACTGGAGTGCGGTGCCATGCCCTTTTCCAGGGGATCTTCCCAATCCAGCGATAGAACTCTGTTACATCTCCTGCATTGGCAGGTGGATTCTTATCAATTGCTCCACCTGGAAGCCCCCTGAAATCCTGTAATTCATATTAAACCCCGAGCTTAACTTATCCCTTTTTTATATGTGTCATATTTTTAGAATCATATATACTTACTCTTCCAAATAGAAAGAAAGCTTCACTAAGACGATGTCTTTTTCCACGTTTCTTTGTATTAATATATGTAACATGGAATGCTAAATACTGAAGATTTATGGATTCATCAAATCAAAGACTTGCTTCTCTTCATATCTACCATAACAGCATGTGCTTGATAAGCTGTAGTTATTATAAATAGAGTTAAGCCTTTAAGATTTTCCATGTGTCCTTCTGTAAACCTTTTCAATGTTCTGGTTATGTTTATGTGCAGTGCTTTATTTCATAGAAAGTCAAAAGCTCTGAGTATACAGCCAGTCGAGGCTAAATGAGCAAAAAAGAATGCTGGCTTTGGAAACTTGTACAGAGTAGGGGCAATGCATGGTGAGGACCAAGTGAAGTTGTAGCCTTGGCTTTCTGTTTGTTTCCATGCCCATTGCAGGAGAGGATGCAGGATCTTTCAGTCTTCAAGTATAAATTCTTGACCATTTTCACCCATTTCTGTATCTGCTTCAATGTTTCCTCCAAACCAATTCTCTATTCCCAGTTGCTTCAAGTTGTTGTATGTATTGTTTCAGTGTCATATAAATGCAAAATAAAATTCACTACCTCGCACATTAATTTCTTAACTTTCATCTTTCTTTTTGTTTATTTGAAGCAAAACCCTAGAATTAAAATCAAAGATATAAAACTTCAATAATATTTTAATCTTTTATTTTGTTTTTCTCAAAGAATATTCTCCACATACTCTTTTGTGAAATATTTAAGCATACACCTAAATGGAAAAAAACATCCTTGATTAATAGTCTAGAAACTCATTTTTGTCAATTTTGATTTTTTACCTTCCCTCTCCCCCTGGCCTATGGACTGTATGGGAACATGGTTTATGATCCTTCAATTCTAAGTCTGTATATCACTTATCCCAGGGAGAGCTGTCATATCCTTCAGCATTTATAACTTATGCTTGCCTGATTTTCCTGCTAATAAAAGCCTACAGAGATTATTATCATAGCAGGCTCAGCTTTCCACGTTCCATATCCCATGCTGACAAAACGGTTTTGTAATTTGCATATAACCAATCAAAACAAGAGAGAAAACAGACATACCCTAAAGCAAACTGATGAAAACTGAGCATGAGAGTAGACTATTTGTTATCTGCTTTAAAACAGGCTGCTAATTTTCGTCACTATTCTCCCTGATAGCTCAGTTGGTAAAGAATCCGCCTGCAATGCAGGAGACCCTGGTTCAATTCCTGAGTTGGGAAGATCCCCTGGAGAAGGAATAGACTACCCACTCCAGTATTCTTTGGCTTCCCTTGTAGCTCAGCTGGTAAAGAACCCGCCTGCAATGCAGGAGACCTTGGTTTGATTCCTGAATTGGGAAGATCCCCTGGAGAAGAGAAAGTCTACCCACTTCAGTATTCTGGTCTAGAGAATTCCATGGGCTATATAGTCCATGGATTTGCAAATGGTTGGACATGACTAAGTGATTTTCTCTTTGACTTCAGTCTCCCTGAACACTATTTTCAAGATTATCCATTGTTGCCGATTTCACATATTCACTGACAACATATCTCTATACGGAAATAAATGTTTGGGGATACTAGTTCAGATTTCATTATATTAACATTTTTACTACCCTCCAATAATCTTTAGTCAGGATAGAACTTTTCCAAGGTGTATAAGTATAGGACATAGCAAGTAGATGGAGTGTTGGCTTTAAATGTTTCCTAAGTTCCTTATGAAGGTCTTGACATTATTTGAAATCATACGAAGTATGTCTATATTTTTAGGCATTATTTTATAGGAGTCTAAAGAAAGGCAATGCCAAAGAATGCTCAAACTACCACATAATTGCACTTATCACACACGCTAATAAAGTAATGCTCAAAATTCTCCAAGCCAGGCTTTAGCAATACGTGAACCATGAACTTCCTGATGCTCAAGCTGGTTTTAGAAAAGACAGAGGAACCAGAGATCAAATTGCCAACATCCGCTGGATCATGGAAAAAGCAAGGGAGCTCCAGAAAAACATCTATTTCTACTTTATTGACTAGGCCAAAGCCTTTGACTGTGTGGATCACAATAACCTGTGGAAAATTCTGAAAGAGATGGAATACCAGACCACCTGACCTGACTCTTGAGAAATCTGTATGCAGTCCAGGAAGCAACAATTAGAACTGGACATGGAACAACAGACTGGTTCCAAATAGGAAAAGGAGGACGTCAAGGCTGTATATTGTCACCCTGCTTATTTAACTTCTATGCAGAGTACATCATGAGAAACGCTGGATTGGAAGAAACACAAGCTGGAATCAAGATTGCCAGGAGAAATATCAATAACCTCAGATATGCAGATGACACCACCCTTATGGCAGAAAGTGAAGAGGAGCTAAAAAGCCTCTTGATGAAAGTGCAAGAGGAGAGTGAAAAAGTTGGCTTAAAGCTCAACATTCAGAAAACGAAGATCATGGCATCCGGTCCCATCACTTCATGGGAAATAGATGGATAAACAGTGGAAACAGTGTCAGACTTTATTTTGGGGGGATCCAAAATCACTGCAGATGGTGATTGCAGCCATGAAATTAAAAGAGGCTTACTCCTTGGAAGAAAAGTTATGACCAACCTAGATAGCATATTCAAAAGCAGAGACATTACTTTGTCAACTAAGGTCTGTCTAGTCAAGGCTATGGTTTTTCCAGTGGTCATGTATGGATGTAAGAGTTGGACTGTGAAGAAGCCTGAGCACCGAAGAATTGATGCTTTTGAACTGTGGTGTTGGACAAGACTCTTGAGAGTCCCTTGGACTGCAAGGAGATCCAACTAGTCCATTCTGAAGGAGATCAACCCTGGGATTTCTTTGGAAGGAATGATGCTAAAGCTGAAACTCCAGTACTTTGGCCACCTCATGCAAAGAGTTGACTCATTGGAAAAGACTCTGATGCTGGGAGGGATTGAGGGCAGGAGGAGAAGGGGATGACAGAGGATGAGCTGGCTGGATGGCATCACTGACTGGATGGACGTGAGTCTGAGTGAACTCCAGGAGTTGCTGTTGGACAGGGAGGACTGGCGTGCTGTGATTCATGGGGTCGCAAAGAGTCTGACATGACTGAGCAACTGAACTGAACTGAACTGAACTGAAAGTCACTGCAGATGGTGACAGCTGCCATGAAATTAAAAGACACTTGCACCTTGAAAGAATAGCTATGACAAACCTAGACAGCATATTAAAAAGCAGAGACATCAATTTGCAATGAAAGTCTATATAGTCAAGGTATGGTTTTTCCAGTAGTTGTGTATGGAGATGAGAGTTGGACCATAAAAACGGCTGAGTGCCAAAGAATTGATGCCTTTAAACTGTGATGTTTGAGAATACTCTTGAGAGTCCCTTGGACTACAAGGAGATCAAATCAGTCAGTCCTAAGGGAAATGAATCCTGAATATCCATTGGGAGGACTGATGCTGAAGCTGAAGCTCCAATACTTTGACCACCTGATGTGAAGAGCCTACTCATTAGAAAAGACCCTGATGTTGGGAAAGATTGAAGGCAGGAGGAGAAGGAGACGACAGAGGATGACATGGCTGGATGGCATCACTGACTCAATGGACATGAGTTTGAGCAAGCTCCAAGAGATGGTGAAGGACAGGAAAGCTTTGCATGCTGCAGTCCATGGGGTTACAAGGAGTCAGACACAACAGAGTGACCAGAAAATAACAACAACAATGGGTAAGTGAAGTCATCGACACGATTTGAATTTCAGCTTTATTGGACACTGAAAACAAATATGTGCTCTAGAAAGCAGAATTTTTACAATTATCCTTAACTGTCCAAAAAAAATTCAGTTCAGTTCAGTCGCTCAGTCGTGTCCGACTCTTTGTTACCCCCTGAAATGCAGCACGCCAGGCCTCCCTGTCCATCACCAACTCCCGGAGTTCACCCAGACTCACGTCCATCAAGTCTGTGATGCCATCCAGCCATCTCATCCTCTGTCATCCCCTTCTCCTCCTGCCCACAATCCCTCCCAGCATCAGACTCTTTTCCAATGAGTCAACTCTTAAGTTAAATAAGCAGGGTGACAATATACAGCCTTGATGTACTCCTTTTCCTATTTGGAACCAGTCTGTTGTTCCATGTCCAGTTCTAACTGTTGCTTCCTGGACTGCATACAGATTTCTCAAGAGTCAGATCAGGTGGTCTGGTATTCCCATCTCTTTCAGAATTTTCCACAGTTTATTGTGATCCACACAGTCAAAGGCTTTGGCATAGTCAGTAAAGCAGAAATGGATGTTTTTCTGGAGCTCCCTTGCTTTTTCCATGATCCAGCGGATGTTGGCAATTTGATCTCTGGTTCCTCTGCCTTTTCTAAAACCAGCTTGAGCATCAGGAAGTTCATGGTTCACGTATTCCTGAAGCCCGACTTGGAGACTTTTGAGCATTACTTTATTAGCGTGTGCGATGAGTGCAATTGTGTGGTAGCTTGAGCATTCTTTGGCATTGCCTTTCTTTGGAATTGGAAGGAAAACTGACCTTTTCCAGTCCTGTGGCCACTGGTGAGCTTTCCAAATTTGCTGGCAGATTGAGTGTAGCACTTTCACAGCACCATCTTTCAGGATTTGAAACAGCTCAACTGGAATTCCATCACCTCCACTAGCTTTGTTCATAGTGATGCTTTCTAAGGCCCACTTGACTTCACATTCAAGATGTCTGGCTCTAGATTAGTGATCACACCATCGTGATTATCTAGGTCTTGAAGATCTTTTTTGTACAGCTCTTCTGTGTATTCTTGCCACCTCTTCTTAATATCTTCTGCTTCTGTTAGGTCCAGACCATTTCCTTTATTGAGCCCATCTTTGCATGAAATGTTCCCTTGGTATCTCAAATTTTCTTGAAGAGATCTTTAGTCTTTCCCATTCTGTTCTTTTCCTCTATTTCTTTGCATTGATCGCTGAAGAAGGCTTTCTTATCTCTTCTTGCTATTCTCTGGAACACTGCATTCAGATGCTTATATCTTTCTTTTTCTCCTTTGCTTTTCACCTCTCTTCTTTTCACAGCTATTTGTAAGGCCACCCCAGACAGCCATTTTGCTTTTTTACATTTCTTTTCTATGGGGATGTCTTCATCCTTGTCTCCTGTACAATGTCACGAACTTCATTCCATAGTTCATCAGGCAGTCTGTCTATCAGATCTAGGCCCTTAAATCTATTTCTCACTTCCACTGTATAATCATAAGGGATTTGATTTAGGTCATACCTGAATGGTCTAGCGGTTTTCCCTACTTTCTTCAATTTCAGTCTGAATTTGGTAATAATGAGTTCATGATCTGAGCCACAGTCAGCTCCTGGTCTTGTTTTTGTTGACTGTATAGAGCTTCTCCATCTTTGGCTGCAAAGAATATAATCAATCCGATTTTGGTGTTGACCATCTGGTGATGTCCATGTGTGGAGTCTTCTCTTGTGTTGTTGGAAGAGGGTGTTTGCTATTACCAGTGCATTTTCTTGGCAAAACTCTATTAGTCTTTGCCCTGCTTCATTCCGCATTCCAAGGCCAAATTTGCCTGTTACTCCAGGTGTTTCTTGACTTCCTACTTTAGCATTCCAGTCCCCTGTAATGAAAAGTACATCTTTTGGGGGGTGTTAGTTCTAAACGGTCTTGTAGGTCTTCATAAAACCGTTCAACTTCAGCTTATTCAGCATTACTGGTTGACGCATAGACTTGGATAACTGTGATATTGAATGATTTGCCTTGGAGACGAACAGAGATCATTCTGTCGTTTTTGAGGTTGCATCCAAGTACTGCATTTCAGACTCTTTTGTTGACCATGATGGCTACTCCATTTCTTCTAGGGATTCCTGCCCACAGTGGTAGGTATAATGGTCATCTGATTTAAATTCACCCATTCCAGTCCATTTTAGTTCGCTGATTCCTAGAATGTCAACATTCACTCTTGCCATCTCTTGTTTGACCACTTCCAATTTGCCTGAATTCATGGAGCTGACATTCCACAAGTTTCATATAATTTCCTTTTATTTTTATGTTCTTCTTGACCAAAAAAATGTTTATTTGAGTGTACCAGCACCTTGTTTTATCTCATTTCTTTTGCAATCCAGCTGTTCTGGCTACATCAGTAGCTACATCAGTAGCTACATCAGTAGCTACATCAATCGGACAAAAATGGTAATTTTATAAATACATCAGTACTATGGAAAACCATATACTGTAACACATCATCAGTAAATACATACTTAAATTTCTTAGACAATTAGTAAATGTTAATAATCATATATGTTTTATCTTTTTTTTTTTAAGGAAAAAAGTCATGCCATCATTAATTTTAATTACCTAAAGTTTTAAGCACATCAATAAAAAACATTCAAGCCTTTTAAAATTATAATTATAAACTCACAGCATCTCTCTCTCTTGCTAGAATGATCATAATTTCATAGCAACCAAGTTCTGCTTTCTAATGTTTCTCCTTTGAATCACTCACAGCAAAATTGGTACAGCAGAAAGGATTTTGCTTGCCTTTTTAACATTGTTCTCTCCTGCATTGGGTCATGTTTAATTTCTTCACACCTCTGTTTGAAAAATCAGCTTCTTATTTCATGGGTAAAAGAAAAACCCTGAAGGATTGTGTTTGTTTTCCAGCTATGTAAGACACGTTTAATCTTCAGGTTTCTACAAGTTCAACAGGACAATGGAATATAAAACACAAGGATTTTAGGTCTTCATAAGAATGTTGATTTCACAAATATTTTGTTTTCTTTAATGACATAAAGTATTTATTAAAATCAGAGTTTAATTTCTGTATTAGCCATGTGTTCCAACAAGATAGAGTTTCCAGACCAAGTTTATCTTTTCATTTATTTCCCTTTCCCAAAGGCAACTCCTGAAAAACTACTGTGCCCTTAGAAGTCAGCCTACATAATTGGAGACAAGTGGTGTAAATAATTTTCCCTGCAGAAGTAAAACTAAAAGATAGCACGCTAAATCTTTTTAGTTCCAATTACTAGCTAACACTGATATTAAATTACAGAGTTCAAGTTTTCTGAAATAAATTTAGAAGTATACTTGGAATGCAATGCCATGTGTGAGATGTGAAATCTAAATCATTATTCTGTCAAGATGTAGATTTAGTGATTGAATATGTATATGATCAATTTTTTGCCCTGGTTGAACTTCAACCTTATGAGAACTATGGTATTGGCTCAAATTTCTCCAAGAAATACAGTGTGAGTATTTAGGCCAGAATTAATAATCACCCTAATTTTTAACTTCCCTGAAGAGGCATCATCTCATCTATGCATGAAACACCTTTTAACTTAAATGGATATGCAAAGATCAAAAAAGGCATATGGGTGCACGAAAGAGGATTACAGGGGATGCAATGGCATGCTGGGTTAATGCAGTGTTTGGAATTAAAATAACTTTTCTTTTTTTATCCTTTCAATACTACCTTGACATATCCATGATTATTTAAAAAATAATAGGTAAGATAGATGAATGAATGTAGATTTTATATAATGGTTCCATGATGAAATTATTGAGCATAGGATTCAGGTATAAAGAAACCTACATAGATATATGATGTTATTTATCATATACAGAGATAATATTTGTATAATAACATTTCCAATATTCTATTTCTTTATTAGAGATTAATTAATAAAATAGTAAACTATGGATCAGTGAAAGAGAATGGATTCTGAAGTAAAACATGGTTGTGATTCATGCTGAAATTACTTGATTCATCAACATTAGCATTTTATATAATTTCTTAAGAATCTCTGAACTAAAATGTCAAAGATATAGTTAAAATGTAGTCCACATACATCCTGGACAACAATGTAAGTTTTCAACATAATTTAGGTGTCTTTCCTAATTAACCTTCCTTTGAGGAATAACAATTGTCATTTACCATTAAAGCAACTTGGCTAATGATTCATTCCAGAATCAGGTGCAGGGATTTCCCTGGTGGTCCAGTGGTTAAGATTGCCTTCCAGTGCAGTGTGTGTGGGTTTGATCCCTGGTCAGGAAGTTAAGATCCCACATGCCTTGCAGACAAAATGTCAGTATATAAATAGAAGTAATATTGTAACAAATTAATAAAAACTTTAAAATTGGTCCACATAAAAAAAATCTTAAGTAAAAAAAATATATATTAGTTGCAGAGTCCTACTGAAGGTCTCCTTTAAATGACATAAGTGTACACTCTGATCCTGGACACCAGCAATCCCTACTGTGTGCCTGGTCTTAAATTAAATGTGGACATGACATGATCTTTGTCACTGAAGCTCACAAGAAAGCAGTTGCTAATATTTTATGATCTGACCACCTCTGAAATGGGATAACAAGCAAACAGCAAGGTGTTCTAGAAAACAAAACATTGACTACCTTTGCCCTAGACATACCTATCACATGGCTGTATTAAACACTGTTATGCAGAAAAATTTTGTCTAAAAGATTTTGAAGGACAATAAAATAGTCTTGTAAAAAAGATGTCTTCATTACTAAAGTAAACTGATTACATGCTTGTGAGAGCAAATGATTTGCTTACATACTGCCTGGTGTGATACTCAGCAAATGTGTGATTGACAATCCTGGGTCAAGAATCAAAATAGAGATGATTGCTTTTGAAGAAAAATGGGTTCTGGCATAATGCTTTTCTGATGGTGTTTTTAGGATTAATGAATTTCCACAGTGAGTGGCTCTGTTAGTCTTTTCACTATCAGACACAACACCTGTATTAAAGGCTTGTAAACTCATCTTTCCTGTGCCTGGTGCTTCTCACATATGCCTATGAAGTCCTGAACCTGCATCCATCATGATTCCACTGATGCATTAACTTTGTTCCAACTTGGAGAAATCTGTGTGAAGGTCAGGAAGCAACAGTTATAACTGGACATGGAACAACAAGCTGATTCCAAATAGGAAAAGGAGTACGTCAAGGTTGCATATTGTCACCCAACTTATTTAACTTATATGCAGAGTACATCATGAGAAATGCTGGCCTGGATGAAACAAAAGCTGGAATCAAGATTGCCGGGAAAAATATCAATAACCTCAGATATGCAGATGAAATCACCCTATGGCAGAAACTGAAGAACTAAAGAGCCACTTGATGAAAGTGAAGGAGGAGAGTGAAAAAGTTGACTTAAAGCTCAACATTCAGAAAACAAAAGTCATGGCATCTGTTCCCAATACTTCATGGCAAATAAATGGAGAAACAGTGAAAACAGTGACAAATTTTATTTCTCTGGGCTCCAAAATCACTGCAGTGAGTGACTGCAGCCATGAAATTAAAAGACACTTACTTCTTGGAAGAAAAGTTATGACCAATCTGTTGCTCTTCAGTCGTGTCTGACTCTGTGCGACCCCATAGACAGCAACCCATCAGGCTCCACCATCCCTGGGATTCTCCAGGCAAGAACACTGGAGTGGGTTGCCATTTCCTTCTCCAGTGACCAACCTAGACAGCATATTAAAAAGAAGAGACATTACTTTGCCAATATAGGTCCATCTATTCAAGATTTTTCCAGTAGTCATGTATGGATGTGAGAGTTGGACTATAAAGAAAGCTGAGCACCAAAGAATTGATGCTTTTGAACTGTAGTGTTGGAGAAGACTCTTGAGTGTCCCTTGGACTGCAAGGAGATTAAACCAGTCAATCCTAAAGGAAATCAGTCCTGAATATTCAGGACTGATGCTGAAGCTCCAATACTTTGGCCACCTGATGGGAAGAACTGACTCACTGGAAAAGATCCTGATGCTGGGAAATATTGAAGGTGGGAGGAGAAGGGGACAAGAGAGGATGAGATGGTTGGATGGCATCACCAACTCAATGGATATGAGTTTGAGCAAGCTCCAGGAGTTGATAGACATGGAAGCCTGGCGTGC
The DNA here is from genome assembly GCA_006410635.1 of Cephalophus harveyi. Taxonomy (NCBI): domain Eukaryota; kingdom Metazoa; phylum Chordata; class Mammalia; order Artiodactyla; family Bovidae; genus Cephalophus; species Cephalophus harveyi. The sequence goes on along the minus strand of SJYT01070822.1, from coordinate 1,819 downwards.
TGCAGTCCATGGGGTCGCAAACAGTTGGACAAGACTGAGACTGAACTGAACTGAACTGAAGATTATGGATCTTTAGATGAAAAAAAAGCATGTGTGTGCTAAATTACTTAAGTTGTGTCTGACTTTATGTGACCCTGTGGACTGGGATTCTCCAATAGCCCCCAGAGTAGCCCCCAGACTCCTCTGTCCATGGGATTCTCCAGGCAAGAAAACTGGAATGAGTTGCCATGCCCTCCTCCAGGGGATCTTCCCAACCCAGGGACTGAACCCACATCTCTTATATCTCCTAAATTGCCAGGTAGATTGATAACTTACAGTGGACGATGTCCGATTCTTGATCTCCGAAGAAGGGGATTCAGCTTTAGGACCAGGGGCCAGACTTGATCATTCAAGAGCTTTTGTGAAGCAGAGTTTTATTAAAGTACGAAAAGGAACAAAGAATGCTTCNGAGTGACTGCAGCCATGAAATTAAAAGACACTTACTTCTTGGAAGAAAAGTTATGACCAATCTGTTGCTCTTCAGTCGTGTCTGACTCTGTGCGACCCCATAGACAGCAACCCATCAGGCTCCACCATCCCTGGGATTCTCCAGGCAAGAACACTGGAGTGGGTTGCCATTTCCTTCTCCAGTGACCAACCTAGACAGCATATTAAAAAGAAGAGACATTACTTTGCCAATATAGGTCCATCTATTCAAGATTTTTCCAGTAGTCATGTATGGATGTGAGAGTTGGACTATAAAGAAAGCTGAGCACCAAAGAATTGATGCTTTTGAACTGTAGTGTTGGAGAAGACTCTTGAGTGTCCCTTGGACTGCAAGGAGATCAAACCAGTCAATCCTAAAGGAAATCAGTCCTGAATATTCAGGACTGATGCTGAAGCTCCAATACTTTGGCCACCTGATGGGAAGAACTGACTCACTGGAAAAGATCCTGATGCTGGGAAATATTGAAGGTGGGAGGAGAAGGGGACAAGAGAGGATGAGATGGTTGGATGGCATCACCAACTCAATGGATATGAGTTTGAGCAAGCTCCAGGAGTTGATAGACATGGAAGCCTGGCGTGCTGCAGTCCATGGGGTCGCAAACAGTTGGACAAGACTGAGACTGAACTGAACTGAACTGAAGATTATGGATCTTTAGATGAAAAAAAAGCATGTGTGTGCTAAATTACTTAAGTTGTGTCTGACTTTATGTGACCCTGTGGACTGGGATTCTCCAATAGCCCCCAGAGTAGCCCCCAGACTCCTCTGTCCATGGGATTCTCCAGGCAAGAAAACTGGAATGAGTTGCCATGCCCTCCTCCAGGGGATCTTCCCAACCCAGGGACTGAACCCACATCTCTTATATCTCCTAAATTGCCAGGTAGATTGATAACTTACAGTGGACGATGTCCGATTCTTGATCTCCGAAGAAGGGGATTCAGCTTTAGGACCAGGGGCCAGACTTGATCATTCAAGAGCTTTTGTGAAGCAGAGTTTTATTAAAGTACGAAAAGGAACAAAGAATGCTTCTGACATAGACATCAGAAGAGGGGCAGAGAGTGACCCATTCGCTAGTCTTTAGCAAGGGAATTAAATACTTTTTTAATTGGTTATTCAATTCAGTTCAGTCCAGTCACTCAGTCGTGTCTGACACTTTGTGACCCTGTGAATCGCAGCACGCCAGGCCTCCCTGTCCATCACTATCTCTCTGAGTTCACTCAGACTCACGTCCATCGAGTCCGTGATGCCGTCCAACAATCTCATCCTCTGTCATCCCCTTCTCCTCCTTCCCCCAATCCCTCCCAGCATCAGAGTCTTTTCCAATGAGTCAACTCT